>JAGFMF010011739.1:8097441-8144685 GCA_019455555.1 Galemys pyrenaicus | reverse complement strand
TGGAGTCCACACACCCATAATCCATTTAGGACCACCTTTTTCTGGAACACTGATGGTCTGGAGTGGGGGTTGGAGTCCACACACCCATAATCCATTTAGGACCAACTTTTCCCCTAACACTCTCACCTCCCACACTTCTGGCCTGTACCCCAGCTCTAAATGCATAAATAAATACAATCTTTAAAAATAAATAAATAAATTTCAATGATGTTTGCTCTATTTCTTTAAAGAATTTCATTGAGGGGCCTCCCTGGTGGCGCAGTGGGTTAAGCAACACACTATGAAGCAAATCGCAGTCACTGCAGCAAGAGTTCAATCCCTGCTGCCGGCCAGGGAGGTGACCCACATGGCGCAGCAGACCTCTTCTGCCTTGCCCGCTGCTCCCCTCAGTAGTGTGTTTCTGTCAATCTGCCTGTTCTGCCCCCTGCTCTGTCTGGTGGATTCTCTCACCACCCCCCACACCTCTGGCCTATACCCCAGTGCTTGTATGCATAAATAAATAAATCTTTAAAAAAAAATAAACAAAGTTCAGTCTTCCAATCTATGAAGGAGGACTATCTTCTGTTTTTTTGAGTCTTTTGTTTCTTTTAGTAATGTCTGAAAGTTTTTGTTGTGCATGTCCTCTACCTCCTTTGTTAGGTTTATTCTTAGGTATAATGGAATAGAATTGAAACTACAGAAATAAACCCATATTTATAGGGACAGTTAATTTATGGTTAAGGAGCCAAGGGTTTTCAAGGATGAAATGAAACTCTTCAATAAGTGGTGTTGGAAAAACTGGACAACCGCATGTAAAAGGATAAAATTAGACTGCTATCTCCTGCCATACACAAATCAATTCAAAATGGATCTAAACTTGGTTGTAAGGCCTAAAACCATAAAATAAATTTTAAAAAATCGTAATAGGTGAAACACTCTGAGACACTGGCTTCAGTGATGTCTTTGGGGATGTGACTACACCAGCAAGGGAAACAAAGGCGAAACTAAACAGGTGGGACTGTATGAACTAAAAGGCTTTTGCAGAGCCAGAGAAAGTATCATTCAAACAAGAACACACCCTACAAAATGGGAGAGAATATTTGTATATTATATATTCAAAATGGGGCAAATATCTAAGATCTGTAAGGAACTCACACAACTCTACAAAAAGAAAACAATCCAATCAGAAAATAGGTCAGAGATCTACATATGCACTTCTCTAAAGATGATATTTTCTCTTATCAGAGAAATGCAAATCAAGACCACAATGAGATAATACCTCATGCCTGTCAGAATAGCCCATATCAAAAAGGCCAGAAACAAATGTTGGCCAGGATGGAGAGAAAAAGAAACTTTCTGGTACACTATTTGTGAGAATGTAGACTAGTCCAGGCCCCATAGAAAATGATGGAGGTTTCTCAAAATATTAAAAATTGATCTACCATATGATCCAGCAATTCTATTTCTAGTTATCTGCCTGAAGAATGCTAAATACTAATTTCAAGGGATAGATGCACGCTTATGTTCATTGCAGAGCTATTTACAATAGTCAAATTCTGGAAAAAGCCTAAGTATCCAATTACTTATTTTTTTTTAAAAGATTTATTTATTTATGCATACAAGCACTGGGGTACAGGCCAGAGGTGTGTGTGTGGGGGTGAGAGGATTCACCACAGACAGAGCAGGGAGCAGAACAGGCAGATCAACGGAAGTACACCGCTGAGGGGTACAGTGGGCAAGGCAGGAGAGGTCTGCCTCGCCATGTGGGTCCCCTCTCTGGCCGGCAGCAGGGATCGAACTGGTGCTACAGTGGCTGTGTTTTGCTTCACAGTGCGTTGCTTAACCCACTGCACCACCAGGGAGGCCCCAGTATCCAATTACTTATAAGTGGATGAAGAAGTAGTGATGCACAGCACACACTATGGAACACTACTCAGCTATTAAAAATGTGAAATCGAGCCATTTGTGACAACATATATTGATCTGGAGGGGATTATGCTAAATGGAATAAATTAACAAGAAAGACAAATACTGGATGATTTCACTCTTGTGGCTTACAAGAAACAAAACAAAGGAACAGATATAACTAAACCAAAGAAAACCCTAGAAATCTGACTGCAGAATGGGGCTACTAGAGGGGGAGAGTAGAATATGGGGGAAAAAAGATGGGGAGAGTGTTTTGGTGTTGGGTGTGGTATGGTAACACACTTCTAGACAGCTGTGAATCGATACCCCTAAATCATAGTGTTGTAAATCAGCAGTACTTTAATAAATAATCCAATTTTTTAAAAAGTTGACACATACTGCCTTTTTTTCCATATTTTCTACCTTGCTGCCTGATACATAGGTATGTCTGGTGGAATTTTAGTTGCCCTCTTGATCTCTGAGGATGGAATCCCTGTATTTGAGATGTTAGAAGACTAGGAGAGCTGTTGTGAATTTTGTGGGGCAGAGATCCCGTAATCAGTCCTGGACTGTCTGGATTTTGCTTAAGCTATTATGTCATGTTTAGTCATATCTGATCTTAAATGTGTCATGATAATACCCTCTTGGAAGGGAGATTCCAAGAAACTGGAAACTTGTTATAGGGCTTAATCATCTTTTAATCATTGTTAAGAGTATCTTTGATATAGTCTATTTTTATTTTCTTTTGTTCAAGTCTCTGAAAATGAATGAGAATTGGTTCACTTCTCCCTCATAATAAATCTTTGTGGAATGTAAGATTTTTGTTTCATTTTAATTTTACAACTTTTTGTCAGTGGATTTATAACGTTAAGTAATTAGCACTTTGTTTTATGAAAAATACTCATAACTGAACTTTTTTTTTTTTTTAAGATTTATTTATTTATACATACAAGAGCTGGGGTACAGGCCAGAGTTCAGGGAGGTGAGAGGATTCACCAGAGACAGAGCCTGGAGCAGAACAGGCAGATCAACAGAAGCACACTGCTGAGGGTCGCGGGTGAGGCAGGAGAGGTCTGCTGCACCACGTGGGTCCTCTCCCTGGCCGGCGGCAGGGATCGAACTCATGCGGCAGTGACAGTGGTTTGCTTCATAGTGCGTTGCTTAACCCACTGCGCCACCAGGGAGGCCCATAACTGAACATTTTTTAAGAAAAGAATTAGCTATACTAGACTTGGAATTCTAATTATGCTTGTAGTTTGTTATTAGTGGATTACAAGAAGTTTGCTCTTAGCAAAGTGATTAAGCTGTTTGCTGACTGTGAAAAGAGGCACAGAGAGAATGTGCTTATACTGAAATATCTGGGGAGAATTAGTAGAAAATGAACTTTCTTTGTATGTATGAGTGAGTGAGTAAGAGAAAAAGAGTGTCTTCAAAGCAGAACGCTTCATATGTTCAATTGTAGCCCTGGTTTATGGCTTCCTGGGGAGCGGGGAGGCTCATCCCAGTGAGTGGCAATGTCAGAAGCCTCTGAGGCATGAAATTGGAGCCTGTGTATGAAATGCCAGATACTTTTCTGTGCCAGCTGTCTTTGTACTCTGACTTACTCAGAAGACAACATTCCCCTTAAAGCAAACTTTAAGGGAAATGTATGTATTAAGACTTCTTTTTATTTCTAGTCCTATGCCTCCTCAAGGCACACATTGATTAACTTTTCTTAAATGACATCTTAACTAAGATATAGTTCAGTTACCATACATTTTATCCCTGTACAGGTCAATGGTTTTTAGCACTTTCAGAGTCATGCATCCATCACCAATCAATTTTAGAGCCCTTTCCCCCTCTCTCCTCACCCACTTCCCCCAGACCTAGGCAACCACTAATCTATTTTACTTTCTGTCTTTAAGAAGGTACCTGTTCTGAACGTTCATACAAATGAGGAATCATACAGTCTGTGGTGTTTGTAACTTGCTTCTTCACTTAGAATATTTTTTTGAGATTCTTACATATTGTAGCTTGTTTTCAGTACTTTATTTATTTTTATTATTAAATAATATTCCACTTTGGATAGATGACATTTTCTTTGTTTAGTCATCACTTGATGAACATTGGGTTGTTTCCATTTTTTGGCTGTTCAGAACAGTACTGTATGGATGTTTGTGTACAAGGTTTCTGTGTGTGTGGACGTTTCTGTTAACTTAGGAGTAGAATTGCTGGATGTGGTAGGCAGCAGTTCCCTACCCAGAGAGAAGAGACAGGGACTATGGAATGGGTCACATTTGTCCTTGAAGGGGCTATTTAAAGTCTTTACATCAAAGCTGTAGAGCCAACTCACCAAGATTAAGGTGAGGTTGGACAGTGCTCATGAAGTCAAAGCCATAAGCAAATGCCTTTTGTAACAGAAAGTAGTCAAAACGAAGTCAGTCATATAGATTTGGCTTAAGTAGTATTTTTGACTGGAGTGAGTGTGTCAAGCAATTTGTGTTTTCAAGTGCATTCAGGATCTGAGGATGACTCACCTTTTCCAGCAGTCACCTGCAACCTTTTCTATAAGGCTTTCCTAGATTCTATCCCAGAACACTGGTTACACTTATAAACTTGTTTCCTGCTCGCAAGTCTTACCTGGAGGTTTGGCTTTGTTTCCGATGTCTCCTAGCTTCCTTCTTTTCACAGAGTCATCGTCCTTTGTTCCACAAAGTGGTTTCTAGTGACACAGCTTTGGTTCTTGAGCTCAGCAGCAGGGCTTGCAGTGTCAAGTGGCTCTTCATGAGGATGCCGTGGGGGCAGTAGTTGTGCCTTGGGCTCTGGCTCCTGGCTGGCACTACTTATTTTTATGATTTTGGGCAAATCACTTCACCTCTTAGTGATTTGGAGTCAAATAGTCCTTATTTCATGGGGGTTTTGTAAAGCTCACATGATATATGCAAAGTGTTGGGCAGTTGGTAAGTATTCACTAAATGCTGGTGAGTAGTGTCTTTCCAACACTAGCACACGATATCTGCTTGCATTCCAGTTACTCCATCCTGGCCAAACAATCCCATACATGATGTGGGGGAAGACATTTTGCTATATACTCATCCAGGCCAAAGAGCCTCTGCCTTGTGGTTCACATGGGTCACATGGGGTGAAAGCAATGGTCTGTTTGCTCATGTTGCGTGCCAATGTCCCTTAAACTCCTTATTGATCTTTCTTGTTTTTTTATACTAAGGACAGGCATTTTCATTTTATTAGAGCAGAGAAAATCACACTTTTTTTTTGATTATTTGTCCTAATCCCCGAGCAGATTGCAAAAAGCCAAGTCTGGCACCTTCGATCCCTGCTCTTGTTTGAGCTGATGCTAAATTTGCAGCCCCTTTGAGGTCCCTGTTGGCTGCCCTTCCACCTGGCAGGGAGTACTCTTCCTAGGAGAACCAGGAAGCAAAGCTGAGCAGCATCCTGTAGTGGTGCTGGCCTTAGGCAAAGACAGGAGATGCTTATGCACCATCAGCCTCCATTCAGCATCTCATCCTCTCTTTTGTTTCTCTTTCCCAGGCAAGGTGTCAGTATCGGCAGGATGCTTGTCAGTCACACTGGGAGCTGAGAGCTTAGGGCCTTCCCATCCACCCTCCCCACAGATACCTACCTGCCTTACTTAAGAGTGCCCCTGCAGCTTACTGTCACTACTGGAAGGCAGTCAAAATATTATCTTCCTGCCTCTGCCCCCAAGTATTAAGGGCCACAAAACAGTTCCAGGATACTTGTGATGCAGTGAAACGGGACAGGTCTCTCTATCTGCCCCATCAGATAAGCAGTATTATCTGTTCCATTTTAAAAGTTTGTCTTCTTGCAGTTTAAGGAAAAGGAAGAACATCCCTGAGAGGATAATAAAGCAATTAAATATCAGGTGTTAATAAAGTACGCAGGCGCCCACCCAAAAATGCTGACGCTTGCCCATCTTCCTTTTGCTTTCCTCCTTTGTATAAATTACCTGCCTGCCAAAGAGCAGGACCGTGGTCTTTCAGACACAAGTCTGCTCAGTTTGCTGACAAATTAAACTGCTTTCCTTCTCCTCTGCTTATTGGCTGAGGGAAACTGCGGCCGGTGTTTGGTATCACTTGTAACTTAACAACAGGGTTGTTTTTTTTTTTTTAAAGTTTTATTTATTTATGCATACAAGAACTGGGGTACAGACCAGAGTCCAGGGAGGCGAGAGGACTCACCAGAGACAGATTGGGGAGCAGAACAGGCAGACTAACTGAAGCACACTGCTGAGGGGAGCAGCAGGTGAGACAGGAGAGGTCTGCTATACCATGTGGGTCCCCTCCCCGGCTGGCAGCAGGGATCAAACTTGTGCTGCAGTGGCTGCGGTTTGCTTCATAGTGTGTTGCTTAACACACTGCGTCACCAGGGAGGCCCCTAACAATAGACTTTTAGAAATATAAAAGTTAACCTCTAAAGGTCACACACCATCATACTAGGCTGGCTATAAACAGAGCAAAGTGGTGGGGAGGGTGTATGGGTACAAACATATTTTCCTTTCACTTGTTTAGTTTGAAAACAAGTTAAATACATTTATTGTGCTAATCGTGCTTTACTGGAGGCAGTAAATATTGACAGCCTGGGATATATCTCTGTTTCTGTAGAAATAAGCCACAATTTATCCTAATGGTGGACATTTGAGTTTTTTTTACATTTTGGGATCATTGTCAATAAGCCTTCAAAATTCACATTTGAACACTCAACCTTATACTGATTCTTTCATTTGTAATATAGTTTCACAAAAATAAGACTGCTTAAGGTCCATGCATATTTAATAGATAAAACATCTTTTTTTTCCAGGTTACTGTCCAGATACCTAGAGCAGTCTTATCTTTCAATAACATAAAAAGGTATTTTTTTAAAAGTCTCCATACACTGTAATATTTATTTCATAAATTATTTCATTTTTGCCAAACAATGATGGAAAAGGTTTTCTCCTGTTTATTTTAATTTACCATTCCCTTAGGATACACCGAGTCTGCAGGCAGCACTGTCTCTTGGAGACTGGCCCTGATGGCTCCTTTGGGACTGCTTTCAAGCTCCCGCTGGCTTTGGTTTTCTCCAGGAAGAACTGAAGAAG
Source organism: Galemys pyrenaicus (assembly GCA_019455555.1). Classification (NCBI taxonomy): domain Eukaryota; kingdom Metazoa; phylum Chordata; class Mammalia; order Eulipotyphla; family Talpidae; genus Galemys; species Galemys pyrenaicus. The sequence goes on along the minus strand of JAGFMF010011739.1, from coordinate 8,137,706 downwards.
CAGCTTCTATGAGCTTGATGGATTTTAATCACAGAAGTTCATGTGTGCTGTATGAATTCAAAACTATCAAAAAGGGGCCCTCCCTGGTGGCGCAGTGGGTTAAGCAACGCACTATGAAGCAAACCGCAGCCACTGCAGCACAAGTTCGATCCCTGCTGCCGGCTGGGGAGGTGACCCACATAGCACAGGCAGACCTCTCCTGCCTGGCCCGCTGCTCCCCTCAGCAGTGTGTTTCAGTCAGTCTGCCTGTTCTGCCCCCTGCTCTGTCTGGTGAATTCTCTCACCTCCCCGCACCTCTGACCTGTACCCCAGTGCTTGTATGCATAAATAAATAAATCTTTAAAAAAAAAAACAAAACTATCAAAAAGATGGATTTCATGTAAACCCCCATTTGGAAAGGTTATAAGGGAGAGGAGCTAAAAATGTGTATATAAGGTGCTGTGAGTGTTCTGGATTCTCTCCAGCTCTCTGCAGTGATAACCCTGAAGGCATGTTTCTTGCTCTGCAGAACCTACAGGAGCACTGTGAAGGAAGGGACTAGCATATTAGGTTTAGAGAGAGGAGCACTTGGAGAGTTAAGTACTCCTCAGAGTCCAGCAACTTCCAAGCCTTTCATCCTCCTTCCCTCCCTCTTAAAACTAGGTTCATTTTTCTGTATGGTACCCCTTTCTTGAGGTTTTTCTAGCTTGCAGGAACCCCTGAATTCTGTCTTTATTCAAGCTATGGAAACCTCTCAGCCCTTTACTAGAAGTGATCTGTGAAACAGAAGACTCAGGTAGGAGGATCTCCCTGACCTAAGGAGACCTGCTATTGCTTGTGGTGGCTTGGAGAAATGTTTAACCCCAAACCATCTCACTTAACTTTCCAGAAATGTTACAGTAGCCCATTCTGAGGCACAGGGTCTACTTTTTGGTGCTCATAAAACTTCTCACCATTGCAAAAATAAAAGAGATGATAGCACCTGCTGCAGGCAGGAATTTTGGAAGCAAAGGTTCTATACATACTGCTGGTTGAAATGAGAAATCATTATCATAGAAATGAAAACATCAGAAAATAAGCATAAAATATGTACAGTATTTATGGCAATATTTTTTATAATGGCAAAACACCAAAGAAGATGTTCATCTGGAGGACAAAGACTGAATATACTGAGTTATATTTGTATCATGGGACAGGATTTTTCTCTTTATATGAAACAGTTCTACATTTACAAAAGAATTAAGTACAAAATACAATATATGTCTAAATTCAACATATAGGTTTATATATTATTTAGTTATGAAACTGAGAAAGGTGTATTTTTTAATGGAAAAAAGTAATTTATTTTTTCCTCAAGAACAGAACTAGTTTTTAAATATCATGAGAGTTGACCTCCCTGTTGGCACAGTGGGTTAAGCAATGCACTATGAAGCAAAACACAGCCACTGCAGCACCAAGTTCGATCCCTGCTGCCAGCCAGGGAGGAGACCCACATGGCAAGGCAGACCTCTCCTGCCTGGCCCGCTGCTCCCCTCAGCAGTGTACTTCTGTTGATCTGCCTGTTCTGCTCCCCACTCTGTCTGGTGACTCCTCTCAACTCCCTCGACTCTGGCCTGTACCCAGCTCTTGAATGCATAAATAAATAAATCTTAATAAAAAAAAAGAAATGCTATACCCAAAGAATAACATATTCAAGCAATATAGCACTTTAATTGAATTATGCAGACGTGAATGCATAAAGAGATGTGTTAAGATGATCAGCAGGATATTAATCATGATTATCTTAAGATGCTGGAATTTCAGGTGATTGTTCTTTCTTCCTGCACTTTTTTGAACTGTTTGAATTTATAACAGTGAATCTGTTAATTTAAATAAAACTCAGAAATAAGCAAAAACTTTTTTACTGTGAAAAAGCAGAGAGGCAGAGAAAGGAAATGTAGAACTTGAGAGGTATAGTTCAGAATCTTAACTCTGTGCCTCCCTTCAGATTTAGGATCCAAATAGGATTCTCCATGACTCACAAGTATATAGCCAGTGGGATCTGTTCCTTTACATTCATTCACTTTTCCATTTGTTATTTTTTTCAGTCAACAGATACATATTTAGCATTCACAATTGCTAGGTATTGCTTGTGGCATTGGGGCTATAGTGGTTATAATAATAATAATAGTATTAATAATACTTCTTATGTATATGAGAGATGTGAACCCTGCTCTCATAAGGCTTCTGATTTGTGGAGATTGGCACAGAGGGCTAACTCATTCCCCATATAATAAGTATTGCAAACAGGAAGTAATCCACATGGTGAGAAATGGATTAGGGGTGGTGGTGGTCAGGTTTATTTGAAGGAGACCTGAAAAATAAGATAAACTTAGAGAGGGTAGAATGGAGTTAAGAGAAATTTCGATTTTTTTTTTTCTTAAAGGAAGGGTGTAGAAAATCTAACACTGAAGAAACACTTTTGTGGTTGCTTAGTGAGTACTGTGATGCCATTTGTGACTTCTAGAAATAGGTCTGACTAATTTTATGCAGTTACAGGATGGTCAGTAAAAGAGAATCCAAAAATAAGGACTCAGGTAACATTACAGTTATTGAACCCAGGCAGTGTTTGGCACTTTTTACAAATTATCTCATTTAATACAGTAGCCCTGCCAGGTAAATTTCGTTGTCCCCATCCTGTAGATGAGAGAAATGAGAATCTAGCAGCTTAAAACAGTAAGTCGTTACTGTCTCACTCTTGAGTAGGACAAGAATTTGGGCACAGTTTAGCTGGGTGTTTCTGGCTCAGATTACTCAGAAAGGTACGCCCAGGATGGTGGCCAGAGCTAGTCACCTGAATCAGGCTTGCATGCAGCAGCACATCTTCCCGGCTGGCTCACTCATGGCTGGTGTCAGGAGGCCTCAGTTCCTCACCACATGTGACTCTTCACTGGACTGCTTGAGTTTCCCCAGGATGTCACCTGGCTTTCCTCAAAGCAAGTGATTCAGAAGAGACAGAAGTGGCCATCTCTTTTATGCTCTAGTCTTGGAAGTCTCCCTGCTATTTCTGCTATGTCCATTGTTACACAAGCTGGCCCTATTCATTAGAGAGAGGTCTATGCAGGGATGTGAATGCTGAGAAGAGGGGACTGCTGACCTCCTTGAGGTTGATTACCACAGGGAACTTTAGGATAGTGCTTTGCCCAGAAGGCTTAACAATGAACAAAAGTTTCTTAACTCTGTGCAGAATTTACAGTCTCATCTGGAAACAAGAATGTTATGGCTGACTCTTCAGGTTCCTTTCATCCTTCTGTGTATGTGAAGTTGCTTGGTATTACAGATCACCTTCGTCTTCTTACTCCTGGAGAATTTCAGAGTTCTTCATTAGGAAAAAAAAAATTAGTTTAAAATGTGCAGTATGTCACTGTTTCTTTGGTTACTGTATATAGCTCACTATTATTTCCTTACTTGGGGTAAAATTAAAATTTGTTGGCTAAAATTTATTACCTACAGCCGTGATATTTTCATTCTTTAAACCTTTGTAAGAATAATGTCAGGGACAAGACTAATAGAAACTGGAACTGATTTTGACCTTTTTTTTCTTAAAGGAAGAATAAGTAAAGTGTAACACTCTGAACTCTTCTAGATGCAGTTGTTTTAACTCCTGAAAGTGAACAGATTTTATATTTAATCTTATTTATTTTATCCATGTTGAATCAGTGACATTGATTGCACTGTGAAAGCCAGTAATTTACACACCCACAAATTAGAAAATCAATACCTTACAGGATAGACAGTTCTTCCTCCTGTCTTTTGTTTTATAGTGGGAAAATAAGAAGTCACATTTCCTCAAGGATCTCAGTGCTTTAAACAAGCTAATAGCATTTCATGCTGATTTTATTTTAAACCAGTGGGAAAATTACATGGTAAATAATGCAGTCTTATTCAAATCAACTAATATCAGAGAACAGTGCAGAAACAAGAAGCTAATTATTCATGAAATGCTGAAATGATAGAATCCTCTTTTTTTATATGTCACTGTGGTCACCAAAATCATGAATTCTGGCTTCTTATAACATGATACAGAGCAAAGAAACATTTTGTCCAGTTCTGAGCAGTGTGGCTAATGAAGATTAGGTGTAGCAAAACTTTAATTGCCTTAAATGTGGTAAGCAAACTAAGTCATAAGAAGACAAATACCAGGTGGTATCACTTACATGCAGAGTATAGAGAAATAAAACCAAGGGTCAGACACCACCAAACCAAAAATGTACCCTGGAAATTGGACCATAGAATTGAGGTTACCAGAAGGGCAGGGGGAGGGTGGAGAATAAGGTGAAGAGGGTTCCCAGCAGAATATGGTGGGGAACCAATTGTGCTTTGGTGGTGGGCATGGTATGGTGATGAACATCTCAAGAGCTGTGATCCTGTGCCTCTGAATTATGTACAGTGTTATAAACTAACATTACCACAATAAAAATCAAACAAAAAGACAAGTCACTGGGAACTTTGCAGAAGATGGGACTTGGCAGGAGGCAGTAAATGGAATTAAAATTATTTTCCCTATAATTTTATTCGCGTGCCTTCTTTTCCTTTATGTCCATCCTCTGTTACAACCTGAGAGTGACAGCAGAGAAAAAGAAGTTTTAGGATTTTCTTTCTGGAAAGTGTTCTTTCTGCTCCCCCACATGCACTCCATTACAGGTCCTTTCAAAATCATGTTACATCTGAACGGTCTTACCTCAGAAGGAATTATATACAAGTTCCCATTCTAGATCATTTTTGTCTCAGTTGTTGTCAAGCTTATTGTTTCCAACGTACCAGCATGTTATTTTGCTCTGCTTCCTCCTTTCTGTAAAGCTCTTGGTTCTTACTATCTTGTTTGAGCATTTAATCCATTTTATTAGGTTGTCAGTTGCCTTGATGGGCTGTGTGCAGTAACTTGTCTTTTCAGTGCCTTCCTGTGTTCTCTTTTCAATATTGCACTGAAGGCATCACATCCTTCCAGAGCCCTTCTTGCCCTGGTTGTCTGTCCTTTGCTCTGACCTGGATCTGGCCACCTCCAGCTCTCTTCCCATCTGCTGCTCTGGCTCTCCTAGTCCCAGCTCCTTGACCCACAAACACCCCTCTGCTAGAGGCTTCCTTCATTGCAGAGATGCAGGAAACATGAAAAGTCTATACTTGAGCAAACTTGACTTTCCCGCAAGTGGGATAATGACCTCAAATCCATTAGAATAAGAACTGAATTTCATTCAGTGCTCCTCACCCTCCAGTCTCTTCTGTTTCTCCTTCCAAACTCAGCTACAGGAAAAGTGGCATTTTCACTTTTAATATCTTTGTCAGATTGTGCCAGATCATTAAAAAATTGAGAGATTCCTATTTCAAAAACCTATCCTTCCACCCAATTATCACCCATGCAGGTCCCTATGGATTGAAGCAGGGTTGGGTTCACTTTCCTCTCATAGTCCTTTAATTTTTTTTTTTAAAGATTTATCCATTTTTGCATACAAGAGCTGGGGTACAGGCCAGATTCACGGGAGGTGAGAGTATTCACCGGAGACAGAGCGGGGAGCAGAACAGGCAGACGGACTGAAACACACTGCTGAGGGGAGCAGCGGACACAGCAGAAGAGGTCTGCTTTGCCATGTGGGTCCCCTCCCTGGCCGGCGGCAGGGATCGAACTCGTGCTGTAGTGGCTGCGGTTTGCTTCTTAGTGTGTTGCTTAACCCGCTGCGCCACTGGGGAGGCCCAGTCCTTTAATTTTCTCACCCTTATGTTCTTTGGGAATATTTCCAACATTGTTTTCCCTTTTGGACTGTGTAATTATAGTTACTGAAACAGAGAGGTAGGAGGAGGATGGAATGCTTGAGTATCCTGCAGACGTTCACTGGACTAAGTATAGTCTAGCACAGCGCTTCATTATTGAATGCATCCTCCCCAGCGGCTGACACTGTGCATTGGCAGTGCAGAGATAGTAAACATTCAGGTCTTGGATCAAAGGCAGTTGCTGTCAATAGCTGTACCTACAAAATTGAGTACACAGAAAAAATTCTAATAAAGTTGTACAAAACTTAAGTCTCTTTCCTCCCTCCCTCCCTGCCTCTCTCCCTTCTTCCTAGATATAAAAAAAGCATGATCATTGCTAATGAGGGTCAACAGAATTTTTACGTTAGATTCTTTTCAGACTTTATCATCTTATAATGATTTAGGGGAGAAATAACCCCTCTAGTCTAAAGGCAGTGAGAATGCTGCAGAAGATGGACCCGGCTTACAAAGATTATGCAATTTAATATAGGCAAGGACCTTTTAGTCAGATGGCCTGAGTAATAAGGTATTTAGGGCAGTGAACTACTTCGCCTTGATTAGTCAAGAATGGCTTATTAGATGTGGATCCTCATGAGGGAGCATGCTCAATGATAGAATAAGATAACTTCTTCCTTTTCTCTGGAAGCTTTCTCCATCCACTATTGAGGAAATTGTGGTTACTGAAGTGTTTCATTGCTGTCACCATTAGATGAAGCCCTGATACTGAGGTTCTTTGTATAGTTGTTCAGGGATTGATATACATTTCAGGGAGAAGAATAGACAGAATGTGAAATTTCAGGTAATTAGGTATTTGAGGAGCCTTGAAAATTTCTAGGAAAAAATTCAAGTAGTTGAAGAAAGAAGGAGAATTGTCAACCTCAGGTTCTGACTATGTACATAGTCTTCTTCCTTTATGACTTCTGTGTGTCTTGCTCTGTGTTGAGCTAGCCTCTGAATTATCTCAGAGGCTTAGTGACTTCATGAGGCAACCCAGTGACTCAGTCACTGGGATCTTTTGTCTTCGTTATGCTATATAGTGTGTCTTAGCAATAATGTGATATCATTATTGCTAAAACATTTATTGTAGTCTCACCTAAATTCTTTGTGAAACTTCACAGACAGTGACTAAGATGTTCTTGGAGTCTATCTCTATATTTACATATTACAAAAGTAAATCCTGTCAATATTTGGTCTGAGGTATTCATTGGAATCAAATATCCTAAGGAGAAGTGATCCCAGGTTAGACTGGAGATATATATTTCCTAAGATGCATTTCATTCACAGTGATTATTTAAAATTCACCATGAATATTAATGAACTTACTGCATAGCTTCTTCCTCTAAATTCAATTGCTGCTTAATCTGATCCTCCTGTATCATTTCAGAAAAACCTCTGGAATCAAACTAATTGTAACTAAAATAACAATTTTTTTCATGTTAATAGTGATCAGGTTAAACAGTAGGGTAGATTTTAGATCCTTTAATCACAAGTTACAATAAATTGACACTTCAATTTATTAGTGAGGGCACTTCATTCCCTCCCTCCCTTCTTCTGGAGCCATGGGTACCTCTGCTATCTCCCTCAAATTCATATACTAGTAGAAAAAGCAAATTGTACTGAAGACCATCAGGCATAGCTTTCTGGTTACAACTAGTCCCTGCTCCCTACACCAATTTTTGATGGTCATAATTCTTTTGATACCAGTAAGAAAAAAGCTGTGTATCACCTAGCCAGTGCCAACTCTTTGGATGGCTAGGAAATATACCTGCATGGACTAAAGAAAGATTTTTTTTAAAAATAAGATTAGAATCCCTGTGAGAACAATTTGGGCTTTCTTTTGGAACTCACCTTTTAATGTTGGTGTTCCCTGCTCCCATACCTGCAGCTCTTATCATTGTACCCTCTAGGTACCATTAGCCTTCTATACGCTAAGGAGTTCTTTATTACTAACTTGTCTGTTATTATTATTACTAACTTCCTCTCCATCTCTGTCTTGCTTTCTTTCTCATTCATCCTTATGAAAGGGAGGTCCCTCTGAGGCTTTGTTTGGGGAGAAGATTTAAGGATTCAGAGAGAAAGATGGATTTGATCCCTGAATTTCCAGGGTCATTTCAGTCCATTATCATGCTAAAGTGTGGGAGCATAGTTTCAAGGGATCATATCTTAAAGGGTATTATATGATGTTGAAAAATCTCATTTTGTAATGACAATAGAGAACAATTAATTGAATACTTCAGGTAAAATAAATCAATTTATATTTGTACCTATGCTCTTCTTTTCAATGTATTTAATTAATTAATCTCACTTTTTTTTTTTAATTCTGGGAATTATTTCTCAACCAGGTCTTTTCAAAAGTCAGTGTCATAATGAAGCTATATCTGATTTGTACCAAAATAAAATGGAGCAGTGCCTTCAGGGCACTTGTACTTCTAGTGGTGGTGTTAATTGCTCATCCTGTGAGCCTAAATACACATGGATGCTTAGTGGCTCCCTCTTGGGAAGACGGTGAGTAATGATTAGTGGTTTTTTAGACAGTTTTAAAAACAAACAATAGAGTCATAATCATTGCTTTATTATTTGCTTACTATTTATCCTTGGCAAGATAGTACTTTAAAAACTTCTTTGATAAGATATAAATAATCTCTTGGTCTTTTGAGGGGAGGACAAGTAGTAATAATTACATTAAAAAAGAAATCAGTGAAAAACCCAACACAATATCAGTTGGTTTTAATTCCCCTAGATATGTATTTTTACTTGTTTTAATAGTGTATACACAACTATTTTTATTATTCATTTTCACTCAATTATATAATTTCTGTTTTTATACAATAGGTTTTTTGTAACTCCTATAATATTTCATCAAGTTGCATTACTAGTTTATATAAGTGTTTCATAGTGAACATTAAGTTTCTAGTTCTTTATGAATTTAGCATCTTTTTGTGTACAGCTGTTGTCTTCTATTTAATTAATTCCTTAAGATGAATTTACAGGAATGAAATAACTGTGTCAAAGTGTATATATGTATGTGCACATGTATTTTTAATTCTTAATATGAATTGAGGCTTCCAAAGATTCATGTTTTTCTATTGGGCATTATTTATAAATGAAACTCATTCTCAAGTTTCTTAAATTCCATTTTTATTTTTTAGCTCTGTGTGGTTTCTATGTAGTTCCCAGTACATAATTAAGTGGGAGATAATATTTAAGTGATCACCAGCATAATTTACAATTTTGTGGATTTAGTTTTTATAACAACAATTTTAAGTGTTAACCGTTGTTACAAAGATGTTGAAATTGAGGCTCGCTGCAGTTAAATAACTTGACAAGGATTTAGTTGGTAAAGGTCTTCTAGTTTAAGCCCTGAATAATCTCTTGATAGTTTCAAACTGTTAGATACTTGAATTTAAAGTATTATTAGACAGTCCTTATTTCACTTTGAGATTTTTTTATTTTTCTTAATGACATGATGCCAAGATCATTGATTCCTTTTTCAATTTTCTTGACTCTCTGGTTTTTAATTCACTCTGGTGCTCTAGTAAGATACATGTTTGAGAGCTACTGCAGGATTTCAGAGAGCTGTTTGGAATGTTTTATAATTGTCATGATGGATTTTACAAGCACAACTCTGTCTGGAGAAGAGATGTCCTTGATCTGAGACTTGCATATGTGGTTTGAGTTGAGGTTAGACATCCTAAGGAGATTTTATAGTGGCTCTGCCCTCCCTGCAAGGGAGACAATGGTTAGTGAGGTCACTGAGTCCAGACAGTAGTGAGGAGGGAGACAAGTTGTGCTCCATAGGTTTGAGGAGAACGCAGAAGAGTTTGCCACGATCACCGTAAATACTATGGTTCGAGGCACCCAAGAGACAGTGTATCACAATACACTGTCTTCTGACAGTGGCACCATTATGTGTGCAATGAGACCTCAATGGAGTAAATCTAGGTGACTCTTCTTTTCAGGACTTACTGTTCCATTAGGAACCCGAAGGCTAGTCAGTCTTTGTACCTCATTCCTGTTTGCTTCCAAGTACCTCTGGTGAGCTGTCCTATTTTGTCTTCTCTGTAAATGGCTCCATGTTTCTTTTCCTCACCCCTTCTCTATTAGACTTTCCTTGGTGCCTTCTGGAAACTTGATGTAACTAGTAATAATAGCAACATATAACACTCACAGAGCACACATAATGCTTAAGAATCTGTTCTAAGTGCTGTCCATATATTACTTGTATTGATTCATTTAATCTTCACAATGTCTGAGCATATAGGCCTTGTTATGTACATTTCATGGATGATGGAACTGAGGTACAGAGAAGTTAGCTTACCCATAACTGCACAGATTGGAATATAGCTAGGACTTGAGTTTAGGAGTAAGACTTCTAGGGTCTGAGTTCTAAGTCATTAAAATAGCCTGCCTCTCTCTAAGATTCAGTTAATCTTTCTCAGAATGGCCCTTCAACCATATTTTCACACCGAAGTAGAACAAAGTGCTAATGTGTACTTGCCTGGCCATTTGGAACACTTCCACAAAAAGAGTATAGCCTACTACAGAAATACAACCCCACAAACGATGAACTCATAATTAAACATTAAAAACCATATTAAGGGAAAGCTGGCAGACTGAACAAATGGAAAAATGAACACTTTAAGAACTGAGCACAATAGAATAATCTGGAAGAAATTATAGACATTTTAAAATACATGATTATGAATTAAAGAAGGAAGAGAAGTCACTGAAAAGGACACAGAAGTCTACTTATAGAAGTCAGTAACTGTACACTTGGAATGAAAGATAGGCAGTTTGAAGTAGATACAAACACATTTCAAAAAGTTTAATGCACATTTATAATAGGTAGGACTTGGAATCAATCCAAATGCCCAAAAATAGTCAACTGGATCAAGAAGATATATACACAATGGAATATTATTCAGCAATCAAAAAAGATAAAACTAGTGCCATTTGCAGAAACATGGTGGAACTTGAAGAGATTATGCTCAGCAAAATAAGTCAGAAGGAAATATAATGGATGGTCTCATTTAAGGAGGAATTAGGGGATCAGGGGGAAAAAGTAACATCATCAACAACAAGAAAAACCATGGGGGCTTCCCTGGTGGTGCAAGGAGTTGAGTGCTGCACTGTGGGGATTCCACAGCCACTGCAGTTGTGGGTTCATCCCAGGCCAGGGAGGTGTGATCCATAAGGCGCAGCAGACCTCTCCTGCCTTGCCCACTGCTCCCCTCAGCAGTGTATTTCAGTTGATCTGCCTATTCTGCTCACCCTCTGTCTCTGGTGAATCATCCCTGCCCCCCTGCCTTTTGCCTGTACCCCAGCTCTTGTATGCATAAATAAATAAAAATCTTTTTTGAAAAAACCCACAACAAATTGGAGACATTCTACAGGGAAGAGGAAGGAATTGGGATCAAAGCAGGGATGAGAAGGGCACAAGGGAGTATGGTGATGGTGCATGGGTGAATTGGTTGTGGAAATTCTATGGGGACTACACCTAGAAAAGAAAGCAAACATTGTAAGAAAAAAGCAATAAAATTTTTAAAAAGTTAATGCTCAAAAAACTTTTTAAAAAAGAATGGGTATATTACCTGCAAATGAATTGAGGGTTAATGAAATATAAAATAGAACTGAGACTCATTAACCATTTTTTGCTAAAGAGGAGAAACTGATGGAAAATACGAATGAGAAGTTAAAGAGACATAACCAATAGAATGAGGTCTAGTAAGAATTCCAGAAGAAGAGAATAAAGACAAGGGTAGGGCAAAATTCAAAGAAGCAAGAAGTAAGGAAAAAAGAATTAGGATTGAGGAAGCATAATAAAAATATTTTTTTGTTTGTGAGGCTGCAGAACTTTTAGTAAGCATATGGGGAAACCAACTTTATCATAGGACTTTTGTGGCAGGTCATTTACAATTTAAATGTATACATAATGTGTGCAAGTTATCTAACCCAGAAATTCTGCCTCAAGAAATTTATCGTCAGTAAATCAGTTAAAAGCCCCAAACTTTATACATATAAGGAAGTGATCTCTGATATAATGGAAATATATTGGTGTAGGGTCAGAGAAATCAGGTCTTTCCACCCTCCCGCCACTGGTGTAATGATGGACACCGGTGCTCTGCGCGTGCCTAGGAGGGCATGTGCAAGTGGGTGCGCCTGAGTTTGGACACAGGCTTATATGGGCGGCATCATGAGGACGCCAGTACCAACGAATGAACAGCGAGAGTACTGACCAAGGTGAGCAGCGAGAGCAACACGCAGCAGCAGCAGCAGCAGTAGCAGTAGTAGTAAAGCAGTCTGGAGGGTGAGATGCGCCAGGGGCGGGGAGGCCTACCAGCCTCCTGGCCCCCTGGCACCCATGCCTGCCATGTACCTGGCCACCTCTAAAAAGCCACCGAGGGCTCCAAGACTCTTTCCTTTACTCCCGTCTGCTAGAACCATCCCGAACTTGCCCTGTGCCCCTTTCCTGTCATTACAATTGAGAAAATCTTTGAAACACTCATCCATATCCAGTAGGTAAAAACAGGATATGACATTAAAACCCCTGTTGCTTTTATGTAGCTGTTAAAATAACGACAGGCCTATTTTTTTTTAACTTCATAGAAAGATGGGTGATAATGCTGAAAAGATACACTTAAAAAGTAGTTCGCATAGGGTGATCCCATTGGCATAAACAAAGGTCTGTGTATATAAAAAAGAAGCTTGGAAGGGGAATCAGTGCTTCAAGTTTAAGAAGGTGCAGGGTCAGAGAAGGTGTCAGGCTTTTCCGCCCTCCCCCCATTGGTGTTGATCATGGACACCTGCGGTCTGGCATGCGTGCCTACCTTAAGTAGGGTGTGGGCATGCGCATGTGGGCGAACCTGGGCTTAGACACAGGCGCAGAGGGGCGGTGTCATGAGGACGCCAGAAAAAGAGAGAAAGCCCAGAGAAAGAAGATGCGCGGGAAGCTAGGAGACCTGCCATGTACCTGGTCGCCTCTGATATAATGATATAATAAAAGCCTGAAAAGGTCACCTAGGGCTTCAGGACTCCTCCTTGACCTGTCTGCTCAGAATCACTGAGAGCTTGCCCCGTGCCTTCCTGGCACTACAGATGGTTATCCCTAGGTGGGTAATTTCTGCCTTTTTTATGTTTTCATACATCATCTGAGTTTGAAAACTTCACTGTTTGTTACCTTAATAATCATAAGAAACAATATAGTATTTTACTTGGGAAACAAAAACAGTACTCTAGAAGGTCTAGAGTTCCAAGTAATCAGAGCAGACTTGATGGCTGTAATATTGTGTATTATACAGTGACCAGAACAGTAGCCTGGAGAACAGGATTCTTTGTTCCATTCTGCTTTCTCCTTTCCTGTGCAGCTTTCAGTAAGCAAATATATCTTTCAATTTTCCCTTTTTTGGAGGGGGGGAGTAAAGCAATGTATATGGTCCCAAAGTACTTTATGGCCATTGCATGAATGAGTCCATTTAAAAAATGGAGAATAAAATGGATTAAAGTTAATTACAATTGGGCCTTCCTGGTGGCGCAGCGGGCTGAGCGCCGCACTGTGAAGCATCCCTGGCACAGCAGCGCAAGTTCGATCCCCGGCCAGGGAGGGGGCCCACATGGCCCAGCAGACCTCTCCTGCCTCGCCTGCTGCTCCCCTCAGCGGTGTATTTCAGTCGATCTACCTGTTCTGCTCCCCGTTCTGTGTTTGGTGAATTCTCTCACCTCCCACACTTCTGGCCTGGACCCCCAGCTCTAAATGCATAAATAAATAAATCTTAAAAAAAAAGTTAATTACAATCTTTCTTTTCTGTTTTGACAGTGAGCAGCTGGAGAGATGCAATGAGTCAGTGAGCACTGATCATAAAAAGTGGTCAACAGATGTAATCTTTTGTATTTCTCCTCTGCTAGGAAAGCTTTGTTCAGCTGTAGCACATCCTGTGTCTGGGGGTCATTTTGAGAAACTGAGCCACTGTCCTTCACTGATCTCTGAGCAGAGAATTTCCATGGGGCTCTGTGGAGACTAATGGAACTTAATGGAACTTGTGTGTTTTTGCCATCAAGACTGGGGAGGGCTCTCTCTGTCATATTTGAAGAAAAACATGCTGGTGCTCAGTGAGGAGATGGCTGATGTAGTAGCTGTGGTGGGGTACCCTGACCGGTTGTTAGAATTTCCTCCTGGAAACATAAAAACAAAGATTCCCAGGCGCTACAGGGTTCTAATTTAACTGGATTGATGCCTCCTGATCTGGTTCCAGTTTCCCAGGTGAACTCAGTGATCATGCAGATTTAGGAACTACAGATCTGTGACACAATGTAGTAATAAGGGGTGTCTACTTAACATAAGATACTTGTTCTCAGTGCCATTTTACCCCTTTTTATCCTTATTCTCTTCTCCTGTTCTCCCACTTTAAGAAATTATCACTCATGTTCTTACCTGTTTTTTGCCTACGTGAGGTCATATGTATATTTACTGAAATTACTAAATGAGGTTACTGACCTGTGGCCTGGGATCTGGATCTCAGTTAAATAGTGCTGCTGTGCAATTGTGCGTGAGTGTGTGTGAGTGTGAGAGTATGTTTGTATGTCCAACTGTTCTGTAAATATTATTTCCCATTATCTACTGTCCCAAAGATAGATATGTGACTTTCAGCCTAAAATTATGAGACATATGAAAAGCAAGAAAAACAAGCCATTGTCAAGAGAAAAAATAATAAAAAATCCAGACTCAGAAATTACTCAGATATTGAAGTTATCTGGTAGGGAATGTAAAGTAATTCTAAAAATCCAGGGTAGTTTCCCTATTTTAAAGGTCAGCTTACTAGGAACTTTAATTTTGCTTTTTCACATAAGCTAAAAATGGTCACAGGTTCAAGGGATTTGGATATGCACATTTCTGGTAGGAGGAGGGTAGCTTATAACACATATACATGTAATTAGAATCCCAGAAGGAGAGAAAGAAAAAGGAGGCAAAAGAACTATTTGAAGAGATGTCAGCCAGAAATCTTCCAAAAATAATAAAAGACATCAAGTTGTTGACCCAAGAAATTCAAAGCACCCTAACCATATGAACACACATACACACATCTTAGACATATATTCAAACTGTTTAAAATTCAGAGAGGTAGAAAATTTTGAAGGTTGCTACATGAAAAAAAAAAAAGACACAGAGAACAAGAGTAAGAATTACAGAAAAACAAGAATAAGAATTAGACACAGAAGATTAAGGGTAAGAATTGTAGCAGATTTATCATTTGGAAATCATGCAATTTAGAAGACAATCGTGACACCTTTGAAGTAATGAGGGGAAAATACCTCTAACTTAAAATATTGTGCCCTGATTTTTTTTTTAATTTAAGGAGAAAACACATTTTTTTAAATTTTAAATTTTCTTATATAATTCCTTTTTATACAATATTTGATTTCTCCCCTCAGGTGTAGTCCCTGGAGTTTTCCCACCACCATAACATCTGTGAACCATTGCTGTAGTCCCTTGTGCTCTTTCCTTCTCTGTTTTGACCCTTTGCTTCTCCCTTCCCCTATTGTATGCCTTAGATCTATGGTCAGTTTGCAGGTGTGTCTTTTTCCTGACCCTTTGTTTGGCTTCCCTATATTCCACCTCTGAGAGAAACCATCTGATATATATCTTTTTCCTTCTGTCTTATTCCACTGAGCATAATTCCTTCGAGCTCCAGCTCCATTCATGTTGCCAAAAATGGCATGAGTTTATCTTTTTTGATTGCTGAGTGGTATTCTATTGTGTATATATACCACATCTTCTTGATCCAGACATCTGTTTTTGGGGCACTTAGGTTGTTTCCATATCTTAGTTATTGTAAACAGTGCTGCAGTAAACAAGGAGTACAGGTTTCCTTTCAAATTAGTGTTTTTGTGTTCTTTGGATAGATTTCTAGGAGTGGAATATCTGGGTCTGATGGTAGAGACATTTTTAGTGTTTTGAGGATCCTACATACAGCTTTCCATAGTGGTTGAACCAGTTTGCATTCCAGTTGGCAGTGTAAGAGTCTTTTTTTTCTTTCTTTATATCCTCGCCATTTTTTGGAAAGAACAACATTTTTAGATGAACAGAATTAATTAGTGGACCTGCACTATAAGAAATGTTAAGGGACATTCATCCACAGAGGGAATATATACTAGGCAGAAACTTAGACTTACACAGAGAGATGAAGATCTTCTGAAATGATTTCTTTTTAAGATTTATTTATGCATACAAGAACTGGGGTGCAGCAGGTTAGAGGATTCACCAGAGACAGTGGGAATGGAACAGGCAGAATGACTGAAACACACTGCTGAGGGGAGCAGTGAGTGAGGCAGGAGAGGTCTGCTGCGCCATGTGGGTCCCCTCCCTGGCTGGGGATTGAACTCATGCTGCAATGGCTGTGGATGCTTCATAGTGTGTTGCTTAACCCCTTGCACCACCAGGGAGGCCCCAGAAATGAATTTTCAATGAAGGTTAATGAAGGTTAAAATCAAGATTTTAAAATAAATATCATTTAAAAGACTTTTCTCCCTTTACTGTAACAGCTAACTGCTGAAAATAAAAGTGACAGCAATGTATTTTGGGTTTATAGTTTGTATAAAAGTACAGTATGACAAAGAAAGTACACAATGCAGAAGGAAAGAATTAGTAGTATATTGTTATACTGCTAATACTATTAGTATTTGAAAGTATATTAAGTAATTAAAATAGATATATGTAGGCTCCATAGAGCAACCACTAAACAAATTTTTTTCACATTTTTTTTCTTTATATATATTTGACATCCCCATAGAATTCCCTCCACCATTTCACCAGTGCACCATCACCTCAGTCCCTTGTGCTCTTTCTGCCCTCATTCCATTTCCTCACCCGCCCAAAGTGTTTCTGATTTGTCCTTGTCTTTTTGTTTTTCTTTTTTCCATTGTTACTATTCTTTTCCTTGGCCCTTATTTGATTCCCTTATGTTTCTCCTAGAGGTGAAACCATCCAATATTTTCTTTTGCCTTCTGACTTATTTTGCTGAGCATAATTCCTTCTAGCTGCATCCATGTTTCTACAAATGACTCTAGTTTATCTTTTCTGATTGCTTAATAGTATTCCATCGTATATATGTACCACATCTTCTTGATCTAGTCCTCTACTTTTGGGCATTTAGGTTGTTTCCAGGTCTTACCTATTGTAAATAGTGCTGTAGTAAAGGGTGCAGGTATTCTTTTGAATCAGTGTTTTTGTGTCTTGGGTATATTCCTAGGAATGGGATTGCTGGGTCATATGGTAGTTCCAATTTTAGCAGACTGAGGAACCTCCACACTGCTTTCCATAGTGGTTGGATTAATTTGCATCCCCACCAGCAGTGTAGTACAGTTCCTTTTTCTCCATATCCTCGCCAGCATTTGTTGTTTCTAGCCTTTGTGATATGTGCCATTCTTACTGGTGTAAGGTGGTATCTCATTGTCCCCCCCCAAAATTTTAAAAGTATAAATAATAGGCTAATGGGGACATAGAATGGAATTATTTTTAGAAATCCAAAACCAGAAAGTTAAAGAGGGAAAAGGGATGAAGAGCAGAGAGAAAAATTAGGAAACAATTAACAAGATGGTATTTTTAATCTGTTTATATTAAATGTAAATGACCTAAAAACACATCAGTTAAAAGAAATTGCCAGATTAGTTTTAAAAAACAGGAGCCAACTATATGCTGTCTATAAGAAAGCCACTTTAAATACTAAGACATAGACAGATAGAACATCATTCTTCTTGTTACTTGATTAATTAAAAACATTTCCTAATATTTCATACAATCTTTATAATGCAAAAGTCTTTATTCTTGTTTACTTTTTTGGATGCAAATTGTGGCAGAGAAGAAATTTAAAATTCTGTTCTGCAATAAATAGTTGTCAGCTTTTTGTTTCTTCTGTTATGAGACTGGTATTACATAACTTCCTTAAACTTTCCTTGTGCATCACATTGTGTTTGACAAGTGTAAAGTTCCTTTGTATCCTTTCTAACCTTTTTGAGTGATTCAAGTCTCCCTGTTGGCAGTTTATCTTTTAGGGTTTTCCTTTGTAATTTCACATTGCTTTCAGTTTGCATTTACTTTTTTCTGGTTTCAGTTTTTAAGTGAAACATACTCTGAATGGATGTTATTTTTCTGTCAAAGGATGGCCAGCAATCTTTTTAGGGCTCTCGGTCTCAGGGGAAGCAGGTAATTTTGTTGTTTATAAAACTGAATTGCTGTGCTTTAAAATACTGGAGAGGAATGTCAGTATCTAACAGTGTTATATTACAGAATAAGACTTAGCATTTTGTCCTAAAACCTTGCAATAGGCACAAATAAAGAGACCCATCATCTTTTCCACATTATCTTTCTACACTCTTGAACAGGCATTGGGAAATGGTAGTTAAAATCCCCTTGACATTTAAGTGACAGAGTGAAATAATTTTTTTAATAACTAACCACTTAAATGAAATAGTTCTTTAGCATTCAAGTAGAGAGCAGGAATTGCCAAACTATCTCTTTCAGGAAGATCTTAGTTCTTGGTATTTTGACCCATTTGCACTTCAGCAATGATCTGTGTTCTGATCTTGGATGTGTTGTGTTTGATCAGCTGTCTTTCTCCCCCTCCTTCCCTTTTCCCCTTTTCTTTGTGTAAACAGAGTATTTGTCATTCTGACTTCCTTTACTACACATTAATTCCTTTGAACTCATCCCATTTTGCTGTAAATGGTAACTTTTTGTCTTTCCTTGTGGATCATTCTGTTTCCTCTATCAGTAAGTACTTAGGTTGTTTTCAAATCCTAGTTATTATAGATAATGTTACAATAAACATTGTAGAATGTGCATTCTCTTCTCTCTGAGTTTATTATGACACTTGAAATCTTTGTCTGTTAGAGATATAATCTTCCTTTTCTTTGTGATTGGATTCTGGAGACTAGTTCTACCCTTGTGATGTCATATTTCCTTGTATCTTCTTGTCCACCCATTTTGCTACTTTAAGTTTCCTAGTTAAAAAAAAATGTAGCTGTAATTCAGGGTTGGCCTACTTTTCCTTTTCCTGTAAATGATCCCCTAGTTTTATTTTGTTTTATTGGCCTTTGCTGGCTTGCGTATCTACTGAGACTTAATTTTTCACTGCTGAGTCAATGCGGTGCAGGAGGCGTCTGGAAGCGTTCAGTCACTGTTGTGCTGGGAGGACTGCCTCTTACTTGGTCCACTCGAGATCCCTCCTCTCAAGGATCTAGATCTGAGATTTGACAGTTTGTGTGGTGTCCGTGCACTTCATGGTGTTAGTGTGCCTCTGCGGGCCGAGGGGAAGTAACTGCAGTCTAGAGCACTCTTGCTGTTCTTTTATTACAGAACAGCCACCTTGTGTTGGCGCCTGTGCTCCTTTAAGTGTGTACACCTCTGCACAGTTCCGTTTTCCTTTTACCAGGGCTCCTGGCTGGTCAGGCAGCCCTGCCCTCTGTGTAACCACTCTCCCTCAGCCCCCAGTCTCTAGGCATTTCTCTCCACCCATTCTTACCCCTAGCTGCAGGACGCTGAGTAGTCGAGGAGGGATGTCAGTAGTGACCTTCTGGCTGACTCGTAGATGTTCCTCTTGGGAGTGAAGCGAGGAAGCTCCCCTGTCACCATTTTGGTGGCCAGTCCAGGCGAGTGAGCTATTTATTGTTAGCTGGTTACATCTGCTTGTAAAACATGCAAGGAAAGATGTTTAAGCCAGATTTTAAATTGTGCTTAAGTGGTAAAAGCCAAATAATAAAAAAAAAACCAAACCCAAATCAGTGGCGTGTCAATTACATCATTATTGCCTAGCCTTGGTGACAAGAAAATGAAGGGACTTGAGGTGGTGGCATTAGTATTAGCATCTTTTTTTACCTGTATAAAAATGTGTGTATATTCATATTGTTATTTTTAAGTCACAGAGGCAGCTTAGTAATGTAGGGAAAGTTTCGTTGGGAAATTTCTGGAGCAGCTGCACAGTAGCTGTTTTTTTTACCTTGTCTGGCAGACAAAAAAGAGCTGTAGAATACTGCTTTTGAAGAGAGATTCTTAACAGTAAGTTCTGTTAGCAGCTGAGGCACTGCACTGAGTCAGTTCCTTGTGTGACTAACTGCTCAACCCTGCTCATTCTGGCACCATCACTCTCCTTCTGAGTGATGCTGAGGTACAGACTCATTCACTGGATCCCATTTTTTTGAGCACAGGAGGTAATAGTGTCCCTGGGTCATGACCGATTGGTTCTCCTGCCAGGTAAAAGCTCCGCCAATAGAGTAGGCTGCCCTGCTTACCAGAATTCAGACTTGGGTCCTGTGAGATTTAGGCAGTGGCTGCAGACTCAGTCTAGAAGCTGTATTTGTGAAACTTTAGCTGGAGGCCAACTCTATCTGGGATGCTTGTTCCAAATTCTATACCTGTTTACTGTGATTCAGGATGTATGATAAAGTGATTCTGATGCTGAGTAAGATTTGGGAACTAATGACATAGACTATCCTCACATGATATATATATTTCAAAAGGGGCAATCTCATTGCAAAGATTTTACTTTACAAATTGATCTATTTCAAATATTTATTGAGTGCCTATTTTAATTAATAGGATATTAATCTAGGAAGTGAAGCTCTAACAGTGAACAAGATTGACATGGTTTTTGCCCTTATGAAATGGGGGAAAACAATAACTATAAGAAGAACTAAGAAGGTCACGACAGGATACATGGTAGAGTATAAGGGAGGGAGCGGCAGTTTGCATTTAAAATGAAATGATAGAGTTAGAAAAGGCAGCATGCCAATTAACACCTGGATAGCAAGGACCCAAACATGAAAAGCAGTGTAAAGACTTGTGCAAAAGCTGATCATAAATCTGAGGCATATAGCAGGGGAGCAGCAGGCAGGGAGGGGGTCAAAATGGGAAGAAGGAACACAAGGGACTATGGCAATGGATCATGGTGCTATGGTGGTGGAAGAACTACATGGACTATACCTGAGAGGAGAAATCAAATAATGTCCAAAAATGAACAACAATGTAGATAAATATAATTAAGGACTTGTGCAAAGGCACTGAGACAGGATTAATCTAGATAGATGTAGGATTCATAGAGCAACCACTAAAAGAATTTTAAAAGAAGAATAATTAATAGGCTAATGGGGACATAGAATAGAATTATTTTTAAAAATCCAAAACCAGGAGTGTATCATTCTGTCTCGATAAAAAGACCAGACTGACTGATAGCCAGCAAGCTGGGGGAAGGGTGAGACTGGGCTGGAAGGAACAGATAATGTAGGCCCTTGAGGACCATGGGGAGGTGGCATATCATGAGGGGGGAGGTGGGGAATCAGATGTTTAGTTGGAAATTGAAATCTGGAGTTGAGAGGAGAAACCTACGTTGTTTTTAAAAGATTTATTTATGCATACAAGAGCCAGACGTGCAGGGGGGTGGGGAGGAGGATTCGCCAGAGAAAGTGGGGAACAGAATGGGTGGATTGACTGAAACAGACTGCTGAGGAGAGCAATGGGTGAGACAGAAGAGGTCTGATTTGCCATGTGGGTCACCTCCCTGGCGGGGGATTGAACTCAGTGGCTGCAGATAGCTTCACAGTGCTGTGACTTAACCCCTTGTACCACCAAGGAGGTCCCGAGAAACCAATTTTGGAACATGAATGTGGGAGTGATTAGCATTTCCATAGAAAGCCATGGAATGGATAATCTAATGTAGGGAGAGACTGTGGAGAGAAGTTAGAGGAGGGCCTGCAAGCCTAGGAACAGCAGGAAATGGGAGAGTTGGGAGAGGGGAGAAAAACCAGCACATTGTAGGCTTTGGGAAGCCACAAGAGGTGACTGATCAAAGAGGACCAGTCCATGTATCACTGCTGCTGAAAACAATCTAGAATTGTACAACCCGGTACAGTAGCCACTAGCTGCAGTGACTAATTGAAATGTGACTACTGCAAATCAAAATAACATTTTTAGAATATATTCTCTGTATACCTGAAACCAATACAGTGTTATGCACCACCATCTCTCCATTCAAAATAAACACTAAAACGTTGGTGAGGATGTGGTGAAAAAGGAACTCTCCTACACTGCTGGTGGGAGTGCAGACTCGTCCAACCACTATGGAAAGCTGTATGGAGTTTCCTCAGTCTGTTAAAAATGGAGCTACCATATGACCCAGCAATTCCTACTA
This sequence comes from Galemys pyrenaicus, assembly GCA_019455555.1. Lineage (NCBI taxonomy): Eukaryota > Metazoa > Chordata > Mammalia > Eulipotyphla > Talpidae > Galemys > Galemys pyrenaicus. The sequence continues at coordinate 8,115,768 of JAGFMF010011739.1, read as the reverse complement.
GCAATTCCACGACTAGGGAAATACCCAAAGGAAACAAAAACACGAATTCAAAAGAATACCTGTACCCTTATGTTTATTGCAGCACTATTTATAACAGGTCAGATTTGGAAATAACCCAATCGCCCAAAAATAGATGACTGGATTAAGAAGATGTGGTATATATGCACAATGGAATACTATTCAGCAGTCAAAATAGATGCACTAATGCCATTCACAGTGACATGGGTTGAGTTAGAAGAGATCATGCTCAGTGAAATAAGTTAGGAAAAAGGGGGCCTCCCTGGTGGCATAGTGGGTTAAGCAACACACTATGAAGCAAACCACAGCCACCGCAGAACAAGTTCAATCCCTGACTCTGGCCAGGGTGGGGACCCACATGGCCTCTCCTGCCTCACCTGTTGCTCCCTTCAGTACTGTGTTTCAGTCAGTCTGCCTGTTTTGCTCCCCACTCTGTCTCTGGTGAAACCTCTCACCTTCCTGGTCTCTGGCCTGTACCCCAGCTCTTGTATGCATAAATAAATAAATCTTTTTTTAAAAAAAATATCAGATAGTTTTACTTAGAGGAGGAATATAGGGGAACCAGTAAGGCATTAGGGAAAAAAAATAAAACAAAACAAAAATAACTATAAATCAGAGACATTCTGCAGGGGTGGGGGGAGGGGGGAAAGATCAAAATGAGGGAGGAAAGAGCACAAGGGACTATGGTGATGGTGCACAGGGGAACCAGTGATGGAAATTCTATAGGGACTACACCTGAGAAAAGAAAGCAAATGTAAAAAAACGAACAATGATGTAAAATATAAATAAACATTAGAATTCAAAGATAGTAAAAGATAGGAATGAATATATTTCATAAATACTTCTAAAATGATGATTACATGTTGAAATGATTGTATTTGGGATATACTATGTAAATAAAATACAGTATTAAAATTTCACTTGCTTCTTTGAACTTTATAAAAATATGGCTACTAGAAAGTTTTAAATCTGTGTCTCACATCATTTCTGTTGCAGAGTTTGGCAACTGGAGGTCAAGTTTGCAAAATGTTAAAAGAGTTTACTGCTTGAGATTAAGTAATACTTAACAAATTGTTTGTATTCTGATGAGGCTAAATCAGCATCATAATATTGTTATGCCTAACATTAAATAACAAAATTCACCACTAAAAACTCTTCCAGATTTTTTGATATTTATGTGACAATTTCATGCAAATTTACTATATATATATATAAAACCTTGTAAAGTAAATCTTTTGAAATCTGCCCTCAAGTCTGATTTTGACATATTTAACCTGTATTTTCCATCTGTCTTTTTTGTGCCTTCTTTCTTTTTATTTAAAATTTTAATTTTTTTTCATATCTGGCCAGGAAACTTCATGGTGTTATGGTCAACTTGCCGCACAACCGTATTCAAATCTGTCACCAACAGGTTCATTAAAAACCTGGCCTGCTCCGGTATTTGTGCCAGCTTGGTCTGTGTGCCCTTCGACATCATTCTCAGCAGCAGTCCTCACTGTTGCTGGTGGATCTACACCATGCTCTTCTGCAAAGTTGTCAAATTTTTGCACAAAGTCTTCTGCTCTGTGACGATCCTCAGTTTTCCTGCCATTGCCTTGGACAGGTAAGATCAGGTAGAGACCTAGTACTTTTCAAAATAGTGTGTTTAAAAATTAGCAAGTGGTCAACAATGTCCCAGACATTGCTTTTTAGTCTGCTTGTGGTCAGCTGAAGGAGAGTGAATATAACAAATGGCTTATGAAAGACAGCTTGATCTAACAGCAGCTGTGGAAATAGGACCGTTGGGAAAAGATGTGACATTGAGGGGTTACATCATGAGGATGCTGGAACAGAGCTACTGGTTCATGCTGTAGCTTCAGCTTGGTTGGAATTGGTGATATTTGCATTGAAATTTGTAGATTACTCAGTGTTGATAACTGTAATTAGGGTTTTTTGATACAGTGTGAAAACAATACTGAAAGAAGAGGGTACAGTTCAGTGGTTATTTAACAAATGATTATATAGGCCAGTTAGAATTCCTTTGGAGGACTTATTTCAAACATTTTGATTATGATATGACTGTTGTTTTCTCTTTCCATCCTCTTTAAAAAGAGTGTTCATTTGGAAACAAATATTATATCTTAGCTGCTGTCATATATAATTTGATCAAGTCTATCAAAGTGTAAAAGATCTCAATCAATAGCCTCCTGCCTTTCCCTTTTGCTGCTAGCACTTCATGATTACAGTGGATATAGTAATATGTTTATCTTATGAGAGGGGCATAAGTTACTCATGGAAAATGAAGAAACAAAGCGAGCAAGCAAACAAACAGAACAAAAACAAACTCTTAGAATATAAGACAAAATGACAGTTACCAGAGAGGAAAGGAAGGAACAGGGGCAAGTCAGCTAAAGGGCCTCAGTTGTATGGTAGTGCATAGAAACTAGACTTTTGGTGGTGGTGATACTGGGGTATAAACAGATGTTGAGTTTACAGTCTGATCACCTGAAGCCTATATATATTATAAACCAAGGTTATTTCAATAAAAATTAAAATAAAAATACATTTTAGAAACCAAAACTAAATAAGAAAGCAAGAATTTTGTGTCCATAAGTACTTTTGATTTCAAGGTTTACAGAGAGGGAAACTTGCTCAGGGGGATGCTCTGTCTATTCTGACTTTAACCCCTATAATAAATTTTACTACATTTTTGAAAAATTGGAATTTTTAAACTCTGTCCATTGAGGACATGAAGTCATGAATTACAGAACTCATTTCATCAGCAGCACAATGTTATTTGTATGGGGGCCCCCAGCACAGTAGGAGAAATTATTGATACTGTGGCTAGAAGGGACTCTGGAATCAGAAGTCTGACTTAAGTCCTGCCTACATACTTTCTCACTGGGTAGCTTTGGCCAAAGTGACTTAATCTTTCTGAGCCTCAGATTCCTCAGTGAGAAGAATCAAATGAATCATTTATGACTTGTGTTTGGATAGGCCACACCAAAGTTTCTCTTTCTCTAGGCTTCCCTTCTGATTGGTGCATTCTTCCTTAAATATGTTGTCTGCAATCATTTTATCCTCAGATCTAGCCAGGAGTCACTCCAGCTCTTTGGAAATTTCTTACTAGAAACTCAGTATCTACAGGGGCAGATGACAAAGCCAAGCGACACTGGTCAGGGTGGGTACATGCCTATTCATAGGGGTCAGTCACTCAGCAGTTACAATTAGTAGTTGCCTTACATGGATTTAGGCAGTACTTTCTATTTTCTTGAAAGAGAAATCCAGTATCTAGAATTTGGTCATTTTTCATTGTTGACAAATTTCCATTCAGAAAATTTTATGCGGGACACTCAAATTCAGCAAGCTGAATGTGCATCATGCCACACTGGTTCGCTAAATGGGCTTTACAGTGACGATGTGCCTGCTCTGTGCCCAACAAGAGATCTTTGAATATTTGGAAAGCGCCACTGCACAGCACTGGACTTTAACAGTGAGAACCAGAGAAGTCACAGTCCATCCGGGTGGGTGTCGTTCTGCGTTCACACAGAGCTCCTTCCACTTGCCCCTTTTATTATCTGTTCCATGAGGCCTTAATGCTTTGGGTCCAGATTACGAACTTCTTATCTCTGGGGAGTGGGTTTTTTAAAATTTTAAACAATTTTATTGAGATATTATCTACACATCCTAAAAATGCACCCAATTTAATTAGAAGTCAGTGCATTTTAGTATATGTATAGAATTGTGCAACCATCACTGCTGTCAAACTTTCAAGCATTTGCATCATGCTGCAAAGAAACCTTAGCTCATTTTACAGTGACTTCTCATTTCCATTCCCAGACCTAGGCAATCACTCACTTGCTCTCCATCTCTATCTATGCTTTCCTTTGAACAGTTACTGTAAGTGCAATCATACAGCCTTGATTTCTTTCACTCAGCAGAATGTTTTCAAGGCCCATCCATGCTGGGGCATGTATCAGTACTCATTCACTTTTATTGCTGAATTATATTCTATTTTGTGGATATATCACATTTTACTAATCCTTTCATCAGTTGATGGTCATTTGAGTTGTTTCCACCATGTTTGTTTCTTTGTTTTGCTGTTGTGAATAATGTTGCTATGAATCTTAATAAGATTTTTAAGAATAGGATTCAACAAGAGTGGGAATACTTTATTCTGAACATTTTGCTGGTATACCTAGAAGCACTGCAATAATCCCTGGGGTTATGTCTGGGCCCTTGGTGGTCTTAGGCAAGAGCACAAGTAAAAATAAGAAATCCTTAATTCTGTACAGCAGCATATCTGTTATATTTTTGCCATTATTAAAAAATCAGGCCAACAGACCTTTTCATAGAAAAAAAAATGCTGCTAAATTCCTATTTTATTATTCAGAGGTATAAATTACTTGCAAGCATAAGTATGATGTGCCTGAAGATGAAGGGAAGCCAGTCTTTGCTCTCACTTCTTTCTCGATAGTTCTTTCATGGCACCAAGACAGCAAGTTAATTGGGAGGCCACCTACACTCCCTACATCATTTCCTAGAGATGTACACACTAACAAAATGATTTATAATGAGCTGTGTGCTTGTATTGCAGTCTGTTTCCCAGAAATGATTAGAAGCTTGTTACCTGTCAGCACACGGGGAATGGAGGCACTGAATCCTTGGGCATGCATTCACATGTGTGTGAGGGGCCATCACATTAAACTTAGAGAGTTGTGATTAGAAAAGTTGAACTATATTCAGTGAAAAAAAAATGATAGCCTGTGTAACTTTTGCATTTCTTTTCTTTTCTTCCCCTCCCAGTGAGAGAGATCTAGAACACATTTTCATCGTGCTCCATCCATCTCTGATCAGCCATGGTCATGTTGTGTTTGCATCGAATCTTCCTCAGCCTGGAACATTCTCCCCCAGCTTGTCCCCTGCCAGACTCCACCACAGTGCTACCTTCCTTGGCGTTTTCCCAGGTGCTCCCCTTCCTGTACCCACTGTGTGCGTCACTTCCTCGTTCCCACTGCTTGTTTGCATGTTTCTTTCCCTGCTGAGTTTGGAAACTTTCAGATGTGTTTTTTTTTTTGTTATCTTTCATGTGTTTTTTCATCTTTGTAACTGGTGCCTGACTTGGTACCCGACTGTGATATTGTGATTTAAAAGACAAATTTTTTGGTCACCTGGGTGACCAAAAAATGTATTTCTTATACCTATTTGATCTTCACAGTTTTTGACTCACAGTCTGCCCAAATCCTTAAAACTTACTAAGTGTTGAGAATGTTAAAGTGTCTCTTCTGAGGATAACAAAGGTAATTTTTGGAAAATACCTGAGGATGGGGCTGCTTGGCAGGGAAAGCAACATGAATAGAGGGCGTCCTGCTCCTGACGACTTGCGGGGGCAAGAGCTTGAGCACAATCACCAGGGGCCAATGATTTGATCACTGTGCCTCTGTAATGATGCCTCCATAGACTCCCCAAAGGCAGGGAGCTCCCCAAAGGGGGAGCTTCAGCGCTTCCAACTTGGGGAAGTAGAACACTTACATGTGCTACCTGGCCAGACCCCAAACTCCAAAAGGACAGAAGCTCTTCTGTTTAGGAGCTGTGGATTTGTATCCTTTTGTAATACATTGGTGACATAGTAAGTAAATGGGTTTCCTGAGTTCTGTATGCCATTCTAGCAAATTAATGGCATCCCAGAGGGATGGGTTGTGGGAAACCTTGATTTACAACCAGTAAGTCAGACACACGGCTTACAACCTATGCTTACAACTGACACCTGAAGTCTGAGGAGGGCGTTGAAGAAACTTTCAGTCCGTAATCAGGCCATTACCTGGACTTGAGGCCTGCAGCAGTAGAGGAGGGCAGTCTTGGAAGTTTGAGCCCTTATCCTGTGGAATCTGATGCTATCCCAAGATAATTTCAGAATTAGGTTGAAAAGAGTTCAATTTTCAGACACCCTGGTGTCCAAGAATTACTGGAAGCCTTTTCACACTCCCACTGGAATTGGGTCTGGGTACCCTACATATTAGTGTATACGGGGTGCTCAGAAATCCTCATGGAAGGAAGGCATGCTTGCTTACCTGGCCCTGTGATTGGATGGATGGCAATAGGGTTGTAAGGTCAGTGGTAGCAGTTGCTGACTGCCAAGACGTGGGCACAGCTACAATGAAGAAATTCACCATATCTCCAATGGCTACTGGCAGCCCTTTCGTGGCGGGTGTGATTCTGGGATCTGAAGAATTACTCTGTTTCTGTAAATCAGTGATGATATTAAAACAAGGTGCTTTTGGAATTCTGAGTAGGTGGTTACAGAATAATCCAGTTGAAGCTTGAAGGGGAAAAAAGTCTCATTTGATTTGAACAAAAATCTAATAATGCAGTCATTTTAGATCTATTCCTTACTCTTCAGGTGGTTGAGCGAGTATCATGGGAACAGTGCAATTGAGCAGGCATGCTTTTGTCAGCTGAACTGATTTTGTGGAAGGACCTAGTCATAGTCCATCTTCACACTGGGTTCTTCTGCCCTGAGCGGCTGAACATGCTAATGAGCACCATGCATACACTGTGGCATCATCCTGCTTTGATATGTGTGAAGACAAATTTCTTTTTATTGTTGGCTTTGAAATTTTCTCTAAAGCTTATCTGGCCTATGTAATTTTTTTAAAATAAATTTCTCTTTATCCTTAAATTGAACAGTAACTGAGGACACACTTCATATTTAGGACTTTTTAAAGGATTTAATCATGGTGGTGATAATTATAAAACTAGTGATGATTTGATATCAGTTACTGGTTTTCCTGATTGAGGAAGTCTTGAGAGTTCCATAAAGACAGGACTTTTCTCTGCTCATTTGGAAAGCTACTTTTTTCAGCCCAATGATATCTCTCACATGCTGAAATCCTCAGAATGTGAAGTATGGCTGCCTAACTTGCCCAATGGTTCCCTTTGTCTTCGGCAGAATAAAAGAACTTACTCCTTTACCCCACTTGCTCCTACTTTTGCTAATATAGATTCCCTTAATTTACCGAGTATCTGCCCTTGTGGAATGAATTTTGCTTGTGCATTTTGCAGGTACTATTCAGTCCTCTATCCCCTGGAGAGAAAAATATCAGATGCCAAGTCCCGTGAACTGGTGATCTACATCTGGGTCCATGCAGTGGTGGCCAGCATCCCTGTGTTTGCCGTGACCAATGTGGCCGATATCTACGCCATGTCAACCTGCACGGAAGTCTGGAGCAACTCCCTGGGCCATCTGGTATACGTCCTGGTCTACAACATCACGACGGTCATTGTACCTGTGGCCGTAGTGTTCCTCTTCCTGATACTGATCCGACGGGCCCTGAGTGCCAGCCAGAAGAAGAAGGTCATCATTGCAGCACTCCGGACCCCACAGAACACCATCTCCATCCCCTATGCCTCCCAGCGGGAAGCAGAGCTGCACGCTACCCTGCTCTCTATGGTGATGGTCTTCATCTTATGTAGCGTGCCCTATGTCACCCTAGTCATCTACCAGACTGTGCTCAATGTCCCTGACACTTCTGTATTCTTGATGCTCACTGCCATTTGGCTGCCCAAAGTCTCTTTACTGGCAAATCCTGTGCTCTTTCTTACTGTCAACAAATCTGTCCGCAAGTGCTTGGTAGGGACCTTGGTACAACTGCACCACCGGTACAGTCGCCGAAATGTGGTTAGTACAGGGACTGGGATGGCTGATGCTGGCCTGGAGCCCAGCATGCGCTCAGGCAGCCAGCTCCTGGAGATGTTCCACATTGGGCAGCAGCAAATCTTTAAGCCCACAGAGGATGAGGAAGAGAGTGAAGCCAAATATATGGGCTCAGCCGACCTCCAGCCCAAGGAGATACTGACCACCTGCCTGGAGGGAGAGCAGGGTCCACAGTTTGTGTCCCCTGCATCACCCCCTGGCACAGTGGACTCTATATCCCAAGTGGTGCCGGTAGCCCCTCTGGAACCTGAGACATTCCCTGACAAGTATTCCCTGCAGTTTGGCTTTGGGCCTTTTGAGTTGCCTCCGCAGTGGCTCTCAGAGACCCGAAACAGCAAGAAGCGGCTGCTTCCCCCCTTGGGTAACACTCCAGAAGAGCTGATCCAGACAAAGATGCCCAAGGTAGGCAGGGTTGAACGGAAGATGAGCAGGAACAATAAAGTGAGTATTTTTCCAAAGGTGGATTCCTAGCAGGGGTTATAGCTTCCTGGAAGAAACAGGGAGCTCCCACAGCCCTGCCCCCTTCATTCTGGCCCAGTGATTTGTATGAGATCATTGCAACCCAGAATGGGTTGACTCCTCCTATATGGACCAGATGCTTTTGAATGAAAGGGAAATCATGTAAAACCAAATGTCCTTTTTATTGAGGGCTTATATGTATTTATCACAATGATCGATTGCCTTTGTGAAGTCCACATCTCTCTCTGTGGAGGTGAAAGCTGGGCAGTGGGAATGGTCCTGGAATGGATACTCTGTATGATCCTCAGGTCCCTGAGCCCAGCAGAAACAACATGGAGAGAAGAATGTCCATGAGCTCCAAGGGAGCAGGGACATTCTAAGGGGAGCCTGAGATGATTACGAAGTGCTATTGCCAAAAGGAAAACACCCATTTGATGGACTTAATTATGATTAATAGTAAGTTTTTTTATGCTGATCTCCTATCTTTGAAGGAGATAGGAGCTTGGCATTTTATATCTTCTCTGGAAGGTTCGATTATAGGATCATGGTTTCTCCTGATGTCGTTCATCCCTTTCACCAGCTCATAGATATGAAATGACTGTTTCACCCCCAGTTAACAGATAATGGCAATAGATATTAGGGAGATAGTTTGTCTTGAAATCCTGACATTTGTCTGGGTTCACCAAGACCTTGGAGACATACTCCTGCATCCCCTAGTCACAGTAGGTGTTAGCTGGAAAACACTGCAGACTCTTCATTATGTCCTTCCACCTTAAGTTGTATTTTATCCACAAATGAGAGAAACTTAGAGGTGGAGAAGAAATACATGTCCAGGAACTGTGGACTTTACTCTTCCCATATGATCTCACATGAAAGGTGCTAGGTAGCAATCAGTAAGAGCAAAGTATATTGAAAAAAAATTATCTTGTGTGAACTGGGTCCTCTGGAAACATCAAGCTAAAAATTCTTGATTAGGAAAGATGATTCTGCTCCAAAGACGGGAAAGTCTTACAAAGATAGCTCCTTCTCGGGAGAACTCCAGAATTCAGGTGTGGCCAGTCTTATGCTCTATCTCTTTGTACCACTGTGGTTCTCCCTTCATTTTGGGCACAAAGAAACAGGACAGGGAGACAGACTTAATACTTGCCAAGGCAATGCCTGGCCAGGTGAATTCACTGCTTTCTCCTTCCCAGTGAAGTTTTAGCAGGATCCAGAGAATATATATATAAAAAAAAGGGGAGCCGAGTCCTCAACAGATTGGTTCCTTGGTTCTCACAAGTAGTTTGAGTCCAGTTGGGAGTGGATTTCACCAGGCTAAATTCAAACTACAGAGGACACTTCACTTATAATGAGGGCAAATAAGTGCCAGCACTGTTCTCTCTAACGCATTTTGTTCTTGTTAATAGTACATAGGGAAGCTAATCCAGTGCCTTGAGCAAGCTTGAAGGAAGTGGGCGCATTCTCACCTGTGCACTTCTATAATCCAAAGGCAGTGGTCCTCACGTATCCCCTCTCTGAACCATATTGGTCCTTGTCATTCAGGAAATTCAGACCAAGTGTAGGGAGTTTCCTTTTTTTCCTTCTCCTAGGTGTGGTGTCTTGTGATTCCTGAATGTGAACCCAAAGCCCTTTCCCCTGCAGAGGGAGTGCCTTCCTCTCTGTGCTTTTACTCCTGGCAGAGTTATGTGCTCGCAGCTAAAATAGGGGACAGCCATGCCCTCAAGGCACCCCTGCCTCCTGCGCCCTATGCCTATGCCATTGTAGCTCCTGATAGTTAACATGTGGCCCTTTAAGCTTATCTTTCAAAACCTTCACAATTGTCACAACTCTCATCAAGGGAAACATAACCTGTCAGAAAATCACATCCACTTTAGGAGAATCTGTCAAATGTAACCACTTTGGTGTCGTTCTGTTAAAATGTATGTACAACTTAATATATTCTGATGAGGCAGATTTTGGTAGGTATTCCCTGTGTGTGTTGGAAGCAGGTGGTTGACTTCTAACAGGTCATTGTCAGGTGTATTTCTATACTCTGAAGAACTACATTTTAATAAAAAATTGAAAAGCAGTTTCTGTACTAAAGAAAGTTGTATGAATTTTTTTTTCTCCTCCCAAGTGGTATACCATCTGAAAAAATGAATCCCAAAGGAGAAACTGCAATGTTTGAATAAATGTCACAAACACGGGTTCAAGTTGCAGGCAAAGCTCCTGGGATTCAGCAAAACAAAGACACATTTGTGCGTTTGCAAAGAGACCTGCTCATGGATACCTCTGTGTAAAGTACTAAGTTCAGGCATCGAGGACCTGGTAGAGGGACTCAGAACTATTTACTTTTGTGTCTTTATATCAGTGTCTTGAAAGAAAGAGAAAACTCTAAGCACAAAAGTGTAGGTAGAGGGACCTCCCTTGTGGGTTAAGCAATGCACCATGAAGCCAACACAGCTACTGCAGCACAAGTTTGATCCCTGTTGCTGGCCGGAGAGGTGACCACAAGGCGCAGCAGACCTCTCCTGCCTCGGCTGCTGCTCCCCTCAGCAGTGTGTTGCAGTTAATTTGCCTCTTCTGTTCTCCACTCTGTCTCTGGTGGATCTTCTCACTTCCCACACCTCTGGCCTGTACCCCAGTGCTTATATGCATACATGGATAAATCTTAAAAAAAAAAAAGTGTAGGTAGACAGGGACAATGGATTGCCAGATCAAATAGGGTAAAGAATGACCATGCGGGCAATCACACTGAGGAAGATGTCATTTCCACACACATGTCCACAATACCATGGTGTCATGTAAAAGGGAAGGAAACCTTGACTGTCTCTTATCTCAAAATGAAAATGAAGCTATAGCAGAAAGAAAATTAAAATATTTTAGCACACTGAGTTTTTGGGCTGAAACAGTTTGTATTCAGACCTTGAAGAGGGAATTAGGCTTTAGTCTTCTCAACTCTGCAATTTTATGTTTCTGTAGCTTATTATTATTATTCTATGGATACATGCTTATAAAAATTCTTTGAGGGGTTTTTGGTTTTTCCCTACGAAAATTATTTCCCTTTTCATTTTCTTCCTTGTTGATTTCATGGAGGAAACAGGTCTTACTTTGTACTTTTATAGTACTGTCCCAAGGTCCATATACAACTAAATTCTGGTCTTCTGCTTCTGGATTGTGTTTCCCAGAGAAAAAATTAAGTTTTCAATTCCAAAGGTCCATCAAGTATCAACAAAAGGAATGAAAATAGGCTCACATCTTTGTAAAGTTTCAGAACGCTGAGGACAAAGGAAAAGACTACAATCTTTTAGAGAGAAAAACAGGTGATGTACTAAGGATGAAGAATGAGGATGATCTTGAACTTCTCAACACTAGAAACAATGACATAACAGATCAATGCTGTCAACCTGCTGAAGGAAAATTATTTCCAGTCTAGAATTCTACATCCAGCCAAACCATTAGTTAAAGTAGTGAAATATCGAAGGTGCAATGGATATTTTCTGTAACAAATAAGCCTCAAGAAAGCTCTCATATACTCTTCCTAAAAGCCACTAGAGGATATTTTCTAAAACAAAAAGTAGAAGGGGAGGAGTGGAGATAGGGCATGTTACTCAGGACAGTGGCAGAATGTGATGGGAGATCTTAGGATGACAGCTATTCTAGATATGGGGGTCAGCAATCCGTATTGGAGCTCTGACTTGAGAGATGTTTATGTTGACGGTGCTCATTTCCTCTACTGTAATTGTCTCTAAAATCTGATGAACCTATTGGATGTTGTGCTCTAACAAAAAGAGCATAAACCATGAAAGAGGCAGATGTGAAGTCTAAGAAACAGGGAAGTCACTCATGACATAGATCAGGGAAACTCCTAGGATCAGAGTGGAAAGTAATTCCAGCACGATGTGTAACCCACCTAAAGAAAAGCCGGTCCTTAGGCCTCCCTGATGGCGCAGCGGGTTGAGCCCCGCCTGGGGAGGCATCTACGTCACAGCAGCACTAGTTCGATCTCAGGCCAGGGAGGGAACCCACATGGCTGCAGACATCTCCTGCCTTGCCCACTGCTCCCCTCAGCAGTGTATTTCAGTCGATCTGCCTGTTCTGCTTCCCACTCTGTCTCTGGTGAATCCTCTGACCTCCGGACTTTGGCCTATACTCCAGCTCTTTTATGCATGAATAAATAAATCTTAAAAAACAAAACAGCAAACACTTAAGAAAAAACGGTTCAAGGAGAAGGAAAGTGGGATGCTTCAGGAGGGTTGTAACTGGTAGATCACCTGCTATTAAAGACTTGGTGCCTAGAAAGGCCTTTGGAAGGTGAGGGATGAATAACCAATAGGTACAAGGAGAACTAAATGAAGGAAACAATAAAGCAATAACTTCAGAGACATGAAAAGTAAGAAAGAATACAATTTTTAATGATGAATATTTGCATGGGCATATTAGTGTAAATACTGAATGATTATTAAATAAAAAATATAGTATGGGAGGTAGGAGAAGTAAAGGGGTTCACCATAAAGAGAAATATCATCCACTACTGTGACAGATGCAGCTGAATTATGTTCAAAATGAATCATGAAACATCATATACATTATTCAGAATATGGAGATTGCTAAAATTATTGCAGGTTCCTGTTTAGCTCACATCTTTGTTATATTTCAAAACAATCTAAGTAGATAAAAATACAAATTAGCTTTAAAAGATTTCTGAACTCTGCAGTGTATCATCAGACTATAGAAAAGAAAAACAATAAACCAAAGGGAATTAAGAAAATAAACAAATTCAGGGTCAGAATAGCCAATGACTTTCCCGTGTGCTTAAATAATGTCAGCCTATTCAGGAAATTTCTTTGGTTTGGCTGTATGAAGTAGGCATTTATAGACTGTTCTGAACTTCTTCCCTTATATCTTCTCAATAATCAAGAAGAAATGTTCTTTTTTCCTCTGTGTATTTATTAAAATATTTTTATAAGTTAGTGCTACTTTTTAAAAGGAAGTTAAGTAATGCTACTTTGCTTCAGAAATTAATTTAGAACTCATAATATTTTAGATAAATATAGATATATATTGAATTTAATAAATGTATCCTAGAATTTATGTATTTTAGAATGTATATTCACATCAACTTAAAAATTTCAAAGTGATGCAATCAATATAAGTAATGATTTCAAGTCACTAGACTACTGTTGGCCACCTGGTGGTACAGGGGTTAAAGTATCAGCACTATCAAGCCTTCACTAGCCACTGTGGCGTGAACTCAAAAATCCCTGCCTGGGAGCTGACCCACATGGCCCAGCACACCTCTCCTGTCTTGCCCACTGTTCCCCCCAGCACCTCTGACCTGGACCCCAGTTCTTATGTGCATAAATAAAATAAATCTTTTTTAAAAAGAATATTATTTAGAGGATCTTAATTTTTTTTCTTTTAATAATACTCTCCCTTAAAATTTATTCCCTTGGTTAGCATTTGGTTTCTAGTTGTCTGTTTTATATTTATATATGATGTTTCACTGGAGAATATTAAAGCACAGCCCACAGATTTTCGGTAGGAAATGATATGATCTCTATTTTGCAGATGGGGAGTCGAGAGGCACAGATGGCCACGTCATAGCTCTAAGAAATGAAGCAAGTTAGCTAAAAACAGCACAGAAGGCATTAAGCCCCAGTTCTTTCACTGTACCCTCCAATGTACTGATCATTATCATCTATTGTTATTATGACTATTTTTTGAATACTCACTTGGCACATATTATTAAACTGCCCTGGGAACTGGATTGAAATTCTTAATGCCTGGCAGCTGTTTTTCTCAATATTGGTTCCCAGATTTCCTTCTGCCTCATGATTTCCCATTTTGTTGTAGAGGCATTGAGTTCAGAGCGAGTGTTAGGAATCTCTTAATTGAAACCAAGGTTGAGATCACCTGGCTCAGAGTCCTCACTGGCATCATCTTTCGCCTCATGTCCTCATTAGTTTTGCACCAAATTTACCCTTCATTGAATTTACCCAATTTAGTTAATTTTAAGACCTTTGCTATCAAATCACTCTTACCCATTGTTCATGTTCCCACAGGACACTTCAACATTCTTCCCTACAAGTATATGAAATGTTAATAAGATTCATTCATTTAAAACAGTAAATACTACATTCAATAATGCCATTATAATGTCTTTTAGATATGGCTGCTGTCCTCTAGATGGCTTAGGAGATGGAAAAAAAAAAAACAACCCCACGAGAGACAGAATGAATCACTAAATGCTGACAAGAAGTATTGAAACAAACTGAAAATTAAATGCATCTTCCTTGATGATTTTGGTCAATGGGTGACAATGTTTTTCTTTAAATCTAGGTGATTTATGCCTCCATAAAATGCCCTTTTATTTCATAGAGTGATAGCACTTGGTATCTGGAGGATCTTAGCTTGGTTATTGTAGGGTAAAGGTTGATCAGGTATTTCCACCCTCTCACCACTGATGATGGACACCTGCGGTGCTGCCAGCATTCCAGGGTGGGCATGCGCAAGTGGGCGCACCTGTGTTGGACACGGGCATAAATGGGCGGTGTCATGAGGACGCCAGAACTGTGAGAACTGTGAGGACCAACAGACAGAACTGTGAGGACCGACCGACTAACGAGGAGCAGCAGCAGCAGCAGAGAGAGAGAAGAAGCAGCTGAGAGGGTGAGATGCGCTGGGGGCTGGGAGCCCTGCCAGCCTCCCAGCCCCCCCGGCACCCCTGCCTGCCATGTACCTGGCCACCTCTACTAAATAAAGTACGAAAAGCCACCGAGGGCTCCCAGACTCTCCTTCCCTGACCCATCTGCCCAGAACCCTCCGGAAACTTGCTCCTGTGCCACCTCCATCCTGCCGCTACAGTGATATAAAACCCTTATAATTTAACATGAAGAACTTATGGCCAGGATATTAGGCGATTTGTTCAAGACCTTGGACCAGCATTTATGACTAAAAAAATGCCTAATCCACAGGCATGGAGAGTGGAAGACAGTGATTTTTTTTTGCGCTATCAAAAAATTTTTTTCAAAGAAATAAAGCATCATTGAGAACAAGCAATTAAAACAGATGCAGAGCAAAAAAAAAAAACCCAATGTTTTTAAATGATTTTTTTCATGTTGATATTTAAATAATTCCATCAAAAGTTAGGTTGAGAAGATAAAGAATTATCTTCTAGGGCCTTCCAGTTTATTCCTGCCACTTATTAGGAATAAGTAGGTATCCACGATGTAGTTAGTACTCAGAAACCCCTCTTACTCCTACATCATCTGAAACGAGTGGAGGAGCAGAGTTAAAGGAAATTCAGGTGACCATCAGCTCAGGTCCCTTTCAGGATCTCTGAGCAACTAGGCATGATTAGAAAAGGCTGAACATTTCACTTGTCCAGAAATAGCTTTCCAGAGAATTTGGCTAAGAGGAGTGACCAACGGACAATGGATACGTGAATGCATGCAGGAAGCATGCCATCTTGTAGGGCCTTACCTATAAGCTTACCTGATTCTCAATAGCAGCAGATGAGCAGAAGGTCATGAAGCCCATGTGAGGAGTAGGCACAGTCTTAATTATGAGGCAGCAGGAGATACACAGGCAGCACCAGCGGCAGCCCCTCTGGGCTCCAGCCGCAGCAGAAGGCCCTTGCCCAGTTTGTGCCATCTCCAAGGAACTTTTATATGATTTATAGACAAAGGTGGAATAGGACCAAGTTTGGGCCTCACTTAGTTAGCATGTAAACTATACACCTCAAGGTCACATATTATGTGATGCTCTGGGTGTCCCGGGCCAGCCGGGGGTCAACCAAGCTCGAGCAGGGGGCTGGAGATGAAAATGACACATACACAACACACATCTCTTTGAGCAAGACAAGCAGACACAGCAGTAGTAGTTGCAACAGCAGCAGCAGATCTTTGTTAGTGCGCAAACAGGGTTTTTATACCCCCCGCTCCGTCCCTTGGCCAGTCCTCTTTGGCCCCAGCCCTGTCAGCAACCGGTCTCAATCGATCTAGAAACTCCCAGGCAGCTGCTTTTGCCCACACTTGTTTCTCCAGGTTGTGTTATCACGTAACCCTTTGGCCTCCAACATCTGGGCACATGTGAATGGGACATCTCAAGGCTACATATTATCTATTTGGCCACCTGTGCTGGAAGGTAAGTCACTGGCAAAAAAGTCTGAGAAACTTAGAAAACTATGTTTTCGCGTGGGTCCTACATATCTGAAAACAAAATTCTCGTAAATTTAGACCAAAGTTGTGATCTCTAAATTGATAAAAAAAAGAAATAACCAGCAATTTTCACAAAAATACCAAATCTATAGTGAGGTATACAAGATAAATGAGCATTTAATAGATGACTACTGTGAATTGAAAGTGATAACTCACTTTTTATTCTCTAGTAAAATGGGAGGCTGCTTTTATTTGAAATAGATACTCAGGACAACGTCTGTGAAATATTCAATATAGATTTTAAATAAAATTTTACTTTCTCTATTTCAACAAAGTATATTTAATAGATAGGTAGGTAAATTGAAGCCTGGAGAAGTGAAGTGTAGCTTGTCCTTTCAGAATCGACAACGTAGGGGATATGAATCCAAATCTCATAAAACCTAAACCAATTTTCAATTTACCCTATTGCACTGTGCTAAAAAAAAAATATAGGGCACACCTGTTGTGGCTTGGCTTTCCTAATTATTTGTTCGAAGTTTCCAGGGAACAAAACAGATAGTTGTTACCATTATACAGATACTTTTTAAGAGGCAATTCTCGCAACTCAGTTTGTTGAGTGGGTGTCTTTTACACTGAATATTGGTGCAGTTCAGGCTGGGACACATGAGCTGGTCATTTGGAGGGAGACTCTTGCCTGTTTAAATTAGGTGGTCACAGTCTCAGAGCTGAAAGCAAGCACCGAAACCTTGACTCAGCTCTTTATTTTACTAGATAAAAGATTGAGATTGAGAGAGGTTAAAAGACAGGACCCAGCTCAACTCTTAGCAGAGACTAGTTATGTGTGTCAATGTACAAGTTACAGGAATATAAAACACAGTGAATTTTGAGTCAAATTAAATATCAACTCCAGCTTGTATCTTAGGATAAAAAGAAGGAAAAAAAAAAACCAACCTCTGTTAAATAAGGAGTTTGGATGATCAAATAAGAGTTAAATAAGAAAATTAGTAATCATCAAAATGATGACAAGTTTTTAGTCTAATAAATGGTTTATATGTTCAAATAGAAATAATACTTTTGTTACAGGACATGGAAAGGGGAACCCCCAAACCTGCCATTTCTAAAAAGGATCTGCCATCTGTTGCAACAACAAAATACTCTAGTGCATAAGACCTTCAGTGGAAAGGAATCTTAATACAATTAGTGTGCAAATGCAGAAAAGCACCAAATTAAGCACCCGAAGTTCCCCATCCCCTGGCGGGTAAATGTCCAGCCAAAAAGGGTTGGCCCAAAGCAGGGCCACTGAGGCCTGAAAGTCTGCCCCAAGTCTAAGTTACCTCCTGGTGGGGACCCATAGAAAAGGGTCCCAGCATGCCTGGAAGGAAAAGTGCAAAATCAAAACCAAGATAAAAGCTGCCATTGTCAACCTCCCAGAGGGTCTCTCACCCACACCTGTTCCAACCAGTCCAGGACCAAAAAGCAAGTGCAGCTTCTTCACATGTCCCTCTGCTCCATGTGCCTCTTCTAGGTCTCCTGGCTCTCCATCTTTCTTCCATCCTTCTCGGTCTCCTCTCTAGCTTCTTATTCCCTGTGCTCAGCTCCAACCTTTCTTGAGTGGGACAGGGAACCTGGAGTCTCCCCTTTTCCTGGGGATCACCCTGTTACACTTTGATATTGAGCTAAAAAAAAAACATGTGTATGAACTAAGTGGGGTACTAAGAATGCCAGGATGGCTGCCTGATAACTGGCTGGTGAAAGCCCATTGTGGTTGTTAACTAAGTTCTTAATCTCTGAGCTCTTAACACTGAGAAAAATAATTTCTCCACATTACTGTTCAAGAATTTTAAAGTTTAGTTTGATAGATTTCTAATGTGCTACGTGAATTGCCTTTATTTTCCTTTGCATTAAAATGTTTGCATAACAAATCAAAACCACTATGAGATACCACCTCACACCAGTGAGAATGGCACATATCAAAAAAAGTAGCAACAACAAATGTTGGCGAGGATGTGGAGAAAA
>JAGFMF010011739.1:8081685-8096798 GCA_019455555.1 Galemys pyrenaicus | reverse complement strand
TGAGGTGATGGTGCACTGGTGAGATGGTGATGGGGAATACATGGGGATTACAATTAATGGCAAGTATATGTAAATTTTAAAATATTTTAATAAAAAATGTTTGCATAATACTAAAGATTTATATGATGTCTGTTCTAAAGATGCAGTTTAGTTCATAGATCAAGGGACACAAATTTTTTTTAAAGATTGATTTATTTATGCATACAAGCACAGGGGTACAGGCCAGAGGTGTGGGGGGTGAGAGGATTCACCACAGAGAGCGGGGAGTAGAACAGACAGATCAACTGAAGTACACTGCTGAGGGGAGCAGCGGGCAAGGCAGGAGAGGTCTACCGCGCCATGTGGGTCCCCTCCCTGGTCGGCGGCAGGGATCGAACTGGTGCTGCAGTGGCTGCGGTTTGCTTCACAGTGCGTTGCTTAACCCACTGTGCCACCAGGGGAGGCCCGGGACACAGTTTAAAACAAAACAAACCCTCGCAGGACCAGAGAGCCAGCTCACTACAGAAGTTAGGTCTTGGAGTCAAAGACAAGTTTGCCAGTAGGCTGATGCCTGAAGCTTGCCACTCAGTATGTGAACAGAGGTCTTCAGAACCTGGATTTCAGTCCAGGACTGAAGAAACTGCAGTGAAATGACTAAAATTCTCTTCAGTTGTTACCCGCAGGCAGTATCTCTTCCATTTTTCTGGCAGGGATGAATTACTGGGAGCAGAACACATAATCTCCACTGGCACCCAACAACTGAAACTGTACCTAGCCTCTGGGAGCTTCTGGTAACTCTTTATAGGTTACGGAATTGCTGCAGGCAACTAAACTTCAGAGTCAGCAGTGGAACAAGAGCAAAGCAATCTCACTGTGAGGGAACTCACTGAGACAAAAAAGGAGAGAAAACAATTTCTGTCTTTCTGATTAGAATGACTCATAGGGCATAGCTGATTTTTGAGATAGAGATAAGATGGCCATGGTGGTGCGTTGGTGAATTGGTGATGGGAATTTCATGGGGAAATCATACATTGTACAAATATGAAGGATGCTGTTATAAATGTACATAAAAAAAGAAATAAGATGACAAAAAAAGGAGAAAGAAACTAGATACGAGAAGTGTTAGAAGATATCTTCGTTTTCTCTTATTTATTTTACTATCGTTAAAAAATAATCCGTGGGGCCTCCCTGGTGGTACAAGGGGTTAAGCACTGCACTATGAAGCATCCGCTGCCACTGCAGAGCCAGTTCAATCCCAGGCCAGGGAGGGGACCCACACGGCCCTGCAGACCTCTCCTGCCTTGCCTGCTGCTCCCCTCAGCAGTGTACTTCAATCAGTTTGCCTGTTCTGCTCTCCACTCTGCCTCTGGTGAATCTTCTCACCCCCCATATCTCCATATCTCTGGCCTGTACCCCAGGTTCTTGTATACATAAATAAATCCTTTAAAAAAAGCCCAGGGCCTCCCTGGGGATGCATTGAGTTAAGTAACTCACTGTGAAGCAGACCGCAGTCACTGCAGCACCAGTTCGATCCCTGCTGCCGGCCAGGGAGGGGACATACATGGCGCGGCAGACCTCTCTTGCCTTGCCCCATGTTGCCTTTGGCAGTGTGTTTCTGTTGATCTGCCTGTTCTGTTCCCAGCTCTGTCTCTGGTGAATCCTCTCACTCCCCACACCGCTGGCCTGTAAACCAGTTCTTGTGTATGCATAAATAAATAAATCTTTTTAATTAAAAAAAAGCCCCATTAACTTTGCAAAACATATAGCTGCACTATTTGTGCTTGTGTCTCTGCTTGAGTGCTTGTGTGTCTGTGTGTGCTTGTGTCATGCTTTTTATGCTTCTCCAGTCTCCTGGCATAGTTTCCTCATATCATTTGGGAATAAATAAAGCCTTAAAGAACAAAAAAAAAAAAAAAAAAAAGATTCTGGAACATGTATTCATGTTTTTATTAAAAGTAAAATTTACTTTTAAATATAAATTTAGTTTGTATTTAGTACTTTCAAATAATTATTTTTAGTACTTAAAAGCTATGAAATAAAACTGCTAAAAATGGGTTTTCAGATTGTGTTGTTCAAAAGGATCGTATCAGGCATCACTTAAAATGTTGATAAGACCAACTAGTAGTTACCAGAGAGGAAAGGGCGGGGTGGAGTCATTAGGAGAAAGGGGACCATTTTGAGATCTAATTTTCTGTTTTCCTTTTTGGATGGCTATTTAAAGATGTACCCAAGCATAGCTCAAACATACGGATACAAACATACAGTGGTTTTTTTGAATCACACACCTAAAATCCAAGGCATGGGAGAGCTTCTTAAAGTTTTGTCCTTAACAGAAGATAATTAGCACCATCTAGTGGATACACCCTTTTTTCTTGAATTCAGTGTAGTGAGGAGGTGAAGCCAGCAGGTTTTGGAACTTGGGCTGGAATCCCAGTACCAGTTTGGTTCCTGAATAGCCTCAGAAAAAGAACCTAATCTCTCTGTACATTGCATTTCAACTATTAATCTGGGTAAAAATAATGCCAACTCACAGAAGTTATGAAGTGAATTGAAATGTTGCATCTAAGGAATGTCCTAAACATACAGTAAATGTTAGTTTTTAATGGAGCTAAGACTTCAACTCACAGATAGTAGCTGTCCAATGGCACACACTTTTAACTGCTTTTTAGAAGAAATGGCTATATAGTTTAGAAAATCTATGATGACATCCTCTTCTAGTATGTTGTTACATTTGGCTGAAGCTTATGGTGAGAAAAGGGAAATTGGAACAACAAACCTGGAATGGTAGTTACAACCCAGATGGAATACAATGTGGGCTGTCTCTGAGTCATTCAAATCGGACTCCATTCAGAAGAATGTCAAGAGTAGGAAGAGACTGGAAACAAAACCCAAAATCAACTCTGAAACTAACTCTGCCATGTCACCAACCTGGAAGGAGACCAGGAAATTTTGCTTAAAATATCTTGACTCTAGCAGAAACCCATGAATTATTTTGAAAGGCACAGAAATATATTCTGAATATATTTTGAACACAGCACTTCTGAAAACGGAATAGAAATGTATGGAGAGCTGACTTATATCTGAGTGTGAATTATTTTGAGGATGTCACCCACAATAGCTGATACAGAATTATTTCAGGATAGTAAAGTCAAAGACAACTTATTGTGTACTCATACACAACAAATACAACTCGTTAATGTTTTCCCTCCAGGCACACACAGTTTCTCAGTAGATGCAAATGGGAGCAGCAGGAGGTAACGAAACAAGAGTGGGAATGACAGAGAACAATTCAAGATGAGTTTTACACAAGGTGTTACAAATGGGGCTTAGTTTGGAAATGACACAGATAGTGAAGAGGCACTAAGTTTTGAATGAACCTGAATTTTCTTTTAACTTGTTATATATATATGTTATATATATATATACATCTCGCACATGTTGTATATATTTCAAAAGCAACAGTTAGAAAAATGAAAATATCAGACCCTTAGGCCACTGGTCACAACCTAGTCATCCTTTATTTTTTTTTAAAGATTTATTTATGCATACAAGAACTGGGGTACAGGCCAGAGGAATGGGGATGAGAAGATTCACCAGAGACAGAGTGGGGAACAGAACAGGTGGATTGAAATACACTGCTGAGGGGAGCAGTGGGCGAGGCAGGAGAGGTCTGTTATACCATGTGGGTCACTTCCCTGGCTCCCCAACTTGTGCTGCAGTGGCTACAGATGCTTCATAGTGCAGCGCTTAACCCCTTGCATCACCAGGGAGGCTCCCACAACTTAGTCATCCTTAACCATAACCTTAGTTGTCCCTGGCTCCCTACATCCCCAAGAAATCTAATATATGCTGTTTTCTTAATGAGCACCATTAGTTGCTAAAAAGTAAAAATGGAAGGAATGGCCTTTATTCCTGAAATATTAGAATTGGGTGGCATTTGCACCCACTTCGATAGACCAGTAGCTTTGGCATCACCTAAGAGCCTGTTACGAGTTCTGAGTCCTACCTGACACCGAATTAGCATTTTTAGCAGGCTGATTTACCCCAGGAGATTTATCTGTTCATTAAGATATTTCTGTAGCCTACAGTAGTTTTTGGTTGAAATCTGCCTAACTGACTTTAATGTGCAGTAAAGAACTACAAAACTAGCCTTACCTTATGTAGGGTTAGCGAAATCAGGTCTTTCCACCCTCCCACCACTGTGATGATGGACACCTGCGGTGCTGCGAGCATTCCAGGGTGGACATGCGCAAGTGGGCGCACCTGAGTTGGACACATGGGCTTAAATGGGCGGCATCATGAAGACACCAGGACCGACCAACAGCGAGAGCACCAACGAGCAGCAATGAGAGCAGCGGGAGAACAGAAGAGCAGCAAAGCAGCCGAGAGCAGCACCTATGCCTGCCATGTACCTGGCCACCTCTACTAATAAAAGTATGAAAAGCCACCGAGGGCTCCAAGACTCCGTTATCACCTGTCTGCTAAGAACCATCCCAAACCTGCCCGGTGCTGCCCTTCCTGCCACTACACCTTATTTTTCAAATAAGGAAATTAGGGCCTACAAAAGTTAATGAATTCACCCAAGATCACCCAGATGTTTAGTATCAGAATCCAAAGAGTGAGTCATAGGGACACTGGGGAACTATTTTTAAAGGAATAAATGTGTTAGTGAGTGCATGCGTGGGTAGTGATTCTTACTGGAGGTAGAGCAAGTAGTGTTTCAAGATTCCCAAAGATACTAATCTTTGTGATGCAGAGATAAGAAATTAGAATTGCCACTTCGCAAAACCTTGTTCATCTTAAACATTCTTCCAACCTTCTTGTTTCTTTGTTATCTATCTGTAGCATTTGTTTCAAAAACAAGGACAATTAAGTTTAGACGTGTTTACAAAAAACATAACTTATAGCAAAAATTCAAATACCAGAGAACACATGGGCCTCCCTGGTGGCTCAGAGGGTTGAGCGCCACACTGTGAAGCATCCGCAGCACAGCAGCGATCCCCAGCCAGGGTGTTCGATCCCTGGCCAGGGAGAGGACCCACATAATGCAGCAGACCTCTCCTGCCTTGCCCGCTGCTCCCCTCAGCAGTGTACTTCTGTCAATCTGCCTGTTCTGCTCCCCACTCTGTCTCTGGTGAGACCTCTCACCTCCAACGATTCTGGCCTGTACCCCAGTTTTGTATGCATAAATAAATAAATCTTTTAAAAAATGAATTATAATATTCAGATAAACCCTCCTACTTTTTTTTTTTAAAAAAAACAAATACCAGAGAACACAGAAACAAGTTTTGGTTACCGTCTGAATAATGTGACATACAAGCAAGGTTAACAGCACTTCACAGAACCACAGTGTCTTGCAACCATCCCAGACCAGGTAGGTTCATCATCAGTTCAAGCAGTCTCCTTGTTGTCTTAGCCGTTTTCATATTAGCTACCGTACTTCACCGCCACACTTTGGCTTCTCCTCCCGTGGTGTCCCCTTGACACTAACCTTATATAACCCGTGTCTCAACCCAGGTGCACCCACTTGTGCACGCCCACTCAGGCACGCGTGCAGGACTGCAGGTGTCCAGCAACGACATTAATGGTGGGATGGCAGAAAAGCTTGATAAGTTTTCATTTACCCTACACACAGATTGGTAGTTGGCAATTTAGGGACTTATTTTGAACCCCAAATTTGTTATTTCTGGGACTATCATTCAGATTTATAGACGATATACCATGATCATGAAATGCTTAACATTTATTTTCTTTGCATGAACCACTCACTGTTATTCTTAGGGCCAAGCACACACACTTATAACATGGCACCAGCTCAAAGAGAGATTGACCAAGACAGACATTCTCCCAGATGCGCCTGTCCTGGTTCTCTGGATGTTGACCTCAACTTGACTTATCCTGTCAATGTTTCCTGCTTCTGCTTTTGAATTGACATCCGTGGATTCCTTCAGTAGCATCTTCTGTTGATTGATAAGGTTTAATTTTTACAGAATTTTAATTTCTCCCATTTTTCTTGCTTTCTCAGCTGATTTTTCAAAAATTTGGTGTTTGAAAACACATAATTTCCTGATAAATACTGGGGAAATTCCTGTTTAGAACACGAAGGACCCTGAAGCTGAGCAAAGTTTACAAGGACTGTGGAGATAACAGAGGGCCTGGTTATTTCGGATCTGTGGGCATTGAAAGGACTATGAAATTGGGAGCCATGGAGAGTTCTGAGCAGAGAAATCACCTGGTTTGTCTTAGATTTTGAAACTTTCATCCAGGCTGCTGTTTCAAAGAAGTAGGGACAAAGGGGCCAACAGTTAGGTTGATGCAAACATCTAGGTGAGACATGATGGCAAAAAGGACCTGGATGGAAGCACTGAAGGTCGTGAGAAGTGGGTTAATTCTGAATGTATTTAGAATGTAGAACTGATAGGATTTACAAATTGATAGAGGGTGTGAGAGGAAGAGGAAGACTTCAGGTTTTGGGTTTGAGGCTGACACGAATGGAGTTATCATTTACTGACATGGATAAGAGTGAGCAGAAGTTTGTTTTCTGACATCTTAAGTTTGAGATGCTTCTTATATGTAAGTGGAGATGTCACAGAGTGAGTTAAGAGTGTGCAGTTCAAGAAGGAAGTCTGGGCAGGAGACAGAATTTAGTAGCAAAGGATGGTGTTCACAGCCGGGCTTCACGAACCAATACTGCCCTGCATTGTAGCTGTGTCAAGAGATCCAGGGAAATAGTCCTCCTGCACTAGGAATCAGAGAAATCACAAGTTAAATAAAGTACAAATAGTAGTTACTACCCTTATTGGATTTAGCTCAATCTGTGCAGAAATATTTTTAAAAATTCGCACAGGATACAAAACTAACTAGGAACGTTACATATATGAACTCTTTGAACTGCACAACAATCTTGTTAGAAAGGACTTATCACTCGCTGTAGGGAAAATGAAAAGTTTTCAGGTTTTTTTTTTTTTCCCTTTCACCATTAGTGTCAACGATAGACACCTGGTCCTGCACACATGCCTGATGGCAGACACCTGAGGTAGGGTGTGGGGCTGCGTAGGTCAGCACACCTGGGCTGAGACACAGGGCATATAGGGCGGCATCGCGGGACGTCAGGAGCGGAAGTAGAAGCAGCAGAGAAGCAGAGGCCAGAGCCCAGAGGAGTGTGCAGGTTTGCTGGGGCTAGAAGCCACACCAGCCTCCTGGCCACCTGCTCCCATGCTCCTACTTGGTTGCTCTGATGCAAAAAGATCAATAAAAAGCCTGAAAAAGCCACCAGGGCTCCAGAACTCCTCCCTGACCGGGCTGCCGGGACCATAGAGCATTGCCCCTTATCCACCTGCCCCTACACTCCCATTTTACCCAGGAGAGAATTGAGCTCAGTGAGGCTAGTTGAAGCGCCAGAAATGACATTAATAGTCAGGAATAGAGATAAACAAGCATCCTGACAACCTCTTCTGGAGTTCACTTATGAAAAGGCCATTCGCCACCCACAGCATGCTCAGGGAAGACGAAAGAGCCAGTAAGAGTGTCCAGCCACCGAGACCCCATCGGCGTTCCTTGGCCTCCACGGCCCCCACGCCTCCCGAATGGTACAGCCATTGCAGCTATCGCGAGACTGGAAGCAGCGCGCTCTGGTTGCCAGGCAACAGCCTCCCGAAAGGCAGGAGCGCTTTGCACAGGCGGCGACTTCCACCTCCAGAGAAGTTGTGGTGGCGGGGCTGACTCCCTCCCCTCTGTGGGACAGAAGTGACGCTGCGAAGTGTCAGTGGTCGCTCCTGCGCCTGCCGTGGCTCTGCCTACTGGCGACTCGCTCCCGTGAAGGTGAGAGGGTGTGCGGCCTCGCGCGACGAGCCAATGACTGGGCGAGGCAGGGACGCGCCCCTGCCCGGCCCGGAGACTGGCTGTCTCGCAGAGGGGCAGGGCCAGTGAGAGGGCGGGTCTGCCAGTGACCGGGCAGTCCCTGGCCTGGCGGCCGCTCAACCCCGCCCAGGCCTGGCTTGGGAAGGAGCCGGCGGGTCTGGTTCGCGCCTGCGCCTTTAGTCTCCACCAAGATTGTGTGTCCAGGGGTGACCTGGACCCGGCCCCAAACTTCCTTGAAGTTAGGAATTAATACCAAGGACTCCTACCGTCCTGTACCTTCTAGCCCATGATACCTAGAACTTTTTTTTTTTATGTTTTATTTTATTAATATAATTTTTTTAATTTTTATTTATTTATTTATTTTTTATTATATTGAATTGCATTTGACATCGTTTGTTTTCCCCAGGGAGTTCCCACCAGCATTTCACCCGTGCACCGTCACCTCAGTCCCATGTGCTCTTTACATCTCATCACCGTCTTTGCCCCCCCCCCCCCCCCCCCCCCCCCCCCCCCCCCCCCCCCCCNAGGGAGTTCCCACCAGCATTTCACCCGTGCACCGTCACCTCAGTCCCATGTGCTCTTTACATCTCATCACCGTCTTTGCCCTCCCCTCCCTCCATCCCCCCCCCCCCCTCCCCGTCCCTTGGGTTTATCTTTAATCTTTTGATCTTGTTGTTATTTGATTGTTCGGTTGTTTTTGGTTATGATTGCCCATTTCCTTTAGTTTTCTCTGTGTGTTTTTTGTTGTTGTTGTTGTTGTTTTGTTTTCTCCCTTTTTATTTTTTGTTTTGATTGTAGTTTGTTTTTTCACATTCCTCCTAAAAGTGAGGTCATCCGATTATTTTTCTTTTGCCTTCTGACTTGTTTCACTGAGTATAATTCCTTCTAGTTCCATCCATGTGAAACCTAGAACTTATATGAAAAGTTAATCACCAGACCATAAACTAAGAGGCAAATAGACATTTCACAGAAAAAAACAAAAGGTTGTTTAGTAAACATATGACTAGAAACTAAACTTCTCGTAATTAAAGAAATGTAATTAAAGACTCAAAGATACTTTGCACACATCATTTGACAAAGATGAATTAACGTTAACCGTAATCATTGGCTGAATTCAGGCTCTTGTGGGGGAACACTTTCGTAAATACCTGTTAGTAAAATTTGGTAAAAATTATGCTCTTTGGCAGATTACCAAAAACTGAAATGCAGCTGTACTTTAACTCAGCAATTCTAATTTTTCATCTGGAGGTACAAACCTAACTAGACAAGGGTCTGTACGAAGAGGTTAATTTCAGAAAATTGAGGTATAACTTACATTTTTTTTATGTGCAGTTCTATAAATCTAGACAAAGGGCATACAGCTATTATCACCGCAATTAAGATGCAAAACATTTTCATCATTTGTCCCTACTCTTCAATCCCTCTTCACCCAGTAATCTTTTGTAGTTAACTCCTTCCCCATACGCAGTCCTGGCAACCGCTCATCAATTTTCTAGTCCTAAAGCTTTAGTCTTGTCCAGAATGTCATATAATTGAAGCAAACACTGTAGAGACTTTTGAATCTGGCTTTAAACTTGGCATAATGTAGTTGAGATTCATCTGTGTCTTATATATCAGTTGTTTGTTCCCCGTATAATATTGAATAGTGTTTCATTGTATGGATATACCACAGTTTGCTATACCAATTCCCTAGTTGAAAGGTATTGGGAGTGTTTTCAGGTTGTGGTAGTTCTTAAAGAAGTTACTGTAAACATTCATGTACCAGCTTTTGTGTGAATATACGTTTTCATTTCTTGGGTAAATATTTAAAAATGAGATTGTAGTGTTATATTTCTTAACTTTGTAAGAAATTTCCAAGCAATTCCGCAACATTGTTGTTCCCTTTTATATTCTCACTTGCAATATATGAAAGTTCCAGTTGCTCCCCAACTTTGTTAGCACTTGGTATTCTTAGTTTAAATTTTTTTTAGCATTTGAATGCATATTGCTATCTCATTATGGTTTTAATTAGCATTTCTCTAGTGACTAATGATGTTGCATAGCTTTTCACATCCTGGTTTCCCAAGCTATACATCTTTGGTAATGTGTTTTTTTCAAATCTTTCATTTTCTTATTAAGTGTTGATACTTCAGAAATTCTGAATATGAGTACTTTGTCAGATAAGTCTTTTGAAAATATGTTCTCCAATATATGGCCTTTGTTTCCTTTTCTGAACAATGTTTTTGAAGAACTGAAGTTTCCAATTTTGATCACTCCATTTTATCAATACAGTCATTTATGAATCATGCTTTTGATGTTGTATATAAGAAATCTTTGCCTAACCCGTGATCACAATATATTTTATAGTTTTATGTTTACTTTATGTCTGTAATCCATTTTGAATAAATTTTTTATTGCTTTCAATAGAAATATTCCATATATAACTTACATGAGAAGATTTAAAAATGGCCTCATATGTGCAATGGAATGCTATGCTATCATTTGCAAGCATGAAGTGTATCTGTAAATGGTAACAAAAACCTTAAAAATATATTGTGAAAAAGCAAGATTTATAAAGCATCATGCTATTTGTGTGTTTGTGTTTCTGTGTGTGTGTGTATGTGTATTGTATTGGGGAATATAGGCAGGTAAATATGAAGGGTAGAAAGTTTGCATATACCTATGAAAAGTGAGATCTGTGAAGAATCTTTTAACTGATTTTTGAGATAAGAGGAATTTTTATTTTAAAAATTTTCATATTCTTCAGTATTATTATTATTTTTTTCTGTCATGGACAAGTATTGTTATATAACATATACATATATATAATATAAAGTTAGAAAAATCTACCAGAAAATAATTTTTAGACACTAAAATCATGAAAATAAATGTAATTACACTTTTAAAAAGACTTGGTTATTATTATAGAGTGAAGGATTCATTTTCTTTTGATTCTCCCAGTCATCCAAAAGTATTAAATTACAGCAGTCATATATTCCCATTTTGGTTTTAAATTATCGATGGTGGTTGCATTTCCCATAAAGCTATATGAAAAAGTTTAATCTTGTTTGAAATGAATGTTACAGAATGTGGGTATATGTTAGCAGTGATTTGTTACACTTTAGAAACTGGTCATATCCATCTATTTAATGGAACATCATGGAGCAATACTATTCTATTTTTGAAGTACCTTTTATGTTGGCTCACTGAATGGTTGGAAGCCAAGAAAACACTCATTATGTAATGTTAAGTGAGAAATATATGAGTCCAATTTTGTCACAGAGGACACACAGCAAAAATGGAAGAGAAATATATCAACAATATTTAGCACAGGATGGTGAATTTTGGGTGATTTAAATTTATTTTTGAATACACTTTAGGATATTAGAACTTTTTCTACAATAAATGAATTCTTTAATGATAAATTAAAGATACACTTACTAGAAAAGTAGAAAATGTAGATAAGCAGAAAGTAAAAAAATAAAGGGGGGCATGAGAACATCTATGAATCTACCAGTCCAGAACCCAACACTCTTAACGTCCTTAACTGGTAATCCATCTTTCAGGTCCCTTCCTGTATATTCCTTTCATTGGAGAAATTTGCTGTTTTTTTTTTGTAGAAATATGTAGTTTGTATTATTTCTGTTATTTTTTGGGAGTGGTGGTGAGTTTTTTGTTTATGCCCTGAGCCAGTTTTTCTATAGGAATGTTTCTTTTACTTAAATCATTGGTAAGGATTAATGTGTAAATTTATGAATATTTTATGGGCCATATATGTTGTATCTAGTTTTGTCAGTTTCTCAGGTGCCATTAAATTCAGAATTTTTTTGTCTGTAATTCAAGAGTATTAAATGTTATATAATCAAATCTGTCTTTTCCTTTTTGATTTATGCTCTTGGTGTCTCCCAAGTCCATGATTATGTAAATTATTTTCCTTATGATTGAAGATTTCATATTTTATATTTAATATTTAAAAATTAGTTTTTACTTTAATTAAAATAATACAACAAAAAAGTCAAACCAGGGCCTCCCTGGTGGCGCAGGGGGTTGAGCACTGAGTTCGATCCCTGGCCAGGGAGCAGACCCCCATGGTGAGGCAGACCTCACCTTCCTCGCAAAAAAAAGTCAAACCATATTATTAATTTTATAATGGGAAGAAAAATTTCATTCCTTGTTTCATTCTCCAGAGGCAACCATCTTGTACTCTTAAATATTATACATACTAATTGTTGTTTATCAATTTTTGGACATTCTCTTTGATTTCCTATTATGACTGAGTAGATGGCTTATACTGCTCTTCCTTATACATATTCCTCTGTACATTCACGCAGTATAATTAAAGCACAGTGTTTGTTTAAATCAGTATATGTGTAACTTATTATATGTAATTTATTGTTCCTTTGTGATTTCTGTGTGGTTATTGAGATTTCTTCCTGAATACTCATTACATCTATACAATCCTGATCCAGTGCTCTCTATCCATACTTTATCCATACTTTTAACCAAATTCTTAAAATTGTCATTCACATGCCACCTACCCTGTGAGCTATATTTTATTTAGTTTCTTATTTTCAGGAGCAAATGTAATAGAACAGACTCATTCTAAATTAAATTGAAAGATTTCTGGAGCCATTTGCTGACCCATGTCATTGACGGTTTCCTGTGCCTTTCCTTTTATTGACGTGTATTGTGCTTGCGCAGTGCATGCTTCCATCTCCTCGCTCCCTCTGTAAGCTGTAATAAGTCTCACTTGACAGGCTGCTTAGGGCATTTATAAGACATCTGGCCTTTTGGTGATTCATGCTTTTTGATTGTGACATGACGGGCCAGGGTGATCTGTCATCCCACAATAATCATGTCAGTGTCTTCCTGACTGAGGGAGCCCAGACCCTTTTGCAGAGTTTGAATAATGTTGAGATCAATGCCTTTTTCATTTGCTGAGCTGGAAAGAGTTGACCTACTGGTCTCTTTAGCAAAGCCTTTGGCTCGCCCACTGAATTGTTGGAAGCCAAATCATGTTATCTTTCTGTGTCTTGGAAGAGATCAGGTTGATGGTTGTGTTTCCTTGTGGGTCCAAAACTTCTTTGGAATCTGCCTCTGTTGTTCAAAAAAAGAAAGGTGAGTCATTTTTGTAGAGTAAGAAAAAGACATTATACTTGCTGGACCAGAGGCAATTGCCTTTCTTCATTTTATTATGAGAGAAATGGCTTAATTGAGAATTAGGAATTTGGGAAAGGATTTCTTGGACAGTACCCATTTACATGTAAAACTAAGTATCAAGAAGGTATGAATCTGGAATTCACTTTGTTTCATTCATTTTACTCAGTATACATGTTACCCAATTACAGAATAGATTTGAAATGGCCTGGATCAAGGACACTGTTTAGAAGCATCAAGTGTGCCTGCAATGCCTGAATTCTTCCAGTAACTTAAACCACTCTGGTTAGTATTTTCTGCTTCCAAAAACAGCACTGGGAAGAGAACAGCTGGAGTGGTGAGAGGCCTGGAGATGATGTCACATGAAAAATAGTTAAAGATATTGGCAATGTAGCTAGATAAGGAAAGTCTTTCCTTTAGTAGAAAAAATATGTTTTATTTTCTAGTTTCAGAGGGCAGAAGTAGAATTATGGGTTTTAGAAGGAGAAGGTTGATAGTAAACGAGCAGTAACCTGGAGGTAGATAGATACTCATGGAAATGCAGTACAGGGGAAGAGAGAAGAAGTCAGAACTGAGCAGGAAGGCCAGACTAGAGGCTGAGTTAGGATGGGAAAAACTGGAAAAAGGAAAGCAAACCTAGAAGGCAGAGGCCTTAGTAAATGATTGTGATGAAGCATGGGTCTTGGTTGAGAGATGTGGTGCTCTTTGAGTGTCTTCTCAAGGACACCATAGACATTTTCTCTTGGGGGCACAGGAAGCCATTGG
Organism: Galemys pyrenaicus; assembly: GCA_019455555.1. NCBI lineage: Eukaryota > Metazoa > Chordata > Mammalia > Eulipotyphla > Talpidae > Galemys > Galemys pyrenaicus. The sequence goes on along the minus strand of JAGFMF010011739.1, from coordinate 8,083,058 downwards.
ACACATTTACTTCTGTCTTTTTTAGCCACTTTCAGACTCTAACATAGGGGGCTACACATTTTGTACTTATAGTGACATAAGATCTAGATGTCTTTTGATAGAATTAAGGTGATGTGACTTTGGTAGCAACAAAATCCTTATAACAGACTCTGCGTTTAGTCTGTGTAACAGTAACTACTGAAATAGCTAAACATAATGGTCATAACTTGCTTTAAGTTTTTTTTTAATTTCAGGATATCTATGGATATTATAAAAGGCAGTTTAGATGGAATTTCAAAACCAGCCTCAAGTTCAAGAACACGTCTTGGGAGTCGAGGTTCAACGGCGTCTTTGGAGGTGCTCTCACCCGAACCGGGGTCCTTCAAGGTACACAGTCATTTAGAAATGATTTAAACTCCTCCTGACCATTCAGTAATAACCAAGGCTGTTATAAAAATCCTACTTATGTTTTCTCTTTGAAGGGTGTGTTCTAGGAGCACTCAGAGATTTCTTGGAATTTCAATTAACATAAAAATACTGTTTCCTTCTTTTGTGTGTGTGTGTGTATATAGTGTATTTTTTCAGTATTGTACTTTGTCAAAGCTCATTGTTAACTTTTTTTTCCACAAGAAAAAAAAATCACCTACCATGTATCTACCACCAAGTACAGTAGAAAAGATTGAGTAATTTAAAAAATATAGTTTGGGTAAAGACCATGTGGTATATTTCTGGCCATGACTTCCCTTTCTTTTTTTTTAGTTCACTTTTTTTCTAATATATTTAAATTTTACCCCCCCGCCCCCCAGAAAATCTATGATTGGGGACAAAAATGTTGAACCTTATGGTGAAAAATGTCTTTATAAGTTTATGAATCCATATTTGTATATTCTTTTAATTTATGTACTAGATTCTGTATTCTGAAACTCTTAGAGATTTTGTCTATCATGATTTAGTGCAGGAAATAGGAAGCGGTATAGGTCTTTCAAGCAGAATACAAGAATTCAGTTGCTCAAGATTAATGGAAGGCAGGAAAGGAGGTCATGAGAGGAGTTGTCCCCTGGGTTATTGGCTCCCACCATGACTGCAATCCAGAGAGCAGGTGCTTGCTGCTGCTGTATCTTACATTCCCACAAGTTTTTCAGAACCACAGAAAGTGATTAGACATACAGAGGTGACTACCTTTTATATTTATTGCTAATTTCCTATCAGGAGCTTAGGAAGATGGCTTCTTCCTCACTTCTGCAGTCTAAATCTTGTGCACATGCATCTCCTAGGATATTTCTTTTTTTTTTTCTTTTCTTTTTTTTTTTCCTTTTATTAAAATATTTTAAAATTTACATATACTTGCCATTAATTGTAATCCCCATGTATTCCCCATCACCATCTCACCAGTG
>JAGFMF010011739.1:8032738-8081308 GCA_019455555.1 Galemys pyrenaicus | reverse complement strand
TGTTTCCAGGTCTTCCCTATTGTAAAGAGTGCTGCTATAAACATAGGGGTGCAGGTATTTTTTTGAATCAGTGTTTTTGTGTCTTTTGGGTATATTCCTTCTCCTAGGATATTTCTAACATGCATCCAAAACCTTAGCTTCAAGAGACATTTGGTTGTTTTGCAGGTTTTGGTGCTTATGAATAAAGCAGCTATAAATATTTTACATCCTGTGGTGGTTTTTTTTTTCTTTTTAAATAGATTTTTATTTTTCTTGGGAAAGAACCTGGAAGTGGGATCACTGGGCTATATAGGATATGTTTAATTGTAAGAAACTGTCAAATGTCTTCTACTACCACTAGAAATGTTTGACAGTTGCAGTTGTTTTGCATCCTCAGCAGCAGATGATATTTCCAGTTAAAAAAACCAACATTCTAATAGATCCACTGTATTTGTGATTTTAACTTGCGTTTCCCTGGTGACTGATAATGTCACATATTTTTTCACGTGCCTATTGGCAATCCCTGTCTTCTTCTTTGTAAAGTATCTATTCAGTTTTCTGCCTAGTTTGAAAATTGTGTTTTCTATTGTTAACTTTTGAGAGTTCTTTGTTTTCAAGATAGCCTTTTTATCACATTTGTAACTTGTAAATAATTTCTCCCAGTCTGTAATTTGACTTCTTGTTCTTAAAATTGTATCTTTTGAAGAGCAAACATTAAAAAATTAAAATGCAGTTTATCAAATGTTTTCTTTTGAGGGTTGTCCTTTTTTTGTTGTAACCAAGAAATCTTCCTTAACTCAGTATCTCAAAGATTTTCTTCTAAAAATTTTATATTTTTTGTTTTACATTTAGGTGCTTGTTGCTTCTTGTTGACAGTGAGAATCTCGCTTTTGTAAACTCACTATACCAATGTAGTTGTTTAGCTTAGGTATTTTCTTGTTTGCTTTAACTTTTTCCTCTTTGTGTTTAGGGACCTACTATTAGCTAGCGAGCTATGGATTTATTAATTTGACTTTCTGAAGATTAGAGCTTCTTTAAAGATTTGTGTGTGGTTTATTTTTTTTTTTATTTTTTAAAAGATTTATTTATTTATGCATACAAGCCCTGGGGTACAGGCCAGAGGTATGGGGGGGTGAGAGGATTCACCACAGAGAGCAGGGAGCAGAACAGGCAGATCAACGGAAGTACACTGCTGAGGGGAGCAGCGGGCAAGGCAGGAGAGGTCTGCCACGCCATGTGGGTCCCCTCCCTGGCCAGCAGCAGGGATCAAACTCGTGCTGCAGTGGCTGAGGTTTGCTTCATAGTGCGTTGCTTAACCCACTGCGCCACCAGGGAGGCCCTGTGTGTGGTTTATTTTGAAAAATTCTCAGCCATTTTATTTTCATGCTTCAAATGTTGCATTTTTTTCTCTATTTCATTACCTTGGAATTCATATTACATGTCTGCTGAAACTTTACCCCTATCCTTCATGTATCTATCTTATTTTTAATATTTTCTATTTTTCATTTCTGTGGTTTATTAGGGTGACTTTTAAACATATATTTTCTAATTTGGGGGTTATTTCCTAAACTACATTAAATTTATTCTTTGAAGTTGAATAAAAAATTTTAGTGATATATTTTTAATTTCTGGTTTAGTTTATTTTTAAATTATTTGTTCTTTACAATATCTTGTTTTTTCATGTCTTGATTTTTTATACCATTAAACCTATATGATTTACCATGAAACTTATATGATTATCAAATTTTTAATTATGTGGATTAAAAAATATTGTGTTATGTTGACTTACTGTTGCTTAGTGTTGATCATATGTCATGGCTTTTGAACTTTTAGAACAGAAGGGTTTTTTTAAAGATCTATTTTTTTTTAATTTATACATACAAGAACTGGGGTGTAGGCCAGAGGTTCAGGAAGTGAGAGGATTCATCAGAGACAGCGGGGAGCAGAACAGGCAGATCTACTGAAATATACTACTGAGGGGAGCAGGGGCAACACAGGAGAGGTCTGCTGCACCATGTGGGTCAGCTCCCTGGCTGGGAATTGACCTCATGCTGCAGTGGCTGTGGATAGCTTCATAGTGCTGAGACTTAACCTTTTGTGCCATCAGGGAGGCCCCAGAACAGAAGGTTTAATGCTGGGAATTTTATGGAGCCTGATTTGAAACTGTCTTCTAGAGTAGATTTTGTAGTTGCTTCTACCAGATGCCTCAGGGATATTATTTACCCCCCTAAATTTTTAGTTTTAGACATCCCACATGCATAGATTATGGATAATGCTGAAATAATACAAACTGGAGCCCAAATCTGCATGAAATATTGACCTATGATTGTGAATTCTCAGAAGAACTTTTTCCCACTTGTAACCGGCATGGTTTTTACTTTTACCTTGCGCTTTTGGATTGATGGTATTTTTACTGTCTATCTTCTCAAGATAAGGTATGTATTTGAGGGATCTAGCTTTATGGAGCAGGAGAGGGGTTTATTTTCCTTTCCTTGTCTTACATGGGCTCTAGGATTCATCTCCTACCTCTGCCTAGGTGTTAAAATCAGAGCCCATATCTTTCTGAGTTTAGCACATTCCCACTTGCTTCTCCTTGTGACTCTTGGCCCTCCCTGCAACTAGGTGAGTTGAATGAAGAATTTACCAGGCTCTTTTTAACTATTCTCCATGGCAATTTCCTTAATGTTGTTGTGACCCTTTGTGCTCTTCTCAGTCGATGGAGGGTTTTGAGTTATTCAGTTTTTCTTATAATCCAAACAGTAATCTAAATCCAATTTTAGATTCTTTGGTTTCAAGCACAGTGATCATAATCCTAAACTCTGCAGTCATAGTTTCAAATTAGGGATATTTTTGGTTATTTCAAGTAAATTTCTTCAATTCTGTGCCACTTTCCTTATCTGTTAAAGAGGTAATAATACTGTCCACTTTAGAGGCATGTTGTGGGGATGAAATGAGATAAAGTATCTAAAATTCTTAGTAGAGTAAGGAGTGCCTTTAAGTGTTCAGTGCAACTATTGGACTCAGTTTAACTCAATTTGGTTATATATTAGTCACAGCATGCAGCCTAAAGTCTCACATATAGAAGATAATCACAAGCTATATATTCAGTAAATTTGGGATGAAAAAATTTTCACTTTATGTAAATAGGGATAGGATAGTGTACAAAAATCTGAAATACTTTAGAATAGCATAGAATAGTATTTCTGCTTATGTATTCCTGGGTAATGATTTTTTTAAAGTAGCAACTTGACAGTATTGACACATGTTTTAACACATAGATTATTATTACTTCATTCTGGATTAAAAAAAAAGATGTTAGTGATAATTTCAAATTAGATTTTATTTGAACCCACTGGACTATAGGTCATTGTTAGCTAATAGGGCCTTGATATTTTTATCAAAAGCAAAGCCTCTTAAAAGTTTGATTTGTGCTAAGTTCATGAAAAATCAATAACGTTAGTTTTAGACTGCAGAAGAAAGCCACAGATAATACTGTATGCTGACTACCCATTGTAAGTGATTCAGTGTGTATATTTGGTCTGCATAATATTAGAGTTGTGCTCAAATTTTTACAAATAAATTTCTATTTAAAGATTTCTATGTGGCAGAAAATAAGTTTAAAAAGCTAGCACTTTAATAACATTTCTGTAGTAATATTTCTCATTCTGAAAATTCGGTTTATTGTTGCTTATGGTTGTTTTTCTTAAAAGAGTCAGTGGTTGTTCTCTATGGAAAGCTGTGGTAAGATGGAGCTATTATATGACCCAGCAATTCCACTCCTAAGGATCTACCAAAGGACATAAAAACACTGATTCAAAAGAATACCTGTACCTTTATGTTTATTGCAGCACTATTTATAATAGGTAAGACTCGGAAACAACCCAAATGCCCAAAAATAGATGACTGGATCAAGAAGATGTGGTATATATACACAATGGAATACTAGTCAGCAGTCAAAAAAGATAAACTCATGCCATTTGCAGCAACCTGGATGGAGCTAGAAGGGATTATTCTCAGTGAAATAAGTCAGATGGAAAAAGAAAAATATCAGATGGTTTCACTTATAGGAGGAGTATAGGGGAACCAAACAAGGAATCAGGAAAAGAAAAAGACAAAGCTGGCAGGCAAACCATAAATCAGAGACATTCAACAGGGGAGGAGGAGGGAGAGGGATCAAAATGGGTGGGAAGAGCATAAGAGACAATGGTGATGCTTCATGGATGACTGGGTGAGAAATCAAACATTGTACAAAAGTGAGCAATGATGTAAAATAAATATATAAATAAAAATCTAATCCTACAATTAAATTATATTTAATTAAAAAGTGTATATTTCTAGAATACATTGTTGCTCGTATATGCATGTGTATATATGCCTACCCCACAATATTTCCATTAATGTTAAAATAATCTGAAACTTAGTTTTTTAAAAAAAACCACTATTTTTTAAAAAAAACTTTCTTTGGAAATAACTTTTAGGTTGATACTACAATCAAGATGAGCTCTAGTAAAGAAGGTCGCTCAGAAATCAGTAATGCAGAAGAATGTAGAAACAAAAATGATGATAAAGAGGAAAACTATGAGAAAATAAATTTGGTTGAAGAGGAGTCAGATGAAGATCTGAACATGGTTCAACCTCAGACAAACCCTGAATGTTCAGGTAGGATAATCACTAGGTGATTGAGTAATTATATTACAGATGATAATTAAAATATTGCATTTTTCTATCAGTTAAGTAGAAATCATAGAAAAAGAGGCATACTTTTTGTCAGAGCTATCAAGCAATAAGTTAAATTTATTCAAAGATATTTAATACTTTATTCTATGATTATGAACTGGATTATTTTCCTGGTTTTCTTTTTTGCTTGTTCATTATTTGTGCATATTTTAGTATATTTATTTGTAAACTGCCACCTTTCTCTGTTTATTATTTCTAATATCTTTCACTGGAGTCTTTGGGATTTTTAATATTATATTATAATGTCTCTGCAAATAGTTAATAGTTATATAATAGTTATACTTACTCCTTTCCTATTTGACTAACTTTTGTATCCTTGTCTATTTGCTCTTGCTAGGACTTTCAACACTATACAACACTATATTGTATAGTAGTGGTGAAAGTAGATAGTCTTATCTTGTTCTTGATCTTAGAGGAAAAACTCTCATTCCCCCCCCACCCCCTCATTGAGTATGATGTTGACCGTGGGTTTGCCATACATTGCCTTTATTATGTTGAGGTTCCTTTTAATACCCATGTTATCATACAAGAATGCTGTATCTAGTCAAATGTATTTTCTGTGTGTTTAGAAATAATCACAATTCTCTGTTCATTTATGTGGTATAGCATATTATTTGACTTGTATACATTGAACCATCTTTGCACCCCTGAATTAAATCCCACTTTCTTATATGGTTCTTTTAATGTATTGTTGAGTTTGGCTTGCTAGTGTTTCATTGAGGATTTTCATATCTATGTTCATCAGAGATTGGTCTACAGTGTTTTCTTTTTTAATTTTTTTAAATGGAATCAGGGTAATGCTGACTTCATAGACTGTGTTGGGAAATTTTCCCTCCTTTTCAATTTTATGGATGAGTTTGAGAAGGAGAAGAATTAATTCTTTGAAAGTTATAGTAGACGGGGCCTCCCTGGTGGCACAGTGGGTTAAGCAACGCACTGTGAAGCAAACTGCAGCCACTGCAGCACGAGTTCGATCCCTGCTGCCGGCCTGGGAGGGGACCCACATGGTGCAGCAGACCTCTCCTGCCTCACCCGCTGCTCCCCTAAACAGTGTGTTTCAGTCAGTCTGCCTGTTCTGCTCCCCACTCTGTCTCTGGTGAATCCTCTCACCTCCCTGGTCTCTGGACTGTACCCCAGCTCTTGTATGCATAAATAAATAAAAAAAATCTTAAAAAATGTTAGTATAGAATTCACTAATGAAGTGTGGATCTGTTCTTTGTTTCTGGGGATGTTTTTGATCATTGTTTCAATTTCCTTACGCAGGATGGTTCTGTTCAAGTTTTCTTTTTCTTCCTTAGTCTTGGAAAGTTGTATGTTTCTAAGAATTTTTTTCATTTCTTGAAATTTCTCAGTTTGTTGCCATGTAATTATTCATAATACTCTATTATGATCTTTTATGTTTCTGTGTATCTGCTGTAAATTCTCTTTAATTTCTGATTTTATTTTTGTTTTCTCTCTAATCATTGACACAAAGGATAGCTTGCTTATTTTGTTAATCTTTTTAAAAAAACACTTCTTAGTTTCATTGATCTTTTTTGAGACTTAGTTGCTTAATTTTTGCTTTAATTTTTATTATTTCCTTCTAGTCACTTTTGGTCTTGCTTTTTCTTCTTTTTTTCAGGTCTTTTATATATAAGCTTTTATTTTCCATATGTGGTTCTTATTTCCTGTACTGGTGTAACTGTCTCTCTTAGTATTGCTTTGTTTTATTTCATTGATACGATAAATCCTTTCTTCACTTTCATTACTCTTTGGGTAAGTTTTGATTTCACCTTTGATTTCCTGACTGACTTAATGCTTTTTTTGTAGAATGTTGTTTGTTCTCCACAGATTTGTAATTTACCCCTCTTTCTTTTAGTTTATGCCATTATGATCTGAAAAAATGCTTGATATGAGTTCATTCTTTACAAATTTATTGAGACTTGTTTTATGTCCCAACCTATAGTCTGTTTTTGAGAATGCTCTCTGAACACTTGAAAAGATTATGTTTTCTGCTGTTTTGGGGTGGAATGCTTTCTAAGTTTTTACTAAGTCCATTTCTTTTGTCACTTAAGGCTATTGTTGCTTTGTGAATTTTGTGTCTGGTTGATCTGTGCATTCCTGTAAGTAGAATGTTGTGTTGCTATCGACCCTATTAGCTCTGATAGCATTTGCTTTATGTATTGGGGCTGCTATGTTTGGTGCATCTATATTAATTATCCTTATGTCTTTCTGTTGTTTTGATCCCGTTATCAGTATACAATGTCCATCTTTGTCTCATGCTGCCTTGTTTGGCTTGAAGCCCATTTTATTTATTATTAGTCATTCCTGCATTTTTATTTAAATGAAAAAAAATTTGGTGACTTGTACTATCAGTTTCCATCCCTACACTTTAAGTCCATGTTTGTATTTATAGCTTAAATGAGTTTCTTTGTGTAACAGGATATAGATTTTTTTTTTTAACGTCATCCTACCACTTTGTACCTTTGATTAGTGAATTCAGTCCATTTACATTTAGGGTAGTTATTGATATATGAGGATTTATACTGTTATTTTGTCTTGTGTTTTCTGGTTCTATTTCCTGGTTCTATTATTATTATTATTTAATTTAGATAGAACAACTTTTAACATCTTTTTTAGGAGTGGTCTAGGGTTGGCAAAACTTTTTAGCTTTTTTTTTTTGGTGTGGTAAGGCCTTTATTCTTAGTATCTAAAGGAGTCTTGCAGGATATAGTATTATTGACTAGAAGGTTTTATCTTTGAGTATTTTGAATATGTCATTCCATTCTCTCCTTGCCTGTAGAATTTCTGCCTAGAAGGCTGATGAAAATCTGATGGGAGTACCTTTACAAGTTACTTGCCTTTTTTCACTTGTCCTAAATGTTCTTTCTTTGTCTTAAACTCCTGATAATTCCATTGCTATATGTTTTGGTGTACTACTCTGCCTTTAGATAACCAGTAGTTTCTTGGACTTAGATATTCAGTTCCTTCCCCAGGTTTGGGAGATTTTCTTTTTCTTTTTTTAAAGATTTATTTATTTATGCATATAAGCACTGGGGTACAGGCCAGAGGTGTGGGGGTGGTGAGAGAACACACCAGACAGAGCAGGATGCAGAACAGGCAGATTGACAGAAAACACACTGCTGAGGGGAGCAGCGGGTGAGGCAGGAGAGGTCTGCTACGCCATGTGGGTCCTTTCCCTGGCCGGAGGCAGGGATCGAACTCGTGCTGCAGTGGCCGCAGTTTGCTTCACAGTGTGTTGCTTAACCCATTGCACCACCAGGGCGGGCCCCAGGTTTGGGAGATTTTCATCTGTTACGTCTTTGAACCAGTTTTTTGCTCCCTTTTCTCTTCACCTTCTGGATAACCATTATCTTTGTGTTCCTTTTCCTAATGGAGTCAGATAGTTTTTGTAGTTTTCCTTCATTTAAAAAAATAATATTGTTTCTCTTTTCCACTTGAGTCATTTGTAGATTACTGTCATTGAGTTTACCAGTGCAGTCCTCTATTTGGTCTGTTCTGTTTTCATAGCTGTAATTTATTGAGTTCTTCACATGCTGAATTCTTTTATTTTCTTACTTAAAGCTTTACTTTTACCTTGTGCTTATTAATTTTTTTCCTGAGCTCATTATTTTGTTGTTCCAAGTATTGTTGTTTCTCCTTGATTAGCTTTTCGGAGTTCTCTTGTATCACTTAGACTTGCCTTTGTGAGCCCTCTTCCTCTTCTGAGTTTATCTGTTAGCTATTTTGAATTCTATGTCTGATTGGGAGTCATATATTTTATGTTTTTGAGATTGGATTCTGGAGAGTTGTTCTCTCTTTGTGATATCATATTCCCCTGAGGTCTCCAGTTATCATGTATTATTTTGTCTGCCAATTTTGCTGCTTAAAGTTTCCTTTTTCTTTTCCTTTTGGATCTGGGTCAGTCATCAGTAATTAGGGAGTTGTACTGCTTATCTTTTACTTTTGCAGTAAGTGACACTGTGGTTTTTAATTTTTTTAATTTAAGTTTTATTTTTTTCTGTTCCTACTGGCTTCCATAGGTATTTAGGTTGATGTTAGCAGTTGCTGTTTCAGCAAGGTGTGGAAGGGGTATCAAAGGGGCCAGCTGCATTCTTGAACATGTTGGGGACGGAGGGTGGCTGCTGTTTGTGGCATCACCAAGACACTCTTTGGGATCTCAGATATGAGACTTGGTAGTCTAAAAGTGTACTTTAGGATGTCAGTACCTGAGGGATGGGGAAGGGGTAGTGTATTTTGGAGGGTATTCTTTTTTTCTCCTCATTGAGGTCCTCACCTGTGTAGAGCATCCTAGCTCCTCCACTATGGGCTTCACTTGGGTCACATACTTATTCTCTCCTCTCTGAAGCCCTTGCTGTACCAACAGCACTACTGTCTGTGTTCTGTCCTGAACATCTCCTCCCCTCAACAAATTTCTCTTTACGCATCTTCCGTCTAATAATGCGTGAGTCTCCTTCGTGTCCCATGTTGTATAGTTTGTGTTGTTCTCTGAGAGGTGAGGGGTGCTTCAGTATTACCCTGAGTGTGGGATTCTCCAGGTTGCTCTTTCTGGCTAATTGCTAACTGTTCTTCTTGGGAGTGGAACAAGGAACCTTTTCTGTCACCGTCTTGGTGACCACCAATTTTTATTTAGAAGTATATTAAAATTACCTTAAATACACTTAGAAAAAAATAAACTGTCCTTTAATAAAATTATTGTGTCCATTTAATCAAGTAGGAAGTATTTCTGCATTTTATGACAATAATTATTGATCTTTTTTATTACTAAAATTGTACAGTAAGATGTATCCTTTAATTTATAAATGTCTCTTTAGGGACAATTTAACCTTAATATCTTTTTGAATTTTGAAAGACTACTTTTTTTTTCACTGTTATTAAATTCACTGTTATTGGTCTGAGTAAATTTGGATAGCAGTTCTCAAAATGTGGTCTGCACTTTCAAGAACTTTGCAAAGTAAAAATTACTTTCATCACAGTACTGAGATGCTATTTGCCTTTTTGCCCATTGTACATCTGTGCCCATGGACATCTGTGCTGCTAATACAAAAGTAATGATGGGTAAAAGTACTTGTATCTTGGTGTTAATGGCAAGTTAATGGCACCAAATTGTACCAATATTCACTGTATTCTTCGTAATAGGCACTGACAGAATAAAGAAATAGCCAGTGTCACTCAAGAATGTCCTTGATGGAGCAGTAAAAAGTATTAATTGTATCTTGACTCTAATACATATTTTAAAAAATATCCTGTGTGGTAAGATGGGAGATACATATAAAGTAATTCTGTTGTAATAGTTTAAGTTGAGAACAGAACTGGCTAGTTTTTTAATGGAACATCATTTTTTAAAATTTTTTTTCATTTAAATTTATTTATTTAATTATATTTGACATCATTTGTATTCCCCAGGGAGTTCCTACCACCATTCCACCCGTGCACCATCACCTCAGTCCCTTGTGCTCTTTCTGCCCTCATCCCCATCTTTGCCCTCCCTTCCTCCCCCTCCCCTCTCCCATGGTCCCTTTGGTTTATCTTTGGCCTTTTGGTATTTTGAGTTCTTTTTGATTGCTTTTGGTTGTAATTGCCCATTTTCTTGAGCTGTTGTTGTAGCTGTTGTTCTTTCACATTCCTCCTAAAAGTGAAGCCATCCGATACTTTTCTCTTGCCTTCTGACTTGTTTCACTGAGTATAATTCCTTCTAGCTCCATCCATGTTTCTATAAATGGCACTAGTTTGTTGTTTTTGATTGCTGAATAGTATTCCATCGTGTATATGTACCAGATCTTCTTGATCCAGTTACCTACTTTTGGGCATTTGGGTTGTTTCCAGGTCTTACCAATTACAAATAGTGCTGCAATAAACATAGGAGTACAGGTGCTCTTTGTGTTTTTGTGTCCTTTGGGTAGATTCCTCGGAACGGGATTGCTGAAGTAGTTCCATCTCTAGTAGACTGAGGAACCTCCATACAGCCTTCCATAATGGTTGGATTAGCTTGCATTTCCACCAGCAGTGTATTAGAGTTCCTTTTTCTCCACATCCTCGCCAGCATTTGTTATTGTTGGTTTTTTTGATGTGTGCCATTCTTACCGGTGTAAGGTGCTACCTCATTGTGGTCTTAATTTGCATTTCCCTGATTATGAGGGATTTTGACCATTTTTCTCATGCGCCTGTTGGCCATGTGTATGTCCTCTTTGGGTAAATGTCTTTTAAGTTCTTCTGCCCATTTTTTGATTGTTTTTTTTACTTTATTTTTCTTGAGTCTCATGAGTTCTTTGTATAACTTTGTGATCAGACCCTTGTCTGTTGTGTGGAGTGCAAAGGTTTTTTCCCATTCAGTTGGGTTTCTTTTTGTTTTGTTTAATGTTTCCTTTGCTGTGCAGAAGCTTTTTATCTTGATGTAGTCCCATCTGTTTATCTTCTCTCTCATTTTTATTGCTTTGGGGACTGCCACCTTGAACACACTGTTGAGATGTAAGTCTTGCAGTGTTTTACCTATGTTTTCCTCTATATATTTTATAGTTTCGGGTCTTAGGTCTCTTATCCATTGGAACATTATTTTTACTTGAAAGAATGACTGACTTGGGTGTTTGGTAAACAAAAAATAAACCTAAGGTGAGTTTTACTTCAAGGAAGACAACTGACTTTTTTTTTTTAGTGACAAAGCTTGAACTTTGAGTGAAATGAGAATTTTGGAAAACTTGTATATGTCACCATGACCTTGACAGTTTTCTAATACTTAGATTTTTCTGATAAGAATTGGTGTCAATATTAACTAATGTATAAGTCAGTGAACTACTACTTTTCAAATGATCACTGTACAGTAAATGACTGATTCAATGAAGAAGGTAGGTCTGTGGATTTTAATCAAACCACTGCAAAAACTTGTTGATATGGTTATAGACCAATCAAATTATAATTAACCTTTAAGAAATTATTCCTTGTTGCATTTAGATGTACTATCAATGAATTACTTGAAAAGGATATTTAATTTCTCCTCTCCTTTCCAACTACATATGTATGAGACCAAATTGTCTTCATATATTTTAGCCAAAACAACATAATAAACTGAATGTCAAAGCATATTTGAGAATTCAGCTATCTTCTGTTAAGCCAGATATTAAAATTTAAATAATGACTTACTTTTCAATATTTTTCAAAGAGTTATTTGTAATAAATGTTATGTTAACATTTAATTAGTAATAACATGTTTATTATTTTATTTAAAATTATTTTCTATTTTTTGCCATTTACAACTTTAATTGGTCTTACAGCATTTGAGAAATTATAAATTAATCAACTGTTCCCTCTTAGGAGAGGTAAACAGAATGATATATATAGAGACCTTTCAAAAGGGATTAATTATAGCTTTGGGAATTGTGTGTATGGGGAGTCTCTGGGAATATTTACATGTGGTATTATTCTCTTGTATTCACACAGTCCTTCTTAAGTGTTATGTCTTCAGTTTCTGAGCAGAGGAAGGAGGTTTTGCCCACACTAAGAAAGTAGAAATCCAGAAATCTAAAGTGATGCATTGAGGGGTACATAGCAAGATTCAGGGTTCTTGCCTCCATGCCCTTCCTGGTGCCAGTCTTTTTTATTAGGGCTCTTTCAGACATGTGCAAGCTGCCTCAGACAAGATTGAATTCCCTTTCTCTCCTTCTGTAAGCCTATTTTAAATATTTATATCAAATTGATTTACTCTTTTTTTTTTCCATCAGAAACACTCAACTCTGTCTTTTATTTAAAAATACAGCCTATTCCTATTCATGCCCTTACTCAGGGAGCCAGACTGACTGTGAGCCTGGTATATCTCAAAATTGGGGTAACTGCTTGGAAAAATTGCTACATTGTCTACATTGGGTAGGTTTGCATTTGGAGGTGGTTTAGCTCATGTCCCTCTGAATCTTCCTTAGTTCCACCTTCTACTAACCCTGTTGTCATGCATCCTTTCTTCCGTGCAGTGATGCTCTGGTCCCCCTAGATCATGCACTGTCCTCATTTGTCATGCACACTTCCTTTTTGTTAGTTTTAAATATTGAAAAAAATGCTTATAGTATTTTTGTTCTGATTTCTAATATGGTAGTCATAAAAAGATGTAACTCACATAAACAGAAACAAAAAACACAAAAGAACTTTGGATTCTGCATAAATTTTAAGGCTGTGAAGGGAAGCTGAGATCATAAAGTCTGATTATTATTTATATACAATATGTTTGGGATGAGCTCTCAAAGTTAGGCCAGGTGACACTGGATTACATTTATCAGGAAACAAGATTAGCTGTGGACACATTTACATTTACATTTACATCTGTGTGTCTATATTGTTTCAGTACTGTCTGAGTTATTTAAAAATGTGGACTATAGAGATCACCTATGTTTATGGAACCTAATAATGGTAGGATGGGTAGCTGAGAATTAGAACTTAGAGGGTGTTGCATTTGAATTACATAAACAAAAAGATTTGCAGAGCCTCCTTAGTAATAATATCAATATTTTATGTGATTAAATTTATTCCCTTTGGAATATCCCCTTTTCCTTAAAGAAGTGATTTGCATTACAGGGAAACATCAGTGGATCTTCAAAAGTTGCAAAATTTGGTCTTTCTTAGAGTAATATGCCATCTCATAACCTAAACTTTTGATTATGAGTTTAGTATTTGGATATTTATGCTCATTGCCAGTTTATCATCTTTTGTCAGATTTCACAGAAGAGATGTTGACCACTGGTTAAAAGCTTTGATTCTGGAGTCAGACAGACCCCTGTTTTTTGCTAGTTATGTCATTGTGGACTTGTATAAAACTCAGATAACCTCAATTTACTAATTTGTGAAATGGGGACAATAATATATATTTCACATTCATTATTATGTGGTATAATGCCCATATAAGTGAAGTCCTTAAAACTTTGCCTACCAGGCAACTCTATAAATCTGAGATGCTATTATAATATTATCATAATCATAAGTTAAGGTTTGAGTGAGGCAAGCTCTAAGGAGTCCTAAATTTCAAATAAATTACCGTTATTAACAATTCAGGATTTTTTTCAGGTACTTCATAGAACAAATGGAAGGAATGCCAGAGTCCAGCTGTGGTGAACAGGGTTGAGGAGAGGTGCTGAGTGAACCAAGAAATAAAGAAATGGCAGACACAAAATAGTTTAAGGAAAGTGGGCCCCAGGGGATGCAAGGCCTCATATTTTTTGGGCTCAAGGGTCCAAAGTGTTGGGCACAGCCATATTTATTGAGAAAAACCATCTCCCCTAGGTTAGTTACAAGGCAATGGTTTATTTTTTTATTTCTTAGTATTCAGCATTATTCCAGCACACATTCAATGTCAAGATTCTGTGCTATCAGGTTGCACTGCTCTCCCTTCTAATCTAGTTTACTCCCTAGGCAATGGCTTCACTGGCATAAGAGGGAATATCCTGTGCATGGGCCAGTCTTCCAGCTCACGTTGATCAATTTTTTAGCCATGACCAGTCTTCTGGCCATGACCTAGATGTTTTCCTTGTCTCATCTCTCCACACGTTAGGAGTCTCCAACAAAGGAACATGGAAAAAAGTTGTTCAGTTATATGGAATAATTTTTTGAATTTATTTCGATACGTTGAAACCACTTTGTGTCATTGACATGCAACTTCTTACTATAGCTATTTGTGTACAGGCCTTCTCTTTCAGTTAGTCTGAAGCAGTTTTAGGTCTGTGTCTTTGTCTTATTCCTAATCTGTTAAGTTATGAATGAAGATGGTATAGCAGAATAAAGGAATAAGAATTTGGGATTTTAAATCACATGATACCCACTTTTAGTTCAATGCTAAAATTTATGAATGCTTTGAAAGGACCTGGTTATCTCTACTGTAATATAGAGATAAATACCTATTTCACAGGGTTGTTAGATAATTATATGAAAAATATATGAAAGCACATTGCAAATCAAAATGAATGATACTGATGTTAGTTACTACCATCAGTCATAAAAATTTATTGAATGAAAATAAAATGGTAAAAGCAAAACAAATCTTTATGGTTTTATTAAATTTCAAACTTATTTCTACCTTAAATACAATATAGATAAGCCTGAATTAATAGATTCTCAACTTCAAGATGCTATTCAGAAGATGAAGAAGCTTGACAAGATATTGGTGAAAAGACAAAATAGAGAAAAAGAAATTAAGAAGCAAGGTCTAGAATTGAGAATAAAACTGTGGGAAGAACTTAAGGTAAGAATTCTATAACCATATATTGGCATGTAAGAAACAGTTTCTTTTTAAGATCTAAGAAAAGCATGCACTGTGATAGAGTCAATGTGGTCTGCTCTTACTGATTTATTTTGTGGATAGAGTAACAGTGGTATGTATACGTGTTATGAGGGCCAGATGGAGAAGATATCTTTTTGAACGGAAAAACTAATCATAGTATTCCACATATTAGGCACTTACTGCACTGTGGTGTTCATTCCCCTGGAAAGCCTAGCAAGCCTCTCTTACAAGTAACAGGCTGGGTCTTCTGCATCTCAGGCATAGAAAGGGATTTTGGTGCCTACTTCAACTATGTGTCTGCTTTTTCTATAGTTTAGAGATAAATACACAAATATATAAAATATTAACCCTCTGGTTACCATTATTATTTGAATGAACTTTTGTGACTAACGAGTGGGAGAGTTCTCCGTTTCATATGCTGGTCAAGATCTCTTCAGGAAGCTATAAAGTGCTTAAGGTCTGGGATCATGCTCTATCTACATCCTCTGTCTCAATAAATTTCTAGTGCTCAACTAACTTTTCTTGGCATTATTGGACCTCTTATTCTCTGTAGTATTGAGGGGTAGAAATTGACCAGATGTTGGTACTGACTTGATGTATAGCCAGTGTTTCAGATTTAAACTTTGCCCCTTAAAGAGCACTTCTAAGGTAAGGAACATTGTCGTAGCTCTTTGGTGGTTTTGATATATTTGCTCTTGATCAATTGACTGACTTCTGAGGAAATTTCCTGCATGATAGTATGAATTAATGAGGAAGTTAAAAAAGGTTCTCAGGAAGACCACTGAGTTGGAAATAAAGTGATCTACAAAATGCTGTGCTTCAAACTACGGAAATAACTTGTGTAAACATTAACTGAAAATGTAACTTGTTCTAATTGAGTGTCTGTAATTTTTTAATTTTGGGGAAACAGTATTAATCTTGAAGTGTCTGAAATCACAATTTGATGGTATTCCTTTGGGTTACCCATTGGCTACAGAAATATTAAATAGAAACTTGAAACCAGTTTATCATAATGATAACTCTGTCTTGGAATACTAACAATTTCAAGGGAACAGGAAACATTGTAAGATTTACTGTCTAAAGAAATAAAAATTATCTGAACATTCTTGTTTGTATTTACATACATAAACCTGTTTGTATGATTGAAAACCATGTTGGAATTTAAAAAAATCAGTAAATGTATTTGCCTTCATTTCTCTTACATTAGTCTGCAAAAAATGGTGAAGCTTTGCAAAGTAATGAGGAGATGGAAAATACAAAAAAATTTCTAGCTTTGACTACTGCATCAGAAGAAATTGTTGGTAAGTGAAATTGATTTATCTTTATTTTTATCTCAGAGTCATAGAATATTTAAAGTAAAATTCCCAGTTCAAGCATTTTGTTTCTTTCTTTTGTGAATTTAACTTTTCTTTAGGGGCAGTGATCACATTTGGTAGGATTATATGCATCTACCCTGAGCTTCCATATGTTTTCAGTCTTCAAGGATGAGAGAGGACTAAGACAATGAAAAATCAGGAAATAGATAGCGTGTCTATTTTGATTTTACTTTCTGTGTGCTTTAGATGCCTTGAGACACCTAGTTTATGCAGAGTCCCCTAACTACCTGGGGTCTTCCCTTGAGGTGTCTCACCCTGTCTTCTGCAACCCCTCAAAAAAGTTCATTAATTATTCAAGTCCTTTTCCCTGTCCTCTTTCAGCTCTGCTTTAAGAGACCAGCCAGTTAATTCTGCACTTACTTTTCTATTTCTCTTGTGTGATTATATATTTGTTATTTTTTCCCCTTCCTTTTTCTACTTCTCCTTCTCCCTCAGCCTTAAGCCTTCTTCTCTTCCTCCTTTTCTTCTTACTCCTCTTCTTCCAAAAATATGGAATACCTTTGATTTACTTATATAGTGGTATCAACTTTAGGGATTGGGAGACAGTTGGCATTTTTTTTTTTTTTTTTGGCAATACCCTTGGATTCCTCTAAGAAATTTAAGAAGCCATCTGGTATTATTTGGTCATTAGTCTGACTACAAGCAGGAGCCTCTTTCTCTGATAATCTTTAAATCTATTTGTCTTAAATGAAGTGAACGTCTAACATGTTAGAATTATAAGACCCTGATCCAGGCTACTGCAACTCTTTAGTTTGAGCTTTGATTTGATATGGATGAAATTCCTTCAGTTTGTTCCTTTCTGGATCTGGTATTGGAAGCTGAGCTCTGTTTAGGTCTATCTTTGTGCAGAGGGAGGATGATGCTAGCCAGTTCCCCTGTATAGTGAGATCAGAAGTATCCCCTCAATTTATATCCATTTGGAACCTCAGAATGTAACCTTACTTGGAAATAGGCTCTATGTAGATGCAGTTAACTGAAATGAGGTCATACTGGGTTATAGTAGACTCTAAATCCATTGGTGGGTGTCTTTATAAGAAGAGGAGAGAACATAGAAAGATGCAGAGACACAGTGACACAAGGAAGAAGTCCATGTGAAGACAGAGGCAGAGACTGGAGAGATGTAGCTAATAAACTAAGGTATTCCAAGGATTTCTTTTAGCCACTAGAGGCTACAAAGAGGCAAGGAAGGATTCTTCCCTAGAGACTTCAGGCGAGCATGCCCTGCCATTTTAGATGTCCAATTTCCAGAAATGTTAGCGAATAAATTCACAATGTTTTTAGCCACCTAATCCATAGTAGTTTGTTACAGCAGTCCTAGGCAACTAATACAACAGATTGTTCCCTCTATCTCAGTGTAGGCACCAGAGATATGAAGGAGCAAATATTATAATATTACATATTCTAAATATTATGTGCATAGCAAAGATCAGGCAAAACTAGACATATGGCCCCAGCTAAGCTGCTCCAGAGATTTCCCACCAAATGCAGTCACCTTAGTTGAAGACGTATTCATGATAAACTTGAAACAAATAGTTCTTGCTGTGTTCCTCAAATTACTGACCCTCAGAATCAAATGATCATTGCTTTATGCACAGGTTTTAAAAAACTTTTAATTTTGAAGTTATTTTAAACTTGTACAAGAGCTACAAAATAAGCTACAGGAGTCCTATGTAATTTCCACCCAGCTTCCTCTGAAGTTAACCTATAAGGATAGTACAATGATCAAAACTTAGAAATTAACACTGGATTCAATATTGTTAAATTTGTTAAAATTTCACAACTTTATACATTAATGACCTTTTAATTTTCTAGTATCTTATACAAGATTCTCAGATTGCATTTGTTTGTCATTGTCCCTTGTCTTTGTCAGTCTATAGTGACTCCTCAGTCCTTCATGATTTTGACGTATTTGGAGAGTACTAATCAGTTATTTTGTAAGATATCCCTCGATTTCTATTCATTTGATATTTTCTCTTGATTAGATACAAGGATACAGCATAAGTTACATGTCTTATCAGTCAGTCACACTTTGGTTCCCTAATGCTGATATATCTTATTACTGGTGCTGTTAACCTGAAAACATGCTTAGGGTGGTATCTTCTGACTTTTGTCACCATAAAGTCATTATTTTTATTTGCAATGAACAAATATCTTGAGGGGGACACTCCCTCTGGTAGCCTCATTTCTGCATTTAGATTTCTCAAGTTTGTTACTGGCTTGGTTTTATTTGACCCTTTCTTTGTTTTTTTATATCCCACCTGTGACACTTTGTCTTTCTCCTTCTGATGTATTTTGCTGAGCATAGTTCCCTGCTGTTCTATCCATGCTGCTGCAAATGGCAAGCATTTATTATTATTTTTAATAACTGAGTAGTATTCTCTGTGTATATAAACCACATTATCCTAATCCACTCATCTGTCTTAGGATACTTTATTTCTGTACTGGCTATTGTAAATAGTGCTGCAATGAAGATAAGAGTACATATATCCCTTCAAATGAGTGTTTTTGTGTTCTTTGGATGTATACCTAGGAGCGAAATTGCCAGATGATATGGTTGATCTATTTTTAATCTTTTGAGAAATCTCTATACTGTTTTCCATAGAGGCTGGACTGTCCACATTCCCACCAACAGTGCAGAGGATCCTTGCCATATCCTTTCAACACTTGTTCCGGTCCTTTTGATGTAGACCATTTTCTACTTGTGTGTTATTGGGCATTTGGGTAATTTCCAGCACTTGACTTTTGTAAATAGTGCTACAATGAACATAGGAAAGCATATGCCTCTTTGATGAAGAAATTTTTGATTGTTAATTTACTTGGAATTTATTTTGGTGTCATATGTCAGGTAACATATAGACTTTAAAAAAAATCTGCTGGTTAGTTATACCAAGACCTTTTTATTTTTATAATACATCATTTCTCTACCTATTTGAAAAGCTAACTTTAACATTCACTGGTTAGCCTATTTCTAAATTTTCTATTTTGTTCCTCTAATATTTATGTCTGCACTGATATAGTATTTTGATTATTGTAGCATTTTATTAGGGCAGGTATATTGTGGTCCTTCTCAAAAAATTTTTGGAATAACATGTTTTTCTTAAGCCCATTTTTTCTCTGAGAACTGTTATTTAAGAAAAAAAGAATACAAATCACTTCTAAACGTATAGCTTGCAAAATGCTTTTTTACTAACTTAAATGTTATTTAAGTTAAATAACTTAAATATTGATAATAATATTTAAATAATAATAAATATAATAAATAAATAATAAATAAAATAATAATAAATAACTTAAACTATTGTCTCGAAGAGTGTAACTTCTTATATTTTCTCTGACATCTATCAGTAATTCTATACTTTCATAAAAGGTTGAGACTATACCCCTTATTCCAAATCAAAACATGAACTGTGTCAGGAATGTGATTCTGAGTGTTATAGCATCTCAGAATATGTAGTTTAGAGAATGGAAACTAAAAGCTGATTTCTCTAATGAATAGGGCATTTCTAAGAGGTCACATCTGCTTGTGGTTGACGCTGGGGCAAGCCCTGCATGAATGGTTGCTGTATATGAAGAACCATGTTGGCCTTTTGGTATTAACCTTTCCATTCTCAGAGTTCACTACCAAAGGAACTTTTGGTAGTGCTTAGATGGTACGACTTTTGTTTCCAAAAGTTCTTTCTCTAAAATCAAATCAGATCTATCAAATATGTTTCCATTTTTATAGTTTGTGACATGGATGTTTGACTTAAACCTGTAGAGTTCTCTATCTCTGGAGCCACATGGCTACTGTAGATCCTGTGGACATTTATAGTAATATAGTTTAATACTAATGCCCTAACATGGACATTTCTTGGCATTAATAAGCTGAAAACTATAGTTATCAGAAACTTAAATTATATTCAGAGAGAATCATTACTTTAAATATTATTTTGCTAGAGTCTTAATTTTAGATTTCAAATCCCTAGACTATTATTATGTATTTCAGTGTTTTTTGTGTGAAAAGCAGAAAAGAGGCAAATGTAAGGTTGATATTGGAGGAAATGGGAATACGACACTGTTAATTGAACCAAGAGCCTACTGCCCTTCTTTTTTCTACTGTCTCTTGATCACCTGAGCAGTTTACCCTAATGAAGAAACGATGTTATTAAATTCCTAGTTATTCAGATTTAATTAGATTTTAATGGCTTTTAAAATAGAAAGCAAATTCCTTAATGAAATTTTCAGCTGATTCTTTACCTGTATTTAGCAGTCATTTATTGCCACATGTATCTGAGTTTCAAAATCTTGAAAACTAGGAGATTGTATTTACTTTAGATGAAATTATTAGTCTATGCTTTTCAATAACATTTGGCATAATCATCACCTTTTCCCAAAAGAGGAAGCTTTTGGAGGCTTCAGTTTAAGAACATTATTATTTATTAGCAGAATATTTTCACTGCATGTATAACAAATGAGTATAAATGCAAGAGTTCAAATTGACCACATAGAATTTTTTTTAAAGTCTCATAGTTTTAATGTTACAGAATAACAGCCTGTTATAAGATAGTGTGTAACTGTTTATATCTGTTCTATTCTGAGATTATTTTTTTTGTTTCTTTCTGAACTTTGGCTATCCTTAATTAAAAATATAAAATTAAAAAATTACTTTGACTAAATCATTATATGGTATTGAATTTTAAGTGATATGTTTCTGGAAGGCTTATTAGGAAAACGTTCTGCTGTTTTTTTGGTGCCATGAAGGTAAAAAGCTCTTGTTAATTGTCCGGTAGATGGCAGCATTTAGTTAAAATATGTACTTTGAAAAAATGTTTTTTGCACTTAAACATTAAAACACATGTGAAAACATACCTTAAACCTACATTTTTACTTTTCGCCTTTAAAAAGAGAGAAAATTCTTAGGATGAATATTTCTCTTTGTCCCTCCTATGTCGTCATTCACTTAATTTCTTATTAAGAGACTTTGGGCTGAGGGCTGTTGAATGGTAGTTTTCAATCTGCTTTCCCTCTTGATAAACACAAAATATATCCTATTTTCTTTCTAACATTACAAATAGCCAACAGAAAAAAAATTAACCAAAATGCTACTTCAATTTCACTTGTGTAGTTTTATTTAAAAATACTAAACACAAAGAAGCCTTGATTTCAAAAGAAAGATGAAAACCATATTATCTTGACTTTTACCACATTTGATTTTATAATCCAGAAATAATAACCTCAAAATTACTGAGGTTTTTGAAGGATGCAATTTTGCACTTGCTAGAGATCTCAGAAATTTTTAAAGTCTGTCCCACCTAATTTTTGAGGCATCAGTTTTGTTTTCCTGGAGAAATACTGTGAAAATCATATACAATATCAGAAGTTTTTCTTTAGTGTTTAGTATTTATCTGATGGAGAGAAAATTCAGTGTTCTCTGAGACAGATGTATCAGTGACAGGAGTGTTTGTTGTCAGTGTTTTTGATAGAGGTTATTCTTTTTATTTTAAACCAAAAGTTCTAGACAAAATATTAGTGAACATAGTTCGACACACAGTAAGAAAATAATATAAATGATCAAATGGGATTTATTCTAAGAATTACAAATCTGGTTAGGTGATCCACTATTATAATATATCATAAAGTATCAGTTTTCTATAACTGATAACAAACCACTACACATTTGGTGGCTTGAAACAACAGACATTTATTCTGTCACAGTTCTCACGGTCCACAAGTCCAAAATCAAGGTGCTAACAGATTGCTCCCAGTGCAGCCTGGGGTGGCAGAATCTGATTCTTTCCTCTTCTGGGTTCTAGTGCCTGTCATACTCTTTCACATTCTTGGATTTGTGACTATTTCACTCCAGTCTCTGCCCCCATTTTCACATTACCTGCTCCTCTGTGAGATTTAATCTCCTCTGTCCTCTCTTTTATTTAGGTAATGTGATTTACAACACTGTATATATTTTAAGGATGTGGGGTATAGCCTTATACCTGTTCAAATGTATGTTACCATGCCATGCCCACCACTGAACTGTAAAGAACCCCCACCATTGTCCATTCCAGTCCATTGTGCCCCTCCGTCCTTGGTCCCCACCCTTTCCCTTCCTCCTCTGCACTTAGATTCCTAGGGTTTGTTTTGATTTAGTTTTATGTTTTTTTGTTTTGTATCTTTATATTCCATATATGAGCAAAGTCATCCTGTATTTCTCCTTCTCTTGAGTTTATTTTGCTTTTTATAATCCTCTCCAGTTTCATCTGTGTTATCATAAATGGCAAAATTCACCTTTTTTGTATCTGATCTGTCTTCCATTGTATGTGTATACCACATCTTTTCTTTTTCATTTTTATTTATTTAATTTTTCTTACATCTTTGATCATTTTTGTGCAATAATTGATTTCTCAGGTGTAGTTCTCATTATTCTTCTGTTATCGCACCAAACCATGAACCATCACCATAGTCCCTTGTGCTCTCCCCTCTCATTTTTACCTCTCTCCCTCCCAGCTGTATTCCTTGGGCCTATTATACCATATCTTTTAAATTCATTTATCTGTTGTAGAGTTTAAGTTATTTTCATAACATGGCTATTGTAAATACTATTTACAACATAGGCAGTGAATACAGGCATGCAAATATCTCTTCAAAGTTATGTTTTTGTATTCTTTGTATAGATATTTAAGAGTGGAACTAATGTATCATAATATTTCTATTTTTAATATTTTGAGAAGTCGCCTACTGCTTTCTATAGGATTAGGATACATTCCCACCATTGCTCTATGAGGACTCCATTTTCTTCACAGTTTTCTGTACTTGTTTCTGGTTTTCTAAATAAGGGCATTCTCATGTTGTGAGGTGGCATCTCATTGTGGTTTTGATGATACCTGTGGTTTTGATTATAACTGTTCCCTGATGATTAGTGATGAGCATTTTTTCATTTGCCTGTTGACCACAGAAACTTGCAGAAGTGTATCTAAGATCTTCTGCCCATTTTTTATTTCTGTTTTCTTGTCATTGAGTTTGTATGAGTTCTTTGTAGATATTAAGCTCCTGGAGGATGTATGATATGCAAATATTTTTTCCCATTCAGTGGTATATCTGTTTTACTGATGGTTAGAAAGACATTTGTGATGGCACTTAGGGCCCACAGGATAATCGATGATAATCTCCTTGTCTCTAAGTCTTTAATCATATCATCAATGAATCTTCTTGCAAATAGGGCCTCCCTAGTGGCACAAGCGGTTAAGTCACCGCACAATGAGGCTATCTGCAGCTACTGCAGCACAAGTTTGATCACTGGCCAGGGAGGTGACCCACATGGTGTAGCAGACCTCTCCTGCCTCACCCACTGCTCTCCTCAGCAGTGTATTTCAGTGAATCTGCCTGTTCTGCTTTAAAAAAAAATTCTTGCAAATAGTGTGTTACAGGTTCCAGACCTTAGGGTACATATTTGGGAGATGTTACTAGCCCACCATTGTTCACTTACTGATAACAAGTGAGATCCAGTCCATATGCAAAGTACTTTTCCTCCCATTCCCCCATCCACAGAGATCATTACAGTATCTGCTCAGTCCAAAATGTTATTATTTCAAAAGTTCCAAATCACAGCATCCAATTTATTGACATCAGGTATATGTGATGAGTTGATAAGACCCTGGATAATAATCACTTTGGGGCAGAATTCCTTTTTATCTGTGGATCTGTGAAGCTATAAATCAAGTTATCTGCTTTTAAACTTCAGTGATAGGACAGGCTTAGAACAATAATTCTAAGCTGAAGAAGACAGAAGGAAATTACATAGAAATTACCTAGAAAGTAATTTCACAGTATAACAGGGATGATTCCATTAGGTTTGAAGTGTGTAATCTGGCAATAATTTCATAAGGGTAAATAAATTTCATTTATTTTGCCTTTGTCACATTTTCTTCCTATGCTTATAGCTCTAAATTTATAAGTGAATGTAAACACAAAACAGTGTTGTCTTAACTATAGGTCTCAAAAATCTGTGAATACTCTAAATACTTTTCTGTCAAATTCAGTTGTATATTTCTGCTCTTAGATATAAAGGTGAAATATTCCAAGAAAATATGGTAATTGCTTTCTGCTCTGATTTGGAGAGGAGTGAGGGAGAAAAATCCCGTGTGCCAGTTAGCACAGTTAAGGATGTTTGTTTTTTAACCTTCATAGGTTTTTCAGCATTGCTTAACAATCCTTTGGCATTCTCCAAGTTATCAGTATGTATTAATATTTAACCTTCCATGCTCTCCCACAAATCCTTCATTCTGTCATTCTGACTTGTCAAGACAAAAGGGATAAACTGTATGGGAACCCCTTCCATGTTCTTTTCTTCTGTTTTTGAACTGTACTCTAATTGTGTTTTCTTCCATCCCAATATCTCTCTTACCGTAGAGGGAAGATGTTCTTCTCCAAGTACCTGGGATCTGTATTCTTTGTTAGTTTTGTGTTTTCCTTCTTCTACCCCCTTACTTGCATTGCTGAAACCTGTTCCTTGTTTTGTATGCTTTCTTTATCTTGCTTAATGATTTCATCATTCGTCCAATCTTTGTGATGATTAATTTTATGTATCAGTTTCTCTAGATCATGGAATGACCATATATCTTGTTAAGCATTATTCCTGGGTGTGTGTCTTGAGGGTGAGACTAGCATTTGAATTTGTAGCATGGAGTGCATTACCCTTTCCAGTGGGTGGGCATCATCCCATTTGCTGAGTAATTGGACAAAATAATGGAAGAAAGGAGAATTTGCCCTCTGACTAACTGCTTGAGTTGCGATGTGGTGTCATCCAGCCATTAGTATAACTTAAATTTTCTTACTAATTCTAATTGCTTTTAGTTGTTTTTTTTTGAGGCTTGTTAGTTTATGATCATCTGGAAATATTGTTAATTTTTTTGTCCTTTTAAATATTATTCCTATTCTGAAAACTGTAAGAACTTAGTGTTGAAATTTATTGAATGCATCATAACTATTTAAATTATCATAAGTTTTTTCTTTCTTGACAACCTTATTAACTTTTAAAATGAATAGATTTAAATAGTAAATGAGTTTTTTACTGAATCAATCTATTTTAGTTATGGAAGGTTATTCTTTTAACTTAGTACCAAATTTGATTAATTGAATTTATTCAGAATTTTTCCAGATGTATTTATAAGTGTATGTGCATGTGCATGCATGTTACTGGTGTTGGGGGTTGAAGTGGGGTTGGGATGTACCTGTGTATATGCTTTGTCAGGTTATATTAACTTAATAAGTGAATGAGGCTGGCTGTTGACTTATTTCTATCCTTTGGAACAGTTTATATAACACGGGAATTATTCGTTCCCTAAAATTTATTAAGATTTCACTGGAAAAACCACCTGGTTTAAATAATTTCTCTAACTCTCTTTTCAACTGCCTTGATATTTACTACTCTTTGTTTGCTAGTTCT
Organism: Galemys pyrenaicus; assembly: GCA_019455555.1. Classification (NCBI taxonomy): domain Eukaryota; kingdom Metazoa; phylum Chordata; class Mammalia; order Eulipotyphla; family Talpidae; genus Galemys; species Galemys pyrenaicus. Next base: position 8,055,546 of record JAGFMF010011739.1, on the reverse strand, counting down.
TCTGGAGTCAGTTTTGACAATAAATCCCTGCCACTAAGATTTTAAAATATCTATTTCACTGAGATTTGAAATTTTACTAATAAGCCTTCATACAGTATTAAAAAATTGCTTTTATTATATATGCATACCATTTATTTCTTACTTCATATTTTGCTTCACTCCTTTTGATCTTAAAGGGTTTTTTGGTTAGGCTTTAATTTTAGCAGTTTTAGATTTACAGAGAAATTATGAAGTTAGTACAGATATTTCCCATATACTAGCAACAAGTTTTCCTTGTTATTATACCAACTTACACTAGTATGAAATATTACTGTTAGTCAAGTCCATACTTTTTATTAAGACTTTCAATTTTTGCATGTCTTTTTTCTGTTCCAGAATCCTATCCAGGATTCCACATTGCATTTATTTATTTTATGCATGCAAGAACGGGGATGTAGGCTAGAGGTGCAGGGAGAGGATTCACCATAGATAGAGTGGGGAGCAGAACAGGTGGACTGACTGAAATATACTGCTGAGGGGAGCAGTAGGAGAGACAGGAGAGGTCTGCTGTGCCATGTGGGTTAGCTAACTGGCTGGGGATCGAATTTATGCTGCACTGGCTTGCAGACTGCACTTATTTACAGTTACTTAAGGTGAGCATATTTCTCCTCTTTCCCCTTCAGTGAGATTGTTTCATGCATTTGTAATATAGTTGGATCATTTTGTCACTTTTTCTATTCCATCCTGGGACACCTTGACATGCTAAACAATCTTTTGAAGGTTTGCATATATTAAGGTTCATTCTCTGTCCTGTGAGGTTACAGATTTTCAGAAATGCACAGTGTCATGTAAATACCATTATAATATCATGTAGAACAGTTTTATCAATGTAAAAATTCCTTTTGTGAATTCCCAGTCCTCCTACTTTCCCTTCATAATGTTATATAATTGCAGTCATAGAGAATTGTAGCTTTTGCTACAATTGTGTCCTCTTAAGATTCATTCATGTCTTTCTGTGATTTGATAGGTGATTTCTTTTAATTTTTTTACATTAGGACTCAGTTTCTCTTGTATTCTTGAATAAACCAGGTCTATATCTCTTAATTAGTGATATACTAAATGGGTTAAGGAAAGTTAAGAATTAACTATTTTTATTTTTTATTTCTCAACCCCATTGATTCTAGTTTTCCACGAAAACTTATTCTAATGCCATGTTACCTTGTTCTACATCACAAAATGAGATGGAAAATTCCCCAATTGTACAAAATAGCAAAGTGCTCACTTCCTAAACTAGATTTTAAATACCATACTGTTGTGATCAATGCCATTTGTAAGTTTAGAACTTGAAGTTTAATATTTTATTAATAGGAACATTTAAAATGCCAAAGAGGAAAAAAATCTCCAAGACATCCTTATAGATTGGGAACACAAGAAGATATTATGTACTCATTCTGCCAAAGTCACGTGACATTGTTTCACTACTTAGAAAGATGGCTTCTCCAGATACAGAGTGAAATCGCTGACCTCGCTTAGGGCAAGAGAATGAAACCGGGCAAACCTGAGGAATGGCTCAGTTGCTGCAGGAGGGGACCCGAAAGCAGACATAGTATGAAATAACAATAACAGGACTTATTCACACAGGAAGAAAGAGAATTCACTGATTGGCAGATGGCCTGATGCTGCCTCTCCTATCCCAGATAGCATCCTTTCATAGGGAACCAAGGTTTAAGCCAAAGCTGTACATGGCAAGGAAGCTTTTGTGCAGATACCTCTCCCCACCAGTGATTTAACGGTCAAAGCCCCAGCTGTCGAATTGCTAAAGTGCCAACGGTTTAACTGCCAAAAGCCGAGCAGTTTAACTGTCCAAAACTCCATCAGTTAAATTACCCAAAAGCCCATCAGTTTTAAGTACCCAAAGTTCAGCAGTTTTAACTACCCACCACTCAGTAGTTTTGACTGCTCAAAGCCCAGCAGTTTATCTGGTCGGAAGCCTTAGCTGTTTAACTGGCCAAGAGCCTCAGCAGCTTAACTGCACCCAGAATGCCAGCAGTTTAACTGCCAAAAGCCCCAGCTCTGCTCCTGTTTCCCATCAGCCCCTGCTCAGGGCATGGGGTTTGAAAAGCTCTCCCTTCTACCATAGATTTGGCTATGAGCACTGGCTCAGAAGTTGGTCCTCACTGTTATTACAAGAAGTTGCTGGATGTGGTTCTGAAACAGGCCTTGGCTCTGGCCTGCTTGCTGACTCTGGACCTCTATTGGCCCTCACTACATCTCTGGCTCGGGACCTCTCTTCCTCATCTCTCAAAGCCTTTTCATACCAGAGAGGAAAGGCACTGGCAATAATATCACTGATCTTGGCCGAAAACTCTAGCACTTTCATCTTGCTGGTTTTAGTGTGGGCCCAGGGGCCTCACAGGAATTCATAGCATGCAGGATCACTGTTGGACACTTGCTGGTTCTCCAGGTACTGTTCCTCTACCCAGTTACTCTTGGTAATGAGCTTCCTGGGCTCCCCATAGATGAAGTGCTCCATCCCAGCACATACCCCCATCTCATTCAGCACTTCCCAGATGTCCTCCTCAGGGGCACTGTTGACATCCATGAAGATCACACCCAGGATATTTATCTAGAGGCCCACCTTGGGTATGCTCTGCTCATCTCATTGAGGGTGCGGTCCAAGGTGTTTCCAGGACATAAGAGTGGCCGCTGGAGTCTACTTTCTTCATGTCAGTGCCAAGCACTAGCTGCATGTACTCAGAGGCTTGGCTGAAGATCACAGGGAAGTGGTCTTGATAATTTTTGATCCCACTCAGCATTTCTGCCTTTGTGGGTGGCTTCTTTGTGTGAAACTTGAGGAGCAGAAACTCCACCAGGTCACCCACCTTCTCATTGATGGCATCCCTAAACAAGGGCCCTGTGTCTGGCAGGGCCCTGTGTCAGTCAGGTGAAGTACTTGACTCCTCCTCTTCTTGGATGCTGGAGCACTGATCTGATTTGATTGGTGAAGTGGCAGTCACAGCTATGGGGAGAAGCAGACTCTCTGAGGATAGTGGAGAGGACTTGAGACTTGGTAGCAACTGAAACCTCTTCCGTGGTGCCTGGACTCCAGGCTCTGTCTGGGCTTTCTTCTGATCTGTGACCTGAGGACTAGTGATGGACCTGAGTACTTGTGCCTGATCCAGGCCTTCACCTCCTGGTTCCTGGAACTCCTTGATGCCTGGCAAAAAACTTCTGTTTACCTGAGGCCATCTTCCCTACAGGAAAGTTTCACTTTAATGAGATGTCAAAGATGGACCTGAGGGGCTACTCTAGCATGCAGCCACATGCTTTATGTGCCCCTGTGACTTCACTCCTGACGGGACCTCTGCCTTTCCTGTGCAGACACAAAGCTGGGCTTCTTATTCTGATTTCCGTCTGTTGCTGAATAGTATTTCATTCTGTGGGTGTACCACAGTTTTACACCTTCACCTACTGAAGATAACTTCGATTCTAGTCGTTAGTGCTTAGAAATAAAGTCATTTAAACATTTATGTGCAGCTTTTTTGTGGACATACAATTGCAGTTTCTTTAGGTAAATATCTAGGAGCAGAACTGCTAGATTAAATGGTAAGAGTGCTTAACTTTTAAAGAACTACTTGTATTCTTTTACATTCCTACCAGTAAAGAATGAGGCTTCCGAAAGCTCTGCATCCTTGCCAGCAATTATCATGATTCCTCATTGTTGTTTTAACTTGCATATGCATTTTTCTGAGGACAAATGATGTGGAGTATCTTTTCAGATGCTCGGCTTTATATTTAGTGTATATTTTCTGTTTAGATAATTTGCCTGTTTAAAAAATTGTGTTTTCTTATGTGGAGGATATTTTGGATACAAGTCCTTGATCAAATACGTGTTTTGCAGGTATTTTCTCTGTTCCCCCCACCCCCATTCTCTTGGTGATGTCCTTGTAGAGCAGAAATTTTTAATTTTTTTGTAAACATCAGTTTTCTTTTTCTTAGAGTATGTTTTGGTGTTATGTATGAAAACTGATCACCAAACCCAAGGTTTAATAGAATTTTTTTTTCCTACGCTTGCCTTTAGAGCTTTATAGTTTTGCACTTTACATTTAGGTTTATAATACAGTGCCAGCTAATTTTTATGAAGAGCCTAAGACCTGTGTCTTTTTTCTTTTTTGAAAACATATGAACATCCAGTTGCTACAACACCATTTGTTGAAGAGATTATTTTGTAAGTCTGTTTCTGAGCCTTTCAGTGACCTGTGTGTTCTTTCACCAATGCCATGCTGCATTGGTTAGAGTAGATGATACTTTCTTTTTTAAAAAATATACTTGTAGGTTTTTATTTTTTATGACTTTAAGGATCATTTTGATTTTTTTTTTTTTTTGGCTAATCTTAGGTCTTATATTTTTATTTCTTTTCCTGAACTTTTGTTTCTTTTAGATTCTTCTGTTAAATTAGTTTGCATGTGTTTTCTCTTAAAACATATGTATCAGTCTGTTAGGGCTGCCATAAAAAATAAACCACAGATGGGGTGTCTTAAAAGCAGAAATTTATTTTCTCACAGAGAGACTAGAAGTCTGAGATCAGGGTGATGGAAAACTCATTTTTTGGTGAGACCTCTGTGGCTTGCAGATACTGCCTTTCTGCTGTGTACTCGCATTACTTTTGCTCTTGAGTACATACAGGGTGTGTGTGTGTGTGTGTGTGTGTGTAGAGAGGGGAGGGGTGAAAGGGGAGAGGTAGGGAAGGGAGGGTAAGGGAGAGGAGGGCAGGGGAGAGGAGGGGGAAGAAGAATAGAGGAGGGGAGAGGAGGGGAGGGGAGGAGAATTACCATTCAAGGTGGAGTCTCCTCCCAGATTCCAGGTGTGCAGTTAGGCAGAGCCCACACTACTCTGGGTTTCCTCTTTCTCTGGTGATCTCTTTCTTAGGCCTCTCCAGGATGTTACCTTCAAGTGGTTGTGTGTCAGGTAGCAGCCTCACATTTGTGTCACTTGTGTCTACTTTAAATTCTTTGCCTTTGATGCTCTTCTAGGTCCTCCTGTGTTGTCTGTCATGGATTTTATTTCCCTAGGTGGCAGGAATTGCCTTAAACCACATTCTGTAATACTCCTTTTTCAAGACATTAAAAACTCTGCTATCAGTCCCTCAAGTTCTGGCTCTTAAACTGAGAAGGGAGATGTTATAAATATTTGTAATGAGAGAAATACCATTTTTTCCCATTGGTCCATTTGTGTCTGCCATCCACCTCTCCAGTTTGCTTCTGTCTTTCTCTTGACATATGTGTACACATCCATAGACATACAAATCAGGAAATTAACATTAATATACTGTTATCCAGTTTACAAGCTTTGTTTTCTAGTTGTCTTTCTAACATCCTTTATAGCAAAAATCCTAGGTCGTGTGTTACATATGTCTTTTTAGTCAGTATTTCATGATACCAACATTTATGAAGACAATAGGCCTGTTGTTTTGTAGACTGTACCCCAGCTTGTACCCAGCACAATTAGATCCAGGTTATGCTTTTTTGGTACGAATTCTAGAGATGTGATACTCTGCCCTCCTCGATAGAGCATATAAGTAAGCATGTAAGGTCTGCTGTCCCATTGCTGGTGATATGACTGTTTTGGTGGTGGGTGTGGGTATGGTAACAACGTGGAGGGGGAAGATCCCATACTTTTGAGTCAAATAATTCTTCTTAAACCAATGTTGCAAAAAACAAAAGGAAAAAATAAACTTTATTTGGTTAAGGTGGTGTCTCCCAGGTTTGTCTCCTGGATAGTTACTGTTTTCCAATTTGTACTGAATAAATCACTTGTAGGAAGATACTCTGAGGTTCTTCTATTGTTTTTCAGACTTTCATATCCACCTCTTTTGCCATCCTTTGATGATTCCCATCTGAATGAGTTTATGAAAATTACCAAATAATTCTTTTCTAATTCTGTGATTTCTTTTACATTAGTTTTTTTTTTAATTGTAAGAAATTTCTAAAGCAGGACTTTTGGAATTCAGAAAATGCCTTTCTTTCAAGCCCTGCAGTTGAATGACTTTCAAAACTGTTGTCTTTTAATTTCAAAACTGAGCTATAAGCTTTTGTTCTAGGCTATACACATCTGCTGTCTGAGGCAACAAATACCAATGAGACTATGGGTGAAGAGTCACAGGTTCACAGTAATAATTTCTGCCTAGGAAAAGGCACTAGGTTTAAAATCCTCAAATATTACCTAGCTGTAATTATCTTTGGTGTTGCAAATTTTCATACTTTCATGTCCTTTTTATAGGTGTTTTAGTGTAAAATTGAGCTGCAACTAAAAAAGGATTATAGAATAAAAAATAAGTTTATTGCTACTTTAAGTAAACGATGTAATTAAAACCAGTAATAACATGTTGCTAAAATGCTGACTTGCTGAACCTCCATTGAAAAGTTATGACTCCAAGTAATAGTGGTTGTGAAAATTTAAGTTTGGAAAGAACTTTAAATCTTTTTGTCTTTTGAGATTCTCTCTGCCTTTAAGGTTTACACTGCTAATTTGCTAAATTAATTCATAAAATATTGTAGAGGATTAAAGTTATAATGTCAACTCTAACGATGCTACATTGCTATGAATTCCAAATTAGGGAAATGGAATTGATAAATTTGTTTTAATACCATACCTTGTATATTTTGAATTTGATGATGTTTGTATATCAGGATGAATTTATCTTTTGCCTCTTTGTATCATCTCAGAGTGGGTGCTTGAACTAGATTTGTTTTAGAGATAGATGGTGGATCCTGTAATATGTTCAAGGCTGGTAGCTTTTTTCTGAAACAAAAACATTTGTGTGCCATAAGCTTGTGTTTCTCTCATATTAAAGGCATAGAGAGGGACCTTTAAAAAAGGATACTCCCTTATGTTACTAGTTTCTTGTAAATATACAGTGTCTAAATGTACTCAGAGGTAAGCACAATTACATTATAACAAAAGGAGATGAAAACCACAATTTCCTGTTTTCTTTAGGGGTATTTGCTTAAAAGAATAAATCACAAGAGGAGAAAGCTAACTGCTAATAATTTTTCCTTTCAAAAATTATTTTATCTAAGTTGATTGACCGTATGTTTGAAATCTTCACTTTGGGGATCGAAAATTTAAAAAATTATCACATGGTATTTTATATTGTTAATTCTTCTGAGAAATCTCATACAGTTTTCCATATTTGCATTCCTACCAATTTACATTCCTAACAACGGTGTAAGATGGTTCCCTTTCCTATACATCTTCACCATCACTTGTTATTTTTTGTCTTTTTGGTAAATTACCATTTTCATAGGTATGAGGTGATATATCATTGTGGTTTTGATTTGAATTTCCCTAATAAGTGATGATGATCATTTTTTCATGTGTGTGTTATTTGTACATTTTATTTGCTGAAATGTCTATTCAGATCCTCTGCCTATTTTTTAATTGTTTCTTGGTGAGTAATATGAATTCTTTATATATTTTGTATATTAACCCTTTGTCAGATCTATGATTTGCAAATATCTTCTTCTATTCAGTGGATTGCCTTTTTGTGGATTTACTTTTTATTTTTCAATTTCCTTGTTGTTGGAATTGAGTTACCAAAGACATTGCTAAGGCTCATGAGAAGTGATGTTCTCTTAAGAAGTGCGTGCGTGGGTCATTAATTGACCCTAGATGCAGAAGTCACAGTACATATGGAGGGCTGACTAATTTATAAGTGAATTTTCAATTCTGCCAGCTCTTTCTCACTTTTGGCTCCCACACTGTCAATTGTATTTGTCTAATTGGGGTTTGGACATAATTGAAAATGTTACAAACTGGACATCCTTCATTCACTTATCAAAGCATCCTTAACATAAGACTGCTGTGTTCAATAGACCTTTCCTGAGGATGTAACCGAAGGGGCACCCAGCAATAAGACAGAATTAGAGTACATGACATCATTCTTAAAAATACCTAGACCTGAAAGTAAGAAGATAGTGTCTGAGGAGGTTCCCTGCTTCACTCCCAAGTAGGAAAATCTGAAAGTAATCCAGAGGAGCACTGGACCCAGAGGGTCCTATGACTTGGGGTAAAACCCTAGGATAGAGGACTATACTGTGTACAGCACTGTGTACAGTGCTGACTGTACAAGAAGGGACACTGAGGAATCTTAACTACATACTACAAAAGGTGGGTAGATAGAGATGCCTAGACACTTTGGATGAAGTGAAAGCTGCTGTGCAAACCTGGGAACTGTGCTCCCACATTTGGTTCACAGCCCTGCGGAGGAGAGAGCTAACTTGACAGAGGAGAGATACATACAGAGGAACTGGGATGCCAGGTGGGCCTAATCCCCCGTGACAAGGACAGGGCACTACATTGCGGCTCTTTGCCCACATTCCATGGGGACAATGTAGTACAATGACAGCACACAGATTGCAGAGACACGGGTCTAAAAATCTGGATAGGAGGACTATCAGTGGTGTCACAATCACAAGTTGGCCACTGCAAATAAGCTTTCACAAGTGACTGGACTGCTCCCAGGTCTCTCTTACACCTCTAGACTCAGCAGCTGCAGGTCATTTCTCACTGATTTATTTAAGGACTGTGAAATACCAAGTGAAGAAAAGCTAAAAACAAATAAAAACCAAAAAATAGTGCCATCTGCTGGCACTTAGAATATTTTTGAAAAAAAAAATAAACTGGAAAGCTACAAAATGGGTAGCTGAAAAATTATAACATACAGAGCCTTCAGTTCTAAGGGAGTATGCAGGCACAAAGAGAGAACAACTCTCCAAAATTCAGTCAGAGTCATGAATGATTTTTTCTTGCTGTCAGAGTTCAGCCATGATGAAGAAACTCAAAGAAGTGGAAAACACCATAGAAAAGTTGATCAAAGATATACAAGAAAATTGAAAAACAAAAACAAAAACAAAAAAACCCCCAAAAAACAACAACTGAATGTCCTGAGAAATAAAATTGATCAGAAGGTAGAGACTGATGCTTTAAATAAGAAAATAATGGGGACATAGAATATAAAGTTATCAATAAGAGAAATAAATTCTGGGGAAAGATATGGAAGCAGAATAGACTAAAATGACAATTGAATCAGTAATCTTGCAGGTATTTGTCAAAGAATCCAGGTGGAAGAAGAAAGAACAATATGAATAAAAAAATGAAGAAGCATTTTGAGAATATTAATACTAGGAAAGGCAATTTTAAGAATAATGGGTATTCCAGAAGGGAAAGAGCGAGAAGGGAACAGAGAACTTATTCAAAGAAATAATAGAAGAAAATTCCCCAAACCTATGGAAGGAACTAAAATACAAGTCCATGAAGTTAAAATACCACTTGGTTTCCTAAATGTAATGAGACCTACACCAAGACCTGTAATTGTGAAAATTCCAAGAATTCAAGACACAGACTACTAAAGGTGGTTATGGGGGAAAAAACAGATAACATATAAAGGTACCCATGAGACTTATATCTGATTTCTCTGAGGAAGCACTATGGACAAGGAGAGAATGTAATGATATATTCAAAACATTTAAAGATAGAAACTACAGTAGCAGATTCTTAGTAATTATCCTAAGTGTAAATGAACTAACTCTAACTAATCAAGTGATTCATTGGATCAGAAACAAAACCTAGCTTTCTTCTGTCTCCAGGAAACCCACCTGAGTCACAAAGATAAACATAGGATCAAAGTAAAAGGTTGGAAGACAAATGGGTTCCTTCCTTCAAAAAGCAGGGATAGCTACACTATATAAGCTAGATTTTAGGTAAAAAAGGTAACAAGAGACAGGAATGGACACTATATAATGGTTAAGGGAACAGTACATGAAGAAAAGATAACACTCATCAATATTTACACATCAAATGAAGATAGCAAAATATGTAAGGTGATTATTAGCAAATCTGAAAACAGACATTCGCAGCAAAACAATAATGTTAGGGAACTTCAGTACCCCACTTTCACCAATGGACATTCACCAGACAGAAAACCAATAAGGACACACTAGCTTTAAATGAAATTTAGACCACATGGGCTTAGTTGACATTTATTTGACACTGTCAACTAAGATTTTACTGTGTGTAAAATCTGAACACACATTCTTCTCAAGTGCACATGGGGCATTCTCCCATAGATCAAATATTGGGTCACAAAGTAGTATCAACAAATTCATGAAGACTTAAATTATATGGAGTATCTTTTCAAATCACAAAGATATCAGAGCTCAACCACAAAAAGAAAATTGAAAAACTTCACTATGTTGAGACTAAGTAGCATGCTACTGAATGACTACTGGGTTTGTGACGAAGTTAAAGAAATTAAAAAATTCCCGGAGACAGACAAAAATGAAGATGATCTATCAGATCCTATGGGTTATAGTAAAGGCAGTACTGAGAGGGAAGTATATAGAAATACAAGTGTACATCAAGAAACAAAAATGATCTTTAAAAAGTATTCTAAACTTGCACCTTGAGAACCTAGAAAAAGAAGAAAAAATGAAGTCAAGCCACCAGACAGAAAGAAATAATAAAAATTAGAGTGGAGAGAAATGAAATAAAAAAGACAGTGCAAAAGATCAATGAAACTACTTTTCTTTGAAAAAAATTAAAAAGTAAAACTGGGCTCACAAAAGGAAAAAAAGGAGAAAACTGAAATAGAATTAGAAGCAAAAAATATTCAATCCCAATATCCTCATCCAACCAACTCTTCCAATCTAGCAAGGAGTGGGTTCTCCTTAGGAATGCAGCAGCTTCTGCTGTAGATCATCATAAGACAGAGAAGAGAAGAGGACATTTCTAGTGAGACTGTTCTCAGCAGGAAATTCAGTATTTTTCCCTATGATTTGTTAAATATAAATTTTAAAAAAGAGAAGTTACAATAGACACTCAGAAGTAATGAGGCTCTTAAGAGATTATTGTGAACATTTGTATACTAGTGAGTTGAGTAATCTTGAAGAGATGGTCAAATTCTTAGACATCTGGGCCTCCCTGGTGGCACAGTGGGTTAAGCAACGCACTATGAAGCAAACTGCAGCCACTGCAGCACGAGTTTGATCCCTGCGCCCGGCCAGGGAGGGGACCCACATGGTATAGAAGACCTCTCCTGCCTCCCCACTGCTCCCCTCAGCAGTGTGTTTTAGTCAGTCTGCCTGTTTTGCTCCCCACTCTGTCTCTGATGACTGCTCTCACCACCCTGGACTCTGGCCTGTACCCCAGCTCTTGTATGCATAAATAAATAAATCTTAAAAAAAATTCTTAGACATCTCCAGCTATCCCAGACTGAATCAGAAAGAAATAGAAAACCTAAACAGACCAATTATAAGCAAGGAAATTGAAACACTACTGAAAAGTTTCCAGGATGAAATGGTTTCACTAGAACTATATAGATGAACTATTGTAATGCCTGGCTTCGAACTTTCCAGAAAACTGAGAAAAAATGCTTCCAAACACATTTTATGAGGCCAACATTACTCTGATACTAAAACCAGACAATGACACAACAAAGCATGAAAACTGTGTACCAATTTTCCTGATGAACATAGATGCAAAAATCATTAGCAAAATTTTAACAAACCAAATTCAACAATGCATTAAAAGCATCATACACCATCATACACCAATAAGTGGGACTTATTCTGGTGATGTAAGGTGGTTCAATATCTTAAAATCATTCAGTGTAATTTACCACATCAACAAAAGGAAATATGTAAATCATGCGATGATATAGGTAGATGTATCGGAAGCATTGATAAAAACCATTTATGGTAAAACGAGTCAAAGTGGGACTAAATGGAACATACCTCAACATAACAAAGGGCACATATGATAAACTCACAGCTAATATCATTCTCAGTGGTGAAAAACTGAAAGCTTTTCCACTAAGATCTGGTACAAGATAAGGATATCCACTTTTATCACTATTATTCAGCATAGTATTAGAATTCTAAAGAACAGTTAGTCTAGAGAAGGCTATAAAAGGATTCCAAAAAATGGAAGTAAGCAAAGCTATCACAATTTTGAGATGATATGCTATACACACAGAAAATCCTAAAGATTGCACAAAAAATCTAACTGAAATAGTAAGTTAGTATAGCACAGTAGCAGGTTACAAATTCAATTTATATAAGTCAGTTGAATTTCTACATGGAAGCAACAAGCTATCAATAGAAGAGGAAGAAATGAAGAAAACAGTTCCATTAAAAATCACATCAAAAAGAAATACCTATAAATAAACTTAACAAAAGAAGTGAAGTGCCTATATAATGAAAACTATGTTAAAAGAAATAGAACACACACATGTAATCACATAAAAAGGAAAGGTATTTCCTGCTCAAAAACTAAAAAGCTTTTGTATAGTGAAAGAGACTCACTGAAAGAAAAATGTACCCTACTAAGTGGGAGAATAAATTTGCACACTGCACATCTAAGTCTACTCAAGCCCTACAAAGAACTCATACAACTCAATAAAAAGAAAACCAATAACCAATTAAAACAATGGGTAGAAATGCTAAGTAGGTACTTTTCCAAAGATAGACAGATGACCAACAGGCACATGAAATATGCTCATCATTACTTATTATCAGGGAAATGCAAATTAAAACCACAAGAAGATACCATCTCATACCTGTGAGAGTAGCCCATATCAGAAAGACCAGAATTTGGGGGGGAAAAAAAAAAGTGTTAGTGAGGATATGGAGAAAGAGGAATCCTTATACACTGTTGGTGGAAATGCAAACTGGTCTAGCCACTATGGAAACAGTATGTAGAGTTCTCAAAATGTTAAATGTACATCTACCAGGTAATCTAGTATATACTATCACTAAGTATAGACCTGAGGAATGCAAAAATATGAATTCAAAGGGTTATTTGCACTTCTATATTCATTGCAGCTTTATTTACAATAGCTAAGTTGTGGAAACAACCTAAATGTCCAATAACAGATGAGTGAATTAGGAAGATCTAGTGTGTGTGTGTGTATATATATAAATATATATAATGGAATACTATTTAGCTATAAAAAAGATAAGCTCTCACCATTTGTGACAATATGGATGGAACTGGAGAGATTATGCTAAGTGAAATAAATCAGAGGCAACCATGTACTGTGGTAGAGGACTATGGGTGCTTTGGTGGTATGCTTTGTATGCTGTGCTAACATACATATGAAGGGTGTGATCCTATACCTCTAAATTACATACAGAATTGTAAACCTGTTTGTTATCACACACACACAAAAAAGAACAACAACAAAAAAAGACGTAGAGGGAGTTGAATAATAGAGACATTAGATGTTATCTTTTTACAAATAACTGTTCATATTTATTTTATTTATATTGAATACGTGAATTTTCAAAATAGATTCTCCTTACCGTGAGCATGAAGACACATTTATCTCAGTGTTTCATACTCAAGTCCCTCCTGAAGACTATGAAAAATGTATACAGCATGTCAGTGAAGGTACGTGGATTTATACTCTGGTTTCTCTTCAGATTATACACATCTTTTCCCTGATATTTTTGTAATTTTTACATATTGTAAGAAAAAATATTGTGTATAGAAATACTCACTGGTGAAATTATTTGATGTGATTTAAACCAGGGGTGGGTGAAAGAAGGTGAATTTCTTGAAACAAGTTTGGTGATGAGTTGATCATTGTTGAGGCTAGTTGTTGAGGGTTCATTATACCATTTTTCTTCTTTGAGATATTTGAAATTTTATATAATAAAGAGGTAAAGAAAAGCTGGCTATGCAAGTATTGGATATCTAGCTTAAGTAACAAAGAAAATTTTTGGAAAGAATCCTGGTGGTAGTCAGCTTTCTTTCATTCCTAAGGCATGTTCTGTGGTTAGTCATTGTAAGGGAAATTCAATTCCAGTATCCTACTTGGGTTAGCTGCCAACCCCCTCATCCGACCAACTCCTCCAATCCAGCAAGGGCTGGATTCTCCTTATGATTATGGCAGCTTCTGCCATGGATCACTACCAGGATAGAGAAGAGTAGAGGACATTTTTAGTGAGACTGTTCTCGGGAGGCAATTCAATGTTTTTTCCTATAATTTGTTAAATGTTTATTTTAAGGAAATCATTATAAACATGGACCTCACTGATACAGTTAATTTGAGTTTTTTAGTATTGTGTAAGAGTATACAAAACTTCAGCTGAATGAATAAACCTAATATTTTGACTTAAAACTATTTGCAACTTGGATTATGTGAAGAAGCTATAAATTTTAAACTTAAGGAGGTTACTCAACAAAAAGATAACTCATACTTTAGATGAAACAAGTGATGAAACATACTTTATTGGTAGTTGATTTGGTTTTTTTTATTGGTAGTTGGTTTGAAGATTTGAAGATTGATTATATTAAAAAAACCCCAATTATAAAATGTAGATTTATTTGCATAGACATTTACTCAAATTGCAATTTGAGTAAAACTTTTTAAATTCAGATTTTTATTTAAACCTAGAGCCCTTACCTTTTTCCTGTTTTTTTATTATTATTACAATAACTTAATTATTATTATAATTATTATAAAAACTTACTAATTATTAAATTTGTATGAATATTTGATAATTAGCTTTGATAAGTATACCAATTGACTAGTTCCCTCAATTTTTTTTTTTTATTGAGGTAACTGCTCTCATAAGCAAAGTTAACTTTTAAGTAAGCCTTGTCTGAAATGAGTTACTGGCTGGTGTTTTTCCCTTTTGGTCTTTAATATGGCAATTTATCCCATTTTGTAGGGTGGACTCCATTTGTCATATAAGAAGAACCCTCTGTGTACATTTTTTTTAAAGCTTTAATGAAGGGTTCACATGATCTTTTTTTAAATGGTGAAAATGAGAAGTAGAATAAAGGGAAGAGATCACAAGTGGTTTTTTTTAAACCCTTGTTTTGAGCACTCAAGGTGTGATCATTTGAGAGGTTGCCTCAAGCCTGTTTTCAAAGGTTGAGAAAAACTTAGAGATAATCTAAGGGTTTGTGCAAATGGGACGTAGAACATCCAGAACTCAGTCCTTGTTTAAAAGGCAGGTTTCAATCAAAAGTTGATTGTTTAGGGAATGTAATGGCAAATTAATTGAAAAGCAAGAAATGACTGTAGTCTCTAGGGAAAGTTTTGTTTTATACGAAACCTAAATAAAAAATACCTTAAAATCCTGGTAACATCAGAGATCTCTTCTTCACAGGTATCATTTGAAGTTCTTTTCTTATTTCATGATTTCCAAGGAATTAATAGCAAGAAGTTTGGTGATAATATCAAAAGTTTTCTGAAAACTTCATAGCAAATTGTGGTAGCACATTTGTTGTTTTAAGATTAAGTCTCCATTTATATAATGTTTTTGGATCCAAAATTTAGAAGTCCTCTATGTGTATTTTACTTTATATATATTTTAATATATGGTTAATGTGAAGTCATACCAAGATTCACAACTATAATGATGAAAACTTTTGAATTTTTTTGATAGATTTTAACTCTGATGTGGAAAGAAATGAGACATTGATCAAAGCAGAAAAACATTTCTCAAGTACAGAAAAGATTGAGCTCAGGGATAAACACAGCCAGGATTTTATTAAGCGAAACATTGAGGTATGTACTTAGAAATTCAGGAGCCAGACTATGGGACTAAATGAACTACAAAAATGGAAATAGGTTGTATTCAATGTCTTTAAATATTTCTTTGACTGTACTATATGTGTATGCAATTGAAACAGTACATATAATTGAAACAGGAGTTTCATGAACCACTACATTAATTGTTATTCCATCCTTTCCTATCATGTTCTACCCTTTTAAAAAATGCTAAGTGCAACTCACACAATAAATCTGGTTCCTGCAATTTGAAAAACATTTATTTAGGTAAATAAGTATTATTTATTTGGACAATGTCTCCCAGTTATTATTGTGTATTATAAATTTAGTTTTTTAAAATAGTAAGACTGACTTTATACCTGGTACCTTTAGAAAGTCAAATGGGAAATGGTCATGGCAGAGCTTGGGAAGACAACTAGTGTCTGCTCTGTTGCCCTCCCACCCTCTCTGCTGAGCCTGCTGGCAGCTGGCCATTGGCCACTTGCCTTGATTAGGTCTCTGCTTCAGGGGCTTGTCTTGGTCTTCCAGGCCCTTCAGTCTGACTGGGTTTGTTTTTAGAACAGACTCAGACTATACAAGGACACAGGGACTCCTATATTAGATCAGAGTGCTAATTAATGAATTTACAGCTAGAAATATAAGGGTAGTGGACAAAAAGTTCATAACAAACAGTTGAGTCACTAGAAAATTGTATTGGTGGGTGGGGAGGGTTAACAAGAAGAGAGGTAAATTCTTCCTTACAGTTCAAACCTGATGCTTTCCCACAATTGGCTTGTCATTTCCTGCCAGGCCTGACCTCTGGAGCTTTCAGTTTTGCTGTGATCCATATTCATATGTGCTGCAGGAAACCTCCACCTTGATCTTTCTCTTTGTGCTGGCCCAATGTATGTTGTTTTATTGTTTAGTTTTCCAAGAGCAGTAGCATTTCTTCCATATAGAAATTTATACTGACACAGACAAGCAGCTGACCATAGATTTCCATTTTACTCTTTTAACAGTAATAACTTATTTTATTCTTTAAACTCTTGATATGATATTCTTGAAAACTACAAGCAGTTTCATCCGGCAGATATATGCCATCTAGGAAGTGGCAAGAAAATTCCTTCCAAAGGCCTCAGCAATTATGTTGTTGCATTGATATGTAATGTACAGAGAGGGCTTTAAACCATCCACATTTTATTGTTTTATGTTTTAAATAACGTGTTTATTGAAATTATTAGTATGCAAAAAAGAAGAAATTATTAGCATGAAATCCTGGTTATATTGGTCATATCTTTGCTTGGAGTATGGACACAGATACCCCAAATTTGACATTGAATGAAATTACCTAGCAAATGAAAAATGTCTTATCTAACAAATTTTGCTTTATTGTATCTGTCTGTACTATGGAAGCCTCAGATTCCATTTTTTTATTTTTCCTCAACTGTAAATTGCTTTGATTTTAAAATAATTTAAAATAATTATCTGATCTAATATAGGAACCCCTGTGTTTTTATTCATATATTGTAGTTGGCAAAGGATTCAGGAAAACCAGTGGTTATGGTTGACAGAGAGAAGAAAAGGCTGATTGAACTTTTGAAGGACCTAGATGATCGAGACTCAGAGCTGTCCAGTTCTGAGGTATGTAAACTCTGATATTCAGTAACCTCTATGCTTTTCAATTTTAATTTTTTATCATGTTATTTACCCACTAGTACAAATTTGCAATCATTTTCAGATTGAGACAATATCCTCTGACTTATAAAAATCTTGCTTTATAAAGTTTTAAAATTTATTATTGGTCATTTATTATTGACTTCAAAGGATAATTTTAAGTCATTTGAAGTATGTCTGCACTTTGACTATCACAATAATAACTTCTGTAATGTGATGGGCTTAGTCACGTGGTGACATATGAATGTGCTTCTCTATAGCCTTTTATTTCATACTTTTATTATTCCTAAAAAGGCTTAATAATATTTCAGTGTAGTCTTCATAATCCTAAATGACACTGATTTGTCCAGTTAACCCTGAACATCCATTTCCCTGAACAATCTGAAGGGAGCACAGATTGCGCCTAAGGAAAACAACATGTAATAGAGGGTGCAAATGTAGGTTTTTAGTTTTATTTTTTATTTATATGTATTTGACATCAATTGTGGTCCCCATGGATTTCCCACCACCATTTCACCAGTGCACCATCACCTCAGTCCCTTGTGTTCTTTCTGCCCTCAACCTGTTCCCTCCATCTCCCCACACACAAAGTGTTTCTGATTTGTCATTGTCTTTTTGTTTTTATTGTTATTATTCTTTTCCTTGGTCCCTTATTTGGTTCCCTTATATTCCTCCTGGGGTGAAAACATCCAGTATTTTTCTTTTGCCTTCTGACTTACTTCGCTGAATATAATCCCTTCTAGCTCCATCCATGTTCCTACGAATGATTCTAGTTTATCTTTTCTGATTGCTGAATGGTATTCCATCATGTATATGTACCAGATCTTGATCCAATCATATATTTCTGGGCATTTAGTTTGTTTGCTGGTCTTACCTATTGTCAATAGTGCTGCAATAAACATAGGGGTGCAGGTATTCTTTTGAATCAGTGTTTTTGTGTTGTCTGGGTATATTCTAGACAGAGGAAGTATACAGTGTACAATGGGAGTTCCATTTTTAGTAGTTGGAGGAACCTTCACACTGCTTTCCATAGTGGTTGGACCAGCATGCATTCCCACCAGCAGTGTAATAGAGTTCCTTTTTCTCCACATCCTCGCCAACAGCAAATGTAGGTTTTTAAATGACCTGAGCTGGTCACATAAGGAATACTGGAGCTTATCAATCTCTTGTTTGAATATTAAATTTATAGGGTACTTTTCACCTCTACAAAGAATTATACTTTCCATGTGTTCTTTGAAGTGTTTAACTCGGTTTTCTGCCATTTCTTTCTTTCTGTTTAATGGAAATAGCATGTAGTGAATGCTGCTGGCACCCTGCCCAGATCCCCTCTGCCAGGCACCTATCCTTGCATCTATCCCTCAGCCCTGTGCCAGGGGTGAATAATTGCCCTCTTCCCTGGAGAAATGCCTTTGGCTAAATTGGAACTGAGCATCCCAGGATAACACTTTGCAACCCCTAGTCCTGCTCCCTTACCTCAAAAGATGAGCTCTAAGGTGTAGTTTGTTATTTCGAGTTTCCTTAGGGGTCAGCTGATCTTCAGTTGAGACACATCTTTGCCTGGCTTTATTCCCTTGTCCAAGTCTGCTTTGTTCACACCCCTTACCCTGAAAGGTCTGCCCAATAAGTTACTTGAACAAAATCCTTGTCTTAGGCTCTATGTTTAGGGAACCCAGTCTAAGACCTACCAGTTAAAGGCAGTTTTTGCTCTGTGTACTTGTGCGATAATACCTGTGACCAGTAGCAGTTGCGTGCCAGTCCAGTGGGCGCCAACACTGGACATCAGCTGGCTGCTGCAGCATGGAAATCTCAGCTCAGGGCTGCCTGGTTCCTCCAGTTTGTCAAGAGAATTTATAAATACAAACTTTTTATGGGAAAAATTTCTCTTTTTAAATGTAGGCAACTAATTTGATTAAAAGATCTTCTGTATGGGTAAACAAAATATCTACACCCTTCCCTCACCCCAAACCAAAAGCCTATCTATAGAACATTATCAACTACAGTCTCTAGATAATCTGCCAATCCAGAGAACAGCCAGGCCTCTTTAGCATCTAGTGTGTTTTGTGAAGCAGGGACAGAGTGGGTAAGGTAAACTGCAAATGTTCTTATAATTATGAGATGTTTGAGCTTTCGGATTCATGGTGATTAGTCTTATTAAAAAAAAAAAAACTAAGATAGGGCCTCCCTGGTGGCGCAGTGGGTTAAGCAACGCACTATGAAGCAAACCGCAGCCACTGCAGCATGAGTTCGATCCCTGCTGCCAGCCGGGGGGGGACCCACATGGCATGGCAGACCTCTCCTGCTGTGCCCGCTGCTCCCCTCAGCAGTGTGCCTCCATTGATCTGCCTGTTCTGCTCTCCGCTCTCTGTGGTGAATCATCTCACCCCCCCATCTCTGGCCTGTACCCCAGTGCTTGTATGCATAAATAAATAAATCTTTAAAAAAAAAACAAAAAACTAAGATAACAGTAAGAATTAAGGAACTGGGACTCATTCCTAGAGTTCTTATTAATTCTGAGGTTGGGTAAGCTGCTGCTGCTGATTCACTGGCTACCAAACTATAACTTGATAGACCTTCCTTATACATTCTAGTGCATTTTTGTTATTGATATTACCTTTTACATACCATTTTGTTAGTATTTGTCTTATATTTTATTTTATTTTTAAAGATTTATTTATTTATGCATACAAGAGCTGGGGTACAGGCCAGAGGTGTGGGAGGTGAGAAGATCCACCAGAGACAGAGAGAGGAGCAGAACAGGCAGACTGACTGAAACACACTGCTGAGGGGAGCAGCGGGCGAGGCAGGAGAGGTCTGCCTGTGCCATGTTGGGCCAGCAGCAGGGATCGAACTCATGCTGCAGTGGCTGTGGTTTGCTTCATAGTGCGTTGCTTAACCCACTGCACCACCAGGGAGGCCCTTCTCTTATATTTTAAACCTATGTCTATCATTTAGTTTTACATTGATCTTTTACAAAATCAAAAAAGATAAACTCATGCAATATGTAGCAACATGGATGGTGCTAGGAGGGCTTATGCTTAGTGAAATAAGCCAAAAGAAAAAGAAAAATAATGGATGGTTTCACTTCTAGGAGGAATGTAGAGTAAACAAATGAGGGACTAAGGAAAAAAATGATTATAACAAATTAAAAATAAAAATCTACAGACAACTATAAATCTGAGACAGTCCCCAGAGGAGGAGGAGGAGGAGGAGAAGGAACAAAGTGGGTGGGAAGAGCACAAAGGACTATGGTGATAGGACATGGGTGAATTGGTGATGGAAATTTCACAGGGATGACACCTGAGAGGAGGAAGTATACACTGTACAAAAATAAAAAATGAGGTAAAATATATATAAAATTAAAAAAACCATATAGCTGAATTTTTATTGTTACTGTTGTGTCCATCATTGTCTTTTATTGCTTCTTTATCTTTATTATAATTTTCTTGTTATTTGTATTTTAATGAGTTTATCTGATTTACTCATTTTTATGATGACAACTGAAGGATAATTTTTGGGCCTTTCCTTGATGTCCTATTTTATTTCATTTATTATATTTTTTTCCCTTAATTTTCTTTTCCCCTTGTGATAATTAGTCTCTAAAATCTTACATCTTTACAAGAGAGGATCTTTAGTATGTTTTGATTTCCTCTTCCATTTCCTCTCCTCTAGAATGTTTTGGACTCATCTGGAATTTTAGTTCCAGAGTGTAATATTTTTACCTTTAAAAATAATATGCTTTTTGTATTTTAGGAATCTTCCCAATAGCAGCCAGATTTTTTAGTCACATTATTAACTGTGTATTTAGGTTCAACTAATTGCTTATTTGTACAATTTTTTCCTTTAGTTATTCTTCTGGAATTAACATAATTCTCCCCCAAGAAATGGTGGTGTATAATTTTTGAGTACATGCATTTAAAAATACTTATTTTTCCCTCATTTGATTTTACAGCTTGAATGATAACTAGATTCTAGATGTAAAAGTCCTTTTTTTCTAGGAGTTATGTAAAATTTTCTCTTTTTTCTGAGTTTATGAACTTTCCCAGAATCTATTTATATGTGTGTCTTAAAAACATTTTTGATTCGTCATCATACCTTATAGATCCTTTTTATGTGACAGTTTGGGTCTTTTTTCCATTCAGAAAATTACCTTCTTTTATTTCTTCCTTCCCATCATTTCTTTTCTTACCTTTTGGGCTATTTATAAAATGGAATATTAGTTGGAAGTGTGACAGAAATTTTACAAATAGTGATATAAAGAAGTAAGGACTATACTTTTCTCCATTAACAAGAAATCCAGATTTTAGCAGCTAATGTCTTTCTTCCTACTTTTAAATTCTTAGTGTGACTTTGTATCTAGGTTTGCAAGATTGCTGCTGTAGCTGTAAGTTTTGCCCCATGTTCCTGCTAGAAAGAAAGTGGGACAGGTTGGGGTAATTTAACACTCCTTTGAGGCTTTGCCTTTCATTTGGGAGGGTATGGTATCCCCAAGACTTCACCTGCATCTCATTGGCCAAGTTGTGTCACATGGCCATTCATTTCCTTTGTTGCGGCAAGCATGACTGGGGACTCAAATATTTCACTTTCTGCTTTTAGTAGCAGAGGAAGGCAAGGAAGAAGGAAATTAGAAAAGGAGATCAGGACAGTCATGTACAGGTGTCTGCCACAGAGGGGCATAGACTCTCCTAGATTCTCATAATTTTCACTTTTTTTTAAAATCACTTTGTTCATATGAACTCTTTGCAATTTTCTAACCTTTCTCTTTTTCTGTTATGTAGTCTTTTATTATTATTATATTTTGTTAAAAATTTATTTATTTATGCATACAAGAGCTGGGGTACAGGCCAGAGTCCAGGGAGGTGAGAGGATTCTCCAGACAGAGTGGGGAGCAGAACAGGCAGACTGACTGAAACACACTGCTGAGGGGAGCAGCAGGTGAGGCAGGAGAGGTCTGCTATGCCATGTGGGTCCCCTCCCTGGTTGGGGGCAGGGATCGAACTTATGCTGCAGTGGCTGTGGTTTGCTTCATAGTGCGTTACTTAACCCGCTGTGCCACCAGGGAGGCCCTATTATTGTTTTTAATTAGTATTTGCAGAGTTCTTTTTGCAAGGCTCTGAAGACAGAGGACTTTCTTATTATCTGGTGTGGGATATATACATTTTATAAAAAAATTATATAAAGCCAGATAGACTTTCACAGAATATTGTAATTACATTCATATAATTAGATATATAATTATATATTATAATGTTTTTCTCTGTTTTCTCAAACTGTACCAAAGTCCTTGCATTCCTCAAA
The DNA here is from genome assembly GCA_019455555.1 of Galemys pyrenaicus. Classification (NCBI taxonomy): domain Eukaryota; kingdom Metazoa; phylum Chordata; class Mammalia; order Eulipotyphla; family Talpidae; genus Galemys; species Galemys pyrenaicus. The sequence goes on along the minus strand of JAGFMF010011739.1, from coordinate 8,033,036 downwards.
TTTGCTGTATTTGTTCATAGTTCTGTGTGCTCTTTTCTTTATAGAGTATGCCACAGCCTCATCTCTGACAAATGCTTACACAACTTCAAAAAAGATAACTAAAATCGTAATTATGGACTTTATAATTTGTTTTTTAATTTTTGAATTTCTTTTTCTGAAGTAACACTGCATTGTAACATTAGATAAGTTTTAGGTGTTCACAAAAATCAACTCAAAATGGATAAAAGATCTAAATGTAAGACCCGAAACTATAAAATACATAGAGGAAAACATAGGTAAAACACTGAAAGACATACAC
>JAGFMF010011739.1:8003127-8016072 GCA_019455555.1 Galemys pyrenaicus | reverse complement strand
CCTCCTGGCCGGCGGCAGGGATCGAACTCATGCTGCAGCGGCTGCGGTTTGCTTCATAGTGTGTTGCTTAACCCACTGCGCCACCAGGGAGGCCCAACATTCAACTTTTTAAGACATTACCAAATGGTTTTCCAAAGTGGTTGTGCCATGTATACTTCCACTAAAATGTATGAGATCTGTATTTGTTCCACACCTTTCCAGCATTTGGTGTTAATAATTTTTTTCATCTGGACCATTGTAGTGGGTGTGTAGTAATATCTCATTGTGATTTTAATTTGCATTTCCCTGGTGACTTACTGATGGTGAAGACTTTTTTAATGTGCTTATTTATCATCTTCTTCTCTTTTTTGAAGTATCTTTTTAGAATTTTATTATCATTTTATTATTAAACTATATAAATTCCATATATATTCTGGATACATGTCTTTTTCTCAATTTTTGTTTTAGGATGTTTCCTCTCAGTTTATGCCTTGTCTATTTTCTTAATGGTAGCTTTGGATAAGCAAAATTTAAAATATTGGTGAGATCTGATTTATTTCTTTTTTCTGTCTGCATATAGTTGTATACTATTTAAATGATGTCCTTTTTTCTATTTTAAAAACTGATTTGAATTTAAAATTGAAATCTAACTTGGATTTTTTTAGATCATTTGTTTTTATAGACTGAATGTTTGTGTCCCCTACAAATTTATATATTAAAACCCAATCCCCAAGGTCATGGTATTTGAAGGTAGCACATTTGGAAGGTGATTAGGGCAGAAGGGTGGAGTCCTCATGAATGGAATGAGGGCCTTTATAAATGAGGACCAGGGAACTCCCTTTCCCCTTCTTTTATGTATGGGCACAGTGGCAATATGACTGTTCAGGAGCCAGGAAATAGGCCATCCTGACACCAAATCTGCCAGTGTCTCGATCTTCAACTTCCTAGCCTCCAGAATTTCAGATTGACAACAGCAGTGGGGTGAAAATGATCAAATTTAGTGCATTGCAAGATGACTTAGGTGGGACCATGACCAAAATGAAGGATGGTGGGAAGGAAAAACAGTGAGACAAGAATTAGAGCAGCAGCAAGAGGACGACTGTTGTCTCTGGACCAGCAGAGCATCCCCTACAGAAAGTGTAGTTGTACCTCAGGAGAACCTCCTGTCGTTCCACCAGCTCACAAAACTGTAGACAGTATCACACAGATGGGCACGTTTGCCTCTGTAGGGCATTTTTGAAGGTTTTATAGACACATGGTGTATCCCAAGTGGTATATCCCAGATGATTTGTCCCAGGGACCTGACAGACCACAGTGACTTCTATCTTTTTAAAGGAATTAAGCCCATGTGGGAGGGTGATGCAAATAAAAATAGTGGCAAATGGATCATTTCACTTTGAAAGAACTTGGCATCCCATTGCAAGAGTATCTTGAACATATTGGGGGAGGAGATCATGATTGGGGGTATTTGAGGGTTTGTGGTCTCTGTCTGGTTCTAGGAAGACAATATTTCAATATGAAGTAAGACTGGTATCCATGAAATAACCACAACCAAATCTAGGATACTCCTCAGCAACTGCTTAGCCTACCTTGCAACACCATTAGATATAGAAGTGACTGTCACGAAACACCCACTTTTTCACCTAGAAATAATATTAACTCTGAGAGAATATGATTCTGTCAATTCAAATGTTACTACTAATAATATTTGCATAATATAATGCTCATTCTGTTCAGAGGATATATTCAGTTCACATTTGTTAGGCGGAGATTTGTTCCATGCCTCCTGTGTAGTGTGATTAAAGCTTAGGCTTAGTCTTGTTATTATTATCATTATACAGACAATGATGGAAACTTATTGATTTCTTAATAGAGAAGTTAATTGGTTTCCTTAAGGACATCTTAGTCTAGAATCAGGTAGAGCTCTTCACTTTCTCAAGTCCGGTTTTCTTACACTACTATACAACTGCCTCTTGTAACATGGATGGGCAAGATCCCCCCCCCCCATTATTTATCTATAGTGAACTTCAAGTCCAGAGAAACAGTGATTTATGAAAGTCCCCAAAATGATAAGGAGCAGAGCAGGAGCAGAGCATAGATGCCTGTTTCCCAGCTCCTGTTCTTGCATTCCAGATGGTTGAGTTTGTTCCGATTGCTCAATGTGCAGTTGGACATATCCCCACTCAAAGGAAGAGTTTAGAATGTTATATCATTTTGAAAGGGAGAAATGTTGTTTGAGAGGTTAAGCCAACATTCAGAGCTTTGGAGTGGTGTGTGGTCGTACATTTTCAGCCTGTGCATGACTTTTTTTTCCCCCTAATTAGCTCTCCGACTTTACTGGTGATAACAGAAATATAGAAATAACTCCAGGAGAACAGGTACTTAAGAATACCAAAGAACAACGAGATGAGCAAAATCGACTGAGAGAGATAGATGAACAGCTAAGAAAGATGAAGGAAAAGGTGGTAAGTTTTTAATTTTATTTTAATTAATTAATGATTGTATTTAAAAAGGTTTCAGTTTCCTTTGACTGTTTTGTGTGTTGACTCATCAAGAAACCTGACATGGGGATGTGCCAGTAAGTTGAATAAAAGCTAAAAATATGTTTCATAGAACTTAAAACACTATCATATTTAATTTATGTGATATAATAAACCTGTGAAATAATTTCTAGACTCAGCATAATGATCCATATGTCTAAAATTTTGTGTGTGACAGTGATACAAATATTCTTTTTCTGTGGAGAAATTAAGTAGTAGTTCTTTTTAACATCATCTTTACATATTGAATTTATAGCTTAAATATTCCCAATTCTTGTTCTTAACATATTATTACTTATTAATTTTAATACATTCTAGGTCCTTGATTCTATTTCGTGTTTTAAATTGCTTGCCATTTGATGATATAGTATTGTTCTTAAGTCAACTAAATTATGAGTTGACATTTTGAATCTATTAGAAGTACCTTATTATATTTTATAATTTTCCAGGTACATTCCATAGAAAGTATTCAACTAGATACTTGGATTTTAGCTAAAATTAATCATAGCAAGACTGAACCTATGATCCTACTTAGATGTTCTCTCCCAGGGATGGTCTTATCCTGACTATCAGCAGCGTCACTTTCTGTCTTCTGCAAAATCTTGCAGTCTGGTTGCTCTTAATTCCTCATTAAGTATTAATCAGTACATATAAATTGTTGTAAGATAGGGTCCAAGACAACTACTCTGGTACACTGCCTTTCTGGTACTTATTTACTTTTAAAAAATTTTTTGTTCAGAAGAACTGGAGTATAAGTCAGAGGTGTGTAGGGGGTGAGAAGATTCACCAGAGACAGGGTGGGGAGCAGAACAGGTGGATTTACTGAAATGCACTTCTGAGGGGAGCAGTGGGTGAGACAGGAGAGGTCTGCTGCTCCATGTGGTTCACCTCCCTGACCAGGGATCGCACTTAGGCAGTCGCATTGATAATGCTTAGACTTAACTTGTAGGTCACCAGGGAGACCCTTATTTACTTCTCATAATGAATATTGTTTTTGTTAATGAAAATGTGACAAATTTGCATAATCACTAATATTTATAGGCCTAATATCTATAATCCTTAATATAAATGATAATTTCACAGTTTAATGGCTTATTGTAATTGTTTTCAAAGACTACTATCTGGTTGACAATGGCACATGTAAATTGGTTTGTGTTTTCTACATATTTTAATTGCTGTGTGTTTCATGTTACCCTATGGATCATATCGTGTACTGTGCATACTTTTGAAGGAAGAGCTGTGTCTCCCTCAAACTCTGCAAAACCCCCTTGTACCTCATGAACTTTTAGGTACTTCATGGACTGGGAATTGGTAACTCTGAGTTCTCTCAGTTTTGTCAGTCACTTTGAATAAATCACCTAGTCTCTGGAGACTTGGTTTTGTTACTTAGAAATCAGTGGAATAGGGCTAGTGACTTCTGTCCTTTTGCCTCTGATTCCTGGCATACTCATTTTTGGTGAGTATTGATGTTATTTATGATATTTAAAGCTCAGTTTTTTATCTTCCTAACTATTTATTATTGGTAATCTTCTATTGAAAGTTACTTTTGGGACGTTTGTAATACTTTCTTAGGAGAATGTGATATGGGGTTTATATATTAAAAAATTAACCTACTGTTTACAGACCAAAGTTTATGTTTTGTGAACAGTTGCTTCTAGAAATGGTTATTTTTGCAGTTTTTTCCCCTTATTTTGTTTACTGAATGGAACATTGTCTCAGAGTCTCTGATTTGGATAAAAGAAGTCACCTATTGTAGCCAAATTGGTGATTTAAGGTTCAAATTTATATCCTACTTTAGGGATGGAGGGAAAGAGTGAGGACAAAGACAAATGGACAATGAAGGAGCTCCAGAGGGTACTCCTGGGATCTCTTGACTCTCAAAATTGATTTGTCCGTGCAAGCTAAATAGCGACATAATTCTATTTCCCAGTGGCAGATTGAGGCTGCTAATACATATTTGTTTAATGAAGAATTGGGTTTTGATTTAATATAGGTAGCAATGGTGGTATTGTTGGTATTAGTGGGTTAGATATTAGGAAGAGGAATAACAAATGAGTTTAAGGCTCACAAATATAACATGAAATTCAGTAGATATAGTGGTCCTGAAAGCCAGCTGCGTAGGTAGAAAGTATGAGTCGTGGTTGCCAGGAGCAGAATGTATGAAACAAATCTTTAGGATTAACTCCATATGAGTTAGCAGGGTAATGTAGCTGATTTCCTACATATTAAGGGAGAGAAAAGCAAAATGGGTCATGTTTGGTTAACAGAGTCACAAAGATGAGGAATATATTTAAAATAAGATTAAAGGAAGCATTATTGATGGGGTTGAGCATATTTATTTGATGAAGGAAAGACTAGTGTTTGTATTATGGGTAGAAAAATCACACAAATTAACTTCCCAAAGACATATAAAAGGTTAGTGCTTGAAGTATTAATTTTATTCTTTGTGGTATAGGCAAAAGTAGGCATGGTGATTGTGAAGGTACAAAGGGACAGATTTCTGAAAAATACTAAGAAAGAATAATCTCACAGGGAATTGTCTGTCTGGGACAAAGTTTTCAAATTAGGCCAAAGAGACAAGTATCAAAAGGGTAACTGGATGGTTTAGGTCTGTTTCTCCAGCACAGACAGGCAGCTGTGTATGGTAAAAATGCAGATGTGCTTGCCTAGATGATAGGGCTAAGAGTTTTGCTGTTGACCATGGGTACAAATTCTGCTGTTAGAGTAACTACTTGTGTGGACATAATTTGAAATGTTCGACTCAAGAGACAATGGAAATAGCTATATTCACAGATAGGCAACATGAGACAAACCTCAGTCTTCTACCCTTTGTCATATAGTAATCTCTGGTACCTCTAACCCTTAATTTTCCCATCCATCTCAGAGAGTCACTTTCTGTTGTTCTGGGGTGCTCTACAGGCTTCACTTCCCATTCAGTCTTCTAAACCCACTCTGCTTTATGTTATCTCTTTTGTTATAATCCTATTATGTAACCTTCTAAACATGCAGCATTGTATAAGAGCCAGATACTGGAGCCATTCAGCTCAGGTTTGAATCTCAATTCTATACTTATTGTGAGACCTTGGCCAGGTGTCCTGAACTCTCTCTGCTCAGTTTCCTTGTTTGTGTAATGGGGTATAATTACTACCTATCTCATAGGGTTGTCATGAAGATTAAATGAATTAATTAAATTGAATTCGTTAAATTCGTTGAATATAATATATGTAAAGTGCATTGAACAGGGACAGTTACATTTTAAATGCGATATAGTGTTTATTATTAGTGCTGGTATGTTATTATTAACATTATTAATATGGCATTTACAACATCTTGTTTCTATGATATGGAAGAGGAGGGATACAATATAGAGGATAAAATTGAAGATGGAGAGGTACACCTAGGCGAAGAATCAAGATGCTATTTTTCCTGACTCAGATAAGGATAGGCATAGGAGGCAGGTTTAGAGATGAAGAGATGAGGTCATGCCTGAACATTCTCTGATTACTTTGTAAATTTACAGATCAAATCATATGATCAGAGTGAGAGGATGGAGTGGGAATTGGGACTTGAAGCAGGGTAGGAAGGGGCTGGAATGGGCCTTCTGAAGATGAGAAAAAAATGCAATGGTGAAAACAATGAAGGCAGCCCAGCCTAGGATGAAAGACCTAACTGAAATGGAGTCAGTCAGCAAATCTTTGAGTCTTCTCTGACTGCCCTCAGAAATCCACTGAAGATGCAAATTGGGTGATGGGGTGTGTGGAGGTTGGATAATTGTTTTGGAAGATCAGAGAGTTAAGGGAGCTGGTGGTACCTGTGAGACCATAACTTATGTTAGTAAAAAAAGAAACAAATGTATACCTAAAGATATCAACTGTTGCTCCTCTTTGATCTGGTTTCATAAGATATACATGCAGATACTAGAATACCATACTGCTATGGAAAGAATGAGGTAACTGTGTCTCTTGAAAAGATGTCTGTAATGTGGTATTAAAGAAGGAGAACCTGTTGCATTAGACAATGATCAGTATGGTTCCATTTTTATGAAAAAGTAATAGGAAAATCTTGGAATGATATGTAACAAATGCTTAGCAGTAATTACTTTTAGTGGAGATGGGCGACAGATGAGAAGGTGAAAAAAGGAAATTCATTTTTAATAACATTCATAACAGCTGTTTAAAGGAAAACATGTATTGAGATTATGGGTATTTTTATATTATTTCACATGCTTCTCTGTACTTCAGCTTTTCATAAAATACATGTATTGCATTTGTGAACAGAGTTAATACTTGAAAGTATGGAGACATGCAGGTCAAAAACATGTGATATATCATCTAACACTCTGAGAATGACACATATTGATAAGAGCCCCCAGAAAACAAGTGCTGAAGAGGATGTGGAGAAAGAGGAACCCTATTACATTGTTGGTGGCAATGTAAATTGATGGAGTTGTTTTGGAAATCAATTTGTACTTTCCTTAAAAATTAAAAGTGGAAATGCCATATGATCCCGCACTATTACTGCTGGGTATTTGCCCAAAGGATATGAAAGACAAATATTGGATATTTACAGAACAGATGATTTGACAAAGTAAAATACTATAAAAACTAGTAAACACTAATAGACAAAGTAAGGCTTCTGAGGTTAAGAGGTGGGGTGGGGATAAAGGATCAAAGGAGTATAAGGAATGGTGGCATAAAAAATAAAAGAGAAAGAATGACAGATTTTGGGCTTCATGAACTGGAAGGATTTGAGTTGACATTTATTGAGGTGTGAAGAATTCTAGGAATAAGGAGTTTCAGAAGATCAGGAATTCAGTTTGGAGAAATAAAATAGTCAGCTGAATGTGTAAGACTGGAGTTGCCCAGGCTTAATATATGAACTAGAGAATCATAAACGTAAAAACAATATTTATAGAACTGAGACTGAATAAACTCATGTGGGGAAGTGCTCCTGATAGATATAATTGATACATGCAACAGATCACTTATTGTCTCTCAATAAGTGTTATTTATGTATTTTAAAAAATAGAACAGTCAACACAAGGAATAATACTCAGTATGACTATTGATTAAAATTCAAACAACTTTAGGCACTATGTATTCCCATCAAAATAAAGACAAATGTGATATAATGAATATGTTGGTGGGAGTGGTATGAAAGTGGTGACAGTACATTATGGATATTAAATTGTCTGTTTTCCCTCTGGAAAACATGTGGTCAATTATTTATATTTTTGACCTGTGTGATCCTCTATTAGGCCTATTTCCAAAGAAGTAACATCCAAGGAAAACCAAATTAAACAAAAAAGGAAACAAATGTTTACAAATAGAATGCCCAAACAATGTATACAATCTTTACCCATTTAGTCTTGGTAAGATGATAAAATGACAAGTGTATGGATTTTGTCTATTATAGGACTTCAATGGATACCAACATAAAAATAAAATTCTAGATAGATTGTAAGCATCAACTATAAAACTATGTAATCAATATGCTGACAACAATATGAAGGGAAATAGAATGTGTTAATAATTTAGCTTCATTACTTTTTAGTTTCTATTAAATTACCTTTATTCCTACAGAAAGAGAAGTCATAATTGAGGCAATTTTACAATTTCATTTATTATGTTTTAATTCTTTAATATAATGATGGGCTTTTTGAGTATTTAAATAAATGGTAACTAATTTACTATTAGTTTTATATAATAATTGGTCTAATTTTTCTCAGCTTTGATTATTCCACTGTGATAATACGATTAAGGGTTTTTCTTTTCTTTTAAAATAAAGACCACCTTTAACTTTTAGGGCTAGGTAAAAATGCCTTTAATGAAGTTGCCGCATGTAGCTTTCATAAATCAGAACAACTCCATTTTAGTTTTTGCATTTTCCAAGAAAGAATCGTCAATCTGATCTCAACTCTTTGACTCCCTTTAATGATAAAATATTTTCAAAGATGTTTTGTTAGTATTGTTAAGAAAAGCTTTCCACGGTTCCAGTCATTCTAAGTGCATTGACTACACTTTCTAGGCCTATTATATCTCTGTTAGATTCTCAGTGTGAATTTCATTCATTTTTTTCATCATTTGAAGTCTCTTATTTTTTTCTTCCACATTCTTTCCCTTTTTGGTTTCCTGGAAACCTCTGAGCTTGGCCTTGTTTGGTGAACTGTGTTGTCATTATTGCATCAAAATCTTTACCACTCTAAGCCTTGTTGCTGAGCATTGAGGATAAGAATGCGGTTCACAAAGGATGATAAATCCTGTGTTCTGAGTCTTATTTTGACATGCGTTTTCTATTTAACCTAGTATAAAATACATGGACCCCAATCAGAAGATTGGAGGGTTTCTCCTGCTCAGTAAATGAATGAAGAGTCTATCTTCAATGGTTAAACATGCCGTAGATTTGGAGCTACAGAATGTGAAAGCTGAAGAAACCTTTGAGACCACAAGGGCCAATTTCATGGATTAGAAACCAAGGTGTTGAACAACTAAATGATTATTCAAGACTGACAGTTAATGGCAGATTTTGGGCAACCCCCAATTCTTTTGACCCTTTAACCTATGAACTTTTCATTACATTCAACCTCTTTAAGTCATACCTACATAGTTCAATCAATTTTCAGCAAAGATTTCAGGTTCCCCACAAACTTGAGTTTCATTTTGAAACCAATAAACTGTTAGCAACCATTTGCACATCTTTTCTAAGTTCAAAATAACCCCAAACAAACCCGGCATGTTTTTATTAACACCGCACTCTAACCAAATGAATGAACTGGCTTGCTAACAAGGCAAGGTTTATTTTTCTTTTTGGGGTGTGTGTGTGTGTTTTAGCCCCTTGTTAGTTCCTATATATATAATCAATTAATTTTTTCTTACAATGTTTGCTTTCTTTTCTAGGTGTAGACCCTATATTATTTCCACCACCAATTCACCTGTGCACCATCACCATAATCTCTTGTGCTCTTCCTGTCCCTGCCTTGATCCCAATCCCTCCCAGAGTGTCTCTAATCCCTGCAGAGTGTCTCTAATTTGTAGTTGTCTATTTATTTTTGTTTTGTTTTGTTGTTGCTGAGTTATTATTTTTTTTCTTGATCCCCTATATTCCTCCTATAAATGAGATGTCTGGTATTTTCCCCCCCTTTAGGCTTAATTATTTCACTGGCATAATCCCTTCAAGCTTCATCCATGTTTCTGTGAATGGCATTAGTTTGTCTTTTTTGATTGCTGCATAATATTCCATTCTGTATATATGCACGTCTTCTTGATCCAGTTGTTTATTTTTGGGCATTTGTGTTGATTCCAAGTCTTACCTATTATAAATAGTGCTGCAGTAGACATAAGGGTGCATGTATTCTTTTGAATTAATGTTTTTGTGTCCTTTGGGTAAATCCCTAGTAGTGGGATTCCCGGGTTATATAGTAATTCCATTTTTTGTTGACTGAGGAACCTCCTTACAGCTTTCCACAGAGATTAGACCAGTTTTCATTCCTAGCAGAGTACCTTTTTCACCACATCCTTGCCGACATTTGTACTTGCTAGTTTAGTACAGGCCATTCTTACTGGTATAAGGTGGTATCTCATTGTGGTTTTAATTTACATTTCCCTTATTATGAGGGGTGTTGAACATTTTTTCATTGCCTGTTGGCCATTTGCATTTCCTCTTTGGAGAAGTATCTTTTAAGTTCTGCTCATCTTTTGACTGGATTGTTTACTTTGTTTCGTTGAGTCGTGTGAGTTCTTATCAGTTGTATGCAGTGTAAAAAATTTTTTCCCAATCAGTGGTGTGTCTCTTTGTTTGGTTAATGTCTCTTGTGCTGAACAGAGCTCTTTAATTTGATGTAGTGCCAGCAATTTATCTTTTCCTTCACTTTCTTTGCTTTAGATGATGTGTCTTTAAAGATGTTGCTGAGATGTATGTCATGTAGTGTTTTGCCTATATTTTCTTCTGTATATTTTATGGTTTCAGGTCTTAGTCTAATTCTTTGATCCATTTGAGTTGATTTTTGTGCATGGTGAGAGGTAGTAGACTATTTTTTTTTTATGGCTTTACAAGTGAAGTCTACCAAACATTCAGAAATGAATTAGTACCTATCTCACACAGACTTTCAAAAAATTGAAAAAGAAGGGATACTACCAAACACGTTTTATGAAGTCAGCATTACACTAATACCAAAACTGAACGAGGACAACACACAAAAAAAGAAAACAACAGGCCAATCTCTCTAATGTATATGACACAGAAATCCTCAATAAAATCCTAGCCAACAGAATCCAGCATTGCATCAAAAAACTACAGACCAATCTCTCTAATGAATATGACACAGAAATCCTCAGTAAAATCCTAGCCAACAGAATCCAGCATTGCATCAAAAAGATAATTCACCATGACCAAGTAGGCTTTATTTTGGGGACACAAGGATGGTTCAACATCTTAAAATTAATTAATGTAATCCAATACATCAATAAAAACAAAAATAAAAACCATATGGTCGTATCAATAGATGCTGAGAAAGCATTCAACAAAGTTCAACATTCATTTATGATAAAGACCCACAAGGCATGTTTTAAGTTAAACTGTAAGACTAACTTGTCTGCTTTAGTGTTCCGATATTAACTAAGGTCTGAGTTGGAAAATTACACTTTCTTTTTGGTGTCATTGTTCAGAACTGTAGAAATGGTACAGTCTTTTTCTTTTATATCATCTTTAGGAAGATGAATAATAAGACAAAATTGATGAATAAAATTGGTATTATGTGTACAATGTTTTTCTCCTTTATATGATAGTAGGTGTATACAATAATGTGCAAAGCATTTGGTTTTGTTCTTTTTAAGTTGCATTTTTTTTATTGAGTGAACTTTGGTTTACAACTTGGTATTTATACATAAGCAGTTAAGCAAACTGTAGTCATAGGCAAAAAACCAAACAAACAATTGCCACACATTTTGAAACATGTAAGTAGAACATAAAATTTCAGAAACCCATATATTTTTATGTTATTTGATACAGATATTTTGACAAACTTCTTGCGTCTGAGTAATTCATTTACTAGTTGAGAAGCAACATGAAGCACATACATGTTCTAGTTCACTATTAGTGTTCAGGAGTCATTGTAGAGTGAATAAATGAGTCAGTGAACTTTTCAAAATTATTGACTATGTTTAATATTTGTATATAGAATGGAATAAATAGAAAATACCACTAGTTGCAGTGGCTTGGGAATAAAATGTTAAGGATAATTGCGTGTTTTTAAAAAACTTTAAAAATTATTTTTATTAAGGTAACATTGGTTTACAACACTGAAAATAATTCACAAATATAGGATCTTACCTCTTCAGGGGTATGTTACCACACCCACCACCAAGGCATCCATATTTTTTCAGCTATCATTTTTGTTACATTTATTAGATATGTTAACAGATTATTGGTTCAAATAATGTTTGGAGCAAGAGTACTTATAAATATACCTTGTTTTCTTTGTACATAATAAAAATGTTTCTGATAGTATTATGGATATTTTCTTTTGTATTATAGTTCTTCACATCTAGATAATACATTATCTACTATCTACAGACTTGATCATTGTAGAAGTCATAGGTATTTGTTGTTTCTGAGTGATAATGTGTCCTATTTTGAAAGCCATTTTAAAAAAGAAAAATTTGATAACTTTGTCTTATTATCTTAAAACAATATTATCTGTTTTTCTTTAAATCTTTATTGGTGAGAAGAAGCTCTAGAAATAGATGCTAAGACTTACTAGGTTTTAGTGTAACTCACCTTTGCTTTCTGAATTCTTTTCAGAATTCCTTAATTGAGGTCATGTGTCATAGGTGTGGTTATATGAACCAAGTGCTGACACATCTTTTAAAGAATAAGCAATATCTAATATTGAAGGATAGAATTAAATACACATATAAAACAAATATATTTTAATACATATTAGGTACTGAATATAATATATAACACTATATATTATAAACATATGATGTATATAAAGTAAAAAAAGCATTGCAAAAAATCATACGATATGTACACAAACAACACACTTAACCAATATAGTATTTTTTTGTATAGAGTTAGAATGCACAAAAAATTAAAAATCATTGCAATTTTAGAGGTTGAGATTAAGTCTATGTTATTAACATAGGGTAGTAATACTGTTTGATTTCTTTTCCAACAACTAAGATTATTTGTAGTATCATTTCTTAGTATAATGAATTCTTGAATGATTCTTACCTAGTGGAGCTATTTTTCTTTATTTATATATATTTGTTTTTTTTTCAACCATTTTTTTGTTTTATTTTGTTTTGTTATTAATATAAATTTTTTAAAAATTTACGTATACTTGCCATCAATTGTAATCCCCATGTATTCCCCATCACCATCTCACCAGTGCACCATCACCTCAGTCCCTCGTGCTCCCATCTTC
>JAGFMF010011739.1:7987067-8003077 GCA_019455555.1 Galemys pyrenaicus | reverse complement strand
AAAATACCAGATGGTTCCTCCCTTAGGAGGAACATAAGGGAACCAAAGGAGGATCAAGGAAAGGAATAAGAACAATAATAATAACAATAACAGCAATATTTATATATATTTGACATCAATTGTGGTCCCCATGGATTTCCCACCACCATTTCACCACGTACCATCACCTCAGTCCCTTGTGCTCTGCAATTTTTAATCCTTTTTTTATTTTCCTAACCAGCTATGGCCAGTTTTTTGTTTTTTTCTTTTTACAGATCTTCAAATCCTAGATCTACTTCTGGTTGCTATCTAAGTCATCTTAGCTAACAAGGGGATTATCTAGAGCAGCGATCTCCCTATAGATCACAAAATAGTTTCCTACTGCTGTGTGGTGGGAGCTTTTATCAGAATGTAAATCCGTGTACTTTTTACTTCATTAAAAAAGATTTTCTTAGTGACACAGTTGATTTAATTTCTGGCAAAGCTTCTTGTCTCATGGCAGACTGGTAACAGCAGCTTGAGGACTGGCATTAGCAGGCAGTCACATTTTGAGGAGCGCTGAGTGCAGGCCCATTCCTGACTTTTGATGTTGAGACCATAGTTCTGAGCAACTGACCAAAGGATCTTAGTCACTAAAGGTGTCTGTTATGTCCCTTCTTTAGCTCCACCTTGTGTCTCCTTGGCCTAGAGCATGATATCTTGCTAACAAAGACCAGTTCTGACCTGGTCTTTGGCTCATATATAGTATAGAGTACTAGCTCTTTGGTTCATATATATTTTAAAAAATATATTTTTTAATATATATTTCTCATATTTTATTGTCTATCATTTACAAAATTATATATTATAATATTGGTAGTACAACTTCACATCTCCATATGTGCACATGCTTCACTGCCCTCTACCAAACTCCAGTGGTAGTGTACTATCACCCAGAGGTTTTTATTAAATTCTTATTCTGATTTAACCAGACTGGTTAAAATGAAATCATTGACCACTAACACTCTTGTTTTGATGCTAGTATTTTAGGAAAACATGTATGATACATGAAAAGAAATTGCTTGTAAAATTCTGCCTGAAAATTCTATTAAAAATAGTTTAATCTTGATTGCTGACTAAGACCATGAATTGACCTAAATTTATATTATCTTGTCCCCAACTATGTAGAAAATTTAAGAAGATATAGCATAATAATAATGCAAGATGTATATCTCTGTGGAACAGAAATAAAGTAGAAACATAAAACGACCTGAAGCTGTGAGTTTGACTGATGTGAGGCCAAAGTGGTCTGTGAGGCTGGGTCCAGAACCAGATTCATTGTGTGGAACTGGGACAAGTGTGGGATCTCCATGACCATGGAAGGAATTTGGAAAAGATTGAAACAAACAAAATACTGTCTGGGATTTATGAATTATATAAAATTTCATACTCAGGAGTAAACATGGCCTTGTAGCAGCCAGAGCTGTGGCCTCTTCCAGCTCTCTGAGTAGGCAAATTTTCTTTCTAGCTATATGCCGACCAGATATTAGTAGAGTAAACCTAAATAAGTTGGATAAAGTATATTATTTAAAAATAATTTAAAGCATGCATGAGCTGTAAGAAAAAGTGGAAAGTATGAGAATTCCTTTGAGGACAGAAATGACAAGCCAATATGATTCCAGAGAGAAAAATAACCCCTGGAGCCAGCATATGTCCTGAGGTATCTATTGGTCTCCAGTGACCTAACGCATGGATTTTAATAGACTGTGTGTAGGGAGCTCAGGAGACAAATTCCGGGGAAAGAGGTCAAATCACAACTCCCACAGAGGTCTGGCTCACCAAAAGGTTAAAATCTCAGTGTATGAACTAGGAAAAACTTACTTTGGTGAGTGAATGGTGGATGTGTTTGATATATCTGTCTTTTTATCTCTCTCTCTGCCTGCCTGCCTATCTGGCTCTGCTTTAGTTGTAGGTAGAATGGAAAAAAGTCTCCCATGAGAAATTTTAACTACAAGTGTGCATGAAGGAAGGTTTTGGGTTTGAGTTCATACTGCATGTAGGGCCTGGAAAAACCTAAGTTGAATGTTTAGTTGAAAGTGGTCTTAGGTTAAAAGGAAAGGGAAATCTTTCTAGAATAACATAGCTTAAATCTAGACTTTTAAGAAACTGAAAGACATTGGATAGTTTCACTTATTTGTGGAATATAAATAACCAAAGAAACAAGCCGGTGAAGCACAGATAAATATTTCTTAGACTCTGTGAAAAATATACAGGTTACCAGAGGTAATGGAATGGGGAGTGAAGGGAGAAGTAGGGAGAGAGAAGGTGATAATAGGGCATTAACATGTGAAATTTTGGTGGAGAGTGAGTGAAGTATGTACATAAATGGAGATGCGAAAATGTATCTCCAAAGTTATGTAGCTATGTAAATGAATAACAAGTTAATAAAACTTGAAAAAAAATATAGACTCAAGAAAGAATAACCATAAGTAAAGCTTAAAGACCATGAATTCATAGTGAAGTGCTCCTCTTCCACCTTGCACGTAAGCCATCATAAGCAGCCGTTAATAGGAAAAACACTATAGAATTAGTTCCACCTAAATTGCAGTTTGTAAAGGTCAGTTTTAGAATATAGAATAAATCTGCTTAATACATGTATAAAGAAATGAAAGAGACCTTTGAGAGTATGGCAAAGGAATATTTGGAATGGAACCAGTTGGCACTCGTAGAAATGAAAAGATAATAAAAGTAGAAATTCGGGAATTAGATCTTCCATGATCCCTGTACAGGATCCTGGCACTTACACTTATTTCCCTCTTCCATTTTTTTCTCTGTTGCTTTTCTAAAGTTTTGCATCATACCTCTAGTGAAATCAATACTAGTTTTTTTTTTTCAAATTAGCCAGAGAAAAGTTACCTAACTTTTCTAGAATAGTTCATCATTTTTAATAAATGAGCATTCCTGTTACTCCATATCCTCACCAGTCTTTGGCTGTCAGTGTTTTGGATTTCAGCCATTTTAATAGGTGTGGAGTGGTATCTCATTGTTGTTTTTATTTGCTATTTGCTTAGTGACATATGATGTCAAGCACTCTTTCATATGTACATTTGCCATCTGTATATTTTTAGTGAGGTGTCTCCAGTTCTTTTGCCCATTTTTAAAATTGGATTGCATGTTTTCTTATTGTTGAGTGTTAAGATGGGTTTGTATAGAAATTCTTATTTTTTTTAAAGATTTATTTATTTATGCATACAAGCACTGGGGTACAGCCCAGAGGTGTGGGGGTGGTGAGAGGATTCACCACAGAGAGTGGGGAGCAGAACAGGCAGATCAACTGAAGTACACTGCTGAGGGGAGCAGCGGGCCAGGCAGGAGAGGACTGCCTTGCCATGTGGGTCCCCTCCCTGGCCGCCAGCAGGGATCGAACTCGTGCTGCAGTGGCTGAGGTTTGCTTCATAGTGCGTTGCTTAACCCACTGTGCCACCAGGGAGGCCTTGTGTAGAAATTCTTTATCAGGTATATGTTTTGCAAATATTCTCCCAGTTTGTATTTTCATATTCTTAATCTCTGATTCATTTTTTACTGCTTTAAGGATTGTATATGGAAATATACATATGCATATGCACATATATATATGCATACATATATGCATTTTTTGTTATAAATAAAAAAAAATCTAGAATACAGTTAAATAAACAAAATAATCGACTAGAGTTTCAAAACATTTTAGTTTGGGCCATATGTAATCAGTCTTTTCATTGGTCAGAAATTACTAAGTATTAGAAATCTGTATATTTCGATCTAGAAAACAAAGCTCTTTATTTTCTGTGTGTGTGCTGCCCATAGCGATGTATGATTGTTTTGTCTTTGAGATGATTCAAGATAGGAATTAAGTTCATTCTAGAATCAAAACCAGATATAGTTATGATAATCAAAAGCTTCAATTTTTAAGACAGCTCTAGTTTCAACTGCTCTGGTACCAAACATTGAAAATTCTGGTAATTATTTTAAGACTGCCTACCACATAAAAATACATTTTTAAGTAGAAACTCACCTTGGAAGAGCCCCCAAATCCTGTGTTTTAATTTTTGTCTCAGGAGTATTGTCATCTTCTGTAGAAATCATGAAACTTTGCTTTACTGAGTTCTACTGGAATTTTTGTGAGGGCCGGAGGGTTGCATAGTGGGCTGCCTTGTGTAAACACTCATAGGCAATTTGTCTTCCCTATTCAAAACCACAGGATACCCTTTTGGCTGTTTATAATAGTTTTCTCTGTATCTCAAATGGGAAACAATTGTCTAATTATTATCTTGAGGATCATAATTCATAGCCAGATTTTAAAAACCATGCCAGCCAATGATGTTGCAAGATTTGTTATAATTATTCTGTCAAGTAGAAAAAAAATCCAGATTTTATTAAATGTTAACAATTTCTGTGTCTTTAGTATGTGTAAAATTCTCTTAAACCTGGAGTATAGTGTCAGGCTTATTATCTAGTAGGAAAGGATATGATTAATAAACAAATATGATAATATGAGGCAGAATAAGGTAAGTGACATTAGTGAAGTGCAAAGAAAGTGCTGTATTTGTTCAAATAGAGGACAGTTATAGTGGAGGCATCAAGAAAGGCTTTGTGGAAATGTGAAAGATGAATTAGCTCTTGGGGAGTGAGCTGGGTTTCACTTTTGTAGATGGGGGTGGGCATTAAAGAAAGAAGATACTTTGGAAAAGAGCCAGTTATGGGAAATCTTGGGCTGTTTTGGAAAACAATAAGCAAGATGTATAGTATTTATGGACTAATCTTATATAGTTCTGATATGCTAATAACACAAATATGTGACATTTTATAAACTTGAATTTTTGCTGAAGCAAGAATTTTTTTTTAACATATATATTTTTTAAGATTTATTTATTTATGCATACAAGCACTGGGGTACAGGCCAGAGGTGTGTGTGTGGGGGGGTGAGAGGATTCACCACAGATAGTGGGGAGCAGGAGAGACAGATCAACAGAAGTACACTGCTGAGGGGAGCAGTGGGCAAGGCAGGGGAGGTCTGCCGCACCACGTGGGTCCCCTCCCTGGCCAGCAGCAGGGATCGAACTTGTGCTGCAGTGGCTGCGGTTTGCTTCATAATGCGTGCTTAACCCACTGCATCACCAGGGAGACCCTGAAGCAAGAATTTGAATTAGGCTCTCTGCAGAGCTCTTGTCTGGGAATGAGTCACTTAGTGAATGAATGCCCCTAGCAGTTGGCCCAGCTTCCACAGCAGCACAGCTCTCCTAACACTTGGCATTACATGGACCTTACCACTTGTGAGATGTTAAAAGTTGTTTCTGTGTTTTTGTTATTAAAAGTTATTTCTGTGATCTCTTCTAGTAGTGGTGACTGAAAAGCAAAGATAAGACATTTGCACTTAGTAACAACAGTGCTTTAGATAAATGTTGGATTCGAGTGCTGAATTGGATCAAGTTAGTGACAAGAGTTTATAATTTTGCAAATGACTTGGGCCAAAACTCTTCCTATAATAAAGGGTCTACTTTTACCCATTTTGGTTGGAAGGAAACAGAAAAAGTCATAAATGTCAAATGGGCTTTCTTTGTTTTAAAATTCTTACTTATTTAATAATGCTTGCGTTCTTTTCTAGGTGTAGTTTCCATAGAGTTTCTATCACCAATTCACCTGTGCGCCATCACCAAAGTCCCACCATGTGCTCTCCCCATCCCAGCCTTGATCCTATATCCTCTTCTTTCCCTGTGGATGACTCTGACTTATAGTTGTCTAATTATTTTTGTTTTGTTTTGTTGTGGTTTTGATTTTTTTCCCTTTGATTCCCTGTAATCCTCCTATAAGTGAGACCATCTGGTATTCTTTTTCCTTCTGACTTATTTCACTGAGCATAATCCCTTCAAGTGCCATCCATGTTTCTGCAAATGACTCATAGTTTATCTTTTTTGATTGCTGAATAATATTCCATCGAGTATATATGCCACGTTTTCTTCATCCATTCATCTATTTTTGGGCATTTCAGTTGATTCCATGTCTTACGTATTATAAATAATGCTGTGATAAACATAGGGGTGCATGTATTCTTTTGAATTAAGGTTTTTGTGTCCTTTGGGTAAATCCCTAGTAGTGGGATTACTGGGTCATATGGTAATTCCATTTTTAGTAGACTGAGGAACCTCCATACAGCTTTTTGTGGATGTTGGACCAAATTACATTCCCACTGGCAGTTTAGGTGAGTTTCTTTTTTACCACATCCTCGCCAACATTTGAAGTTGCTAGTTTTTTTAATATGTGCTATTCTTACTGGTGTCAGGTGGTATCTCATGGTGGTTTTAATTTTCATTTACCTTATTATGAGGGATGTTGAACATTTTTTCATATGCCTGTTGGCCATTTGCATTTCCTCTTTGGAGAAATGTCTTTTAAGTTCTTCTGCCTCAAATGGGCCTTTTAAAATAGCAGGCCATGACAGGCTGATAAAGTTTTCTGAGCGCCTATTTGATAGGTTGGAACTGAGCTTTTAGAGACATTATTGGCATGTTGATTAAACTTTTACTATCAACAGAGATAATGCAGAAAGTTTCTCTTAGGATTATTCAAATGAATAGAAGTACAGTAAAAAGAAATGGTTCACATAATAGGCTATGTTTTCAAGGCTTATGTCCTCTTAGCCTTGCACCCTAAATTAACTTTGTCAAATATAGTGGGTTTTTTCATAATCTCTATCTCTCTAGGTATTTTTCCTCTTTCTCTAAAAGAATTGTAGTTGTATTTGTTAATGCCAGTTGCTTGGGCCCTCCCTGGTGGCGCAGTGGGTTGGGCAACGCACTATGAAGCAAATCACAGCCACTGCAGCATGAGTTCGATCCCTGCTGCCGGCTGGGGAGGTGACCCACACAGTGCAGGTAGACCTCTCCTGCCTGGCCTGCTGCTCCCCTCAGCAGTGGATTTCAGTCCATCTGTCTGTTCTGTTCCCTGCTCTGTCTGGTGGATTCTCTCACCACCCTACACCTCTGGCCTGTACCTTAGTGCTTGTATGCATAAATAAATACATCTTAATGCCAGTTGCTTGTCACAAATCCATTTGCCTTTCTTCCTTACTGGGAAGGACTTCTGAGATGGCCATATGCTGCTCACTACCTCAGATTCTATTATGTTTTGGGGTGACCATGCCAATCAATTGTGGTAAATTAGATAGAAGCAGACATGTCCTGATAAAAAGATAAAAAGAAAGACTTAGCTGATATATGACCTTTGTCCTTCGTCTTTTGTGGCTGAAGCATAGAAATACTGCCTGAATCCTCAGGAGGCATCCTGAGACCATGAAGGCAAAGCAGAGACTAGAGGAGACTAGTCCTCAAGAAACCACTTCTTACCCTTTGTCTACTTACCTATGACCTGTTCATGTACCTATGACATGTTCTTAAGCTAGGAAAACAAACCAACCTTGGTTATGTCAAGCAAGTTGTATGGTTTCACTTATGAAAGCAATCCTAACTGATGCAGTAGCCTGCTTCTAGCCAAGTGTAAAATGTTAACATTTCATGCTAGTGCACTGGGGGAATTAAGGGAATTAGCACTTTTGCTAGGGAATTGTCATGGCATTTCAATGTGTGCCTTGTGGGATGTAAGTTTGAATCTCAGACTGGAAGCTATGCTTTTCATCAGTGGAATCTTGTTATAACCTCTCCTCATTGCTAAAGTGTACATGGCACAGAGGGCAAATCATTAAGGAGGAGAGCACTAATCACAAGCACAACCTGCTCAGATTATAGCAATTCAGGAGCTTCCAATAAACAAACAAATCAGCTGGAGGGAAAATGAGTAATTTGGCAACAGACATTTTGCATAATGGGGTGGAGGGGGCAAACCTCCAGTAAAATGCCACTAGTATTTACATAGTTAATAGGAATGGTAGTAAGAATCCTGGCATGATGAGCTAACCTTCTAGATCAGTATAGTCCAAAGACCTGCAATACAAATGACATATGTAATTTTAAATCTTATAATAGTCACTCAAAAAAGGTAAGAACAGGGAAGGAACTGTGGCAAGCAACTTGCCAGTTGCTTCCCTGGCCGGCGGCAGGGATCGAACTCGTGCTGCAGTGGTTGTGGTTTGCTTCATAGTGCGTTGCTTAACCCACTGTGCCACCAGGGAGGCCCCGACTAACTACATTTTAGATAATCAGTAACCACATGTGACTTGTGACTACTGTGTTAGGGCAGTTCTGGAGAAAAGGTGATTTATGTGCTAGACAGACACATTGATTTATTCCAAAAGAAAGGTAAATGATTTCACTAAAATTATGAAGGGTTTTAGAAAAACTAGGCCTTAGTAAATTTCTAAGGAAAAATCTAACAATGATGAGGAAAAAGGTCCTATGGAAAGTGTCCAATTATGTTTGTAAAATGTGTCTGACCTGGGTTGTTAGATATGATCTAAAAAAGCAATGTCCGAGAAGTGAAAACTGAAGTAAAAGATTTATTGAAATCATATGTGTACTCTTGGAGAGAGACAAAATATTCTCAATTTCATCTCTTGAGACTGTTAAGAAGTAGGAAACTATTTTTGTCTTTTAAGAATATTTCCTGCTGTCTATCTAAAATGCGGGAATTAATTTGTTTTACCATTTTGCTGTCATAGGCATTTTTCTTGCTTTGAATTGGGAAAAGATGATAGAAGACAGAACTTTTGGGAAACATAGAGAAGGTCTTAATTAAAATTCATTTTTGTAGCTATGGAGCTTGGTATAAACTGGGTCTGTATAGGTACGATTCCTGAAGTTAGAAATCTCTCAACAATCTGACCATTTTGAAAACATTGTGAAAAGGTTTCTGGGATGTCCAAGCAAATTTTAGGTTTTTTTTTTTTTTTTTTGTAACAGTGATAGATTTTTAATGAAGACAGAGAATTCTTTGCTCAACTGGAAACAGTAGATGATTTCTTCTGAAGATAGATAATATATTGAAGGGTTTCTGTTAATTGTAAAGTAACAACGTATCCCTAGTTATGATTTGAAAGCATTTTTATAGCTAAATGTCTTTTTAGGGAATTTAGAGATCCAGGAAGATATAAAGAAAAGAAAAATCTCCCAGAATGTTACCGCCTAGAAAAGTAATCAGTAATATGACCATGGTTAATCCTTTACCACTCTGTTGCTTGACATTTTTCCTATTCACATGTTCCCTATGTACTCAGATGCGCTCTACATACTCACACCTCATACTGCAACACACATGCACCCTCCCCTCTTCTGTTTCGTTGTCTTTTTACAAATCTAGGATCATATCCCACATACATTTTACGATCTTTCACCTAACAATACATTATGGGCAAATTTCTGCGTTAATAGCCAGCTTCACTATTAAATGTCACATGCTAATCCATGAGCATGCTTATTGAATCAGCCTGTTTATTAGTTTCCAGTTATGTCCAGTATTTTGTTATTATAAATCTTGATGCCCTGAGCTCAACATGTATTTATTGAATTATTTTCCTTTGCTAAATCCTGAGTGGAATTGACTCCAAGTTGCCAAATTGCTCTCCAAAGATGATGTTTAATATTTACTTGCACTAGTAGTGTTCCAGAGTGCGATACCTGTGTCATTTGTGTTATCATTTAATTTTTGCCCCAACAGTTTAAAATTATGTCATTGCTTTAATTTATATTTTTGTTCATTTATGAATTGGGCAATGTTTTCAAGTATTTAGTGGTAGTTTATGGCTCTTTTTTTTTGGTGAATTGACAATGTGTATCTTTGTTAACTCTATTAAGGTATTTTTACTTTTTTAATTGAAGAGCTAGCTTTATTATTTTTATTTTAAATTTATTTATTTATTTTTCTTACAATGTTTGCTTTCTTTTCTTAGTGTAGTCCCTTTAGAATTTCTACCACCAATTCACCCATGCACTACATTACAGTCCCTTGTACTCCTCCCGTCCCTGTCCTGATCCAATCCCTACCTCTCCCCTCCATTATGTCTCTGATTTGTAGTTGTCTGTTAATTTTTGTTTTGTTTAGTGGTGGTTTTGTCATTGTTGTTGATGTTATTATTATTTTTCTTTTCCTGTTCCTCTATAGTCCTCCTATGAGTGAGGCCACCTGGTATTTTTCTTTTTCCTTCTGACTTATTTCACTGAGCATAATCCCTTCAAGCTTCATCCATGTTTCTGTGAATGTCTCTAGTTAATCTTTTTGATTGCTGAATAATATTCCATTTTCTTGATCCAGTCATCTGTTTTTGGGCATTTCAGTTGATTCCAAGTCTTACCTATTATAAATAATGCTGCGATAAACAAAGGGTTGCATGTATTCTTTTGAATTAGTGTTTTTGTGTCCTTTGGGTAAATCCCTAGGAGTGGGATTGCTGGGTCATGTGGTAGCTCTATTTTCAGTAGACTGAGGAACCTCCATACAGCTTTCCATAGTGGTGACCAGTTTGCATTCCCACCAGCAATGAAGGAGGGTTCCTTTTTCACCACATCCTTGCCAACATTTGTATTTACTAGTTTTTTTTAATATGTGACATTCCTGTTGTTGCAAGGTGGTCTCTAACTGTGGTTTTAATTTGCATTTCCCTAATTATGAGGGATATTGAACATTTCTTCATATACCTGTTGACCACTTTTATTTCCTCTTTGGAGAAGTGTCTTTTAAGTTCTTCTGCCCATTTTTTGACTGGATTGTTTATTTTTCTTGAGTCATGTGAGTTCTTTGTAGATCTTTGTGATTAGTCCCTTATTAGTTATATGGAGTGCGAAAATATTTCTCCAATCAGTGAGGTGTCTCTTTGTTTTGGGTAATGTCTCTTTTGCTGTACAGAAGGTTGAAGAGCTAGCTTTATATATTTAGGATGTGATCTTTTTCACATGTTAAATATTTAATTATCTTAAAAATAATTCTACTTATTGTTTTTTCAGTATTAAAAATACAAGGTGCTGTTTTTGTAACTTATCAGGTGGAACAATTGTGGAAAATAGCTATTGGCTATTGTAACTTTTTTTTTTCATTTAAAAGAGTAAAATACTGTTTTAATCTCATAAAATAAACATAATGACTATATAAGAGGTCCTGGAAACTAGTTAGTACATATGTGATTCTTACTGTATGTTAGGTGCTTGTTTGAACATTTTATCTGTATTAACTTATTTAATTCTCATAACCATCTTCTATGTGTAGTAGGCTCAACTGTTATTCCTATTTGATAGACAAGGAGTTGCTTAATAAAAATTAAATAACTTTCCCAAGGTAGCACAACGAGACAGTGTTGGAATTGGGGTTCAGTGTAGTAAATTTACTCAAATGTAGTAAAGTACTCCTTATTTTAGAACATTTTATTTTGTAAAATAGCATCAGAATGGAGTGCAGTCAGTGTACAATGGCTAAGAATTTTGCTTGCTTTCTTAGTACATAGAAAGATTTTTGCTTTGATTAGCTTGGCTTATGTCCTTGGCTGTTGTAACTTGCTTTGTGTTTCTTGAAATGATCTATCAAAAGTATTTATATCTTTTCATGTCTAAGCCCTGAATCATCTCTAGAATATGTTTTGAGTAAGTAATGTCAAGGAAACCATCTAATTATATTCTTGATAAAGTGCCTGCTATTAGCTTTGAAGTTTGCTAATCTCTCTCCCTCTCTCTCTCTCTCTCTCTCTCTCTCTCTCTCTCTCTCTCTCTCTCTCTCTCTCTCTNGTTTGCTACTCTCTCTCCCTCTCTCTCTCTCTCTCTCTCTCTCTCTCTCTCTCTCTCTCTCTCTCTCTCTCTCTCTAATGCTAATCTCTTTTTAGCTATATTTCTTTGGATCTAAGGTTTAGATAAGCAGCAACAAGTAAAAACATAGAATGTAATTTCTTTTTTTGAGGGAGTCTGCTTTTAATATTTAAATTTAATATTACAAATTGAGAATTAGCAAACTCACTGTTTGCTATTTTTCTTCTATCACATTAGATGAAAGCACATACCATCGATATCAGTGGTCTAAGATGCCTTTAAAATTTTTTTTGAGTCAGTTTCTCAAGCAGTTTATAGCAGTCAGTGAACACTTAACAGTGTATTAAGATTTGAAATACCTGGTACCTGGAACTGTATCATGTACTTGAATGTTGAAAGTTCTCACCACAAAAAGAAATGGTAATTATGTGGTGGCATGGAGGTGGTAGCTAGTAGTATAGTGGTAATCATTTTGCAACATATAAACATCAAGTCAATACATTGTACACTTAAACTCAAATGTGTCAGCTATATCTCAGTAAAGTGGGAAGGGGAGGAGAGGAAGAGTTGAAGTACATATCTAAAAACATATGTCTTTTCATAGTGTGAAAATCTACCTGCCAAGTAGTGTTTCTATCCACTGTCCTGTTTTTGGCTATGAAAGTAACAGTAATATTAACTTTGACTATGGAATGTAGTAACATATAAAATCATTGTTTAAGAATTTAAAATTAAATTGGGGACACAGGACAAATATGAGACTAGTGGGAGTATATAAAGAATAATTTAAAGGTAATAAAAGAGGTGGCATTTGATACATTGGTAGACAGGAAAAAAAACCTCTACAGGTAGAACTTGAGTTATTCATAGAGGAGTGCAGTGAGACAAGCAGAGGAGAAACAATTAGGCATAGGATGCTACATCAATACAGATGGGGGTTGGCAACCTTGGGGAGCAAGGTGGTCAAAACACCAAAGGTAGTGAGCCCCAATATATCTGGATGGGAGATCAAGGACTGTCCCCAGGTAGATAAGTAGAACCTTGTCAGAATAGTGGGCATGGCATGGTATGCCCTCTCAGAAAGTAAGTAGAATACTGACATATGCAAATGTTAGAGAAGTGCAGCCTACATTGAAGCTAGGCAAAAGTCTCAGAACCCCTATAGTTCTGGGTTTTCATAGTGGGGAAATGTAAACCCCACTGATGGTGTGTCTCTGTTACAGATTTACAGGGGGTTAAATGGGCTAAGAAAAATAAATTATATAATTCATTATGATTTTTTAATGGTATTTACCTCATGTTAGGTTTATCTTTAAATCTTTGATTAGCTGTCTAAAAATACCTTTGAATAATGGGTCATAGTGTAATTCAAACCTTCCAGATTAATTTCTTGATTGTTAAATTTTAATGGTCATCTATATTCTTGACAGAAAATTAGGGAACTCCCAGTGATAGTTCATAATTAATGTGGTGAAATCACTAGGCCTCGGTGTCTTAAATAGTTTTATAGTTTTCCCTGCAATTTGACTTGATCTTCATACCAACCGTGTAGGTTAGGTGATGTGGCCATCACTGCTCTACTGTTGCAGGTGAGACACCAAGACACCAAGATGACCTCCATTCATCTCCTGATTACCAGGAGAGTTCTTTGATATCGGCTAGTTGAGGAACTGTGATCAAATGATGATAATGATCAAATAATGAAGATCAAATAGTTCTTCAAATACATTTATTTGATCACAGTTCCTCAACTAGGCAATATCAGAAGGTAGTATTCTTGATTTTCTTCTTCTTTGTATGTGTTGTATTATTTTTGACTTTACAGAGTTGATATTCAAGTATCTGAATGAATTCTTTTAACTGGAGAAAGGTAATAATACAGTTCTACCTAAATTGATTACAGTAGATTATAAATATTAAGTATTCTTGAATCTGGCTCTAGTAGATGTTTGGAAAAAATTATATGTAGGGATAGGTCAGCAACCATGTACTCAGCCTGATCGCTTGGCAGAGATTTATTACAACAGTTAAGCATGGAGAGTAAAGTGCTAGGCAGATTGTTTAATTCGCCCATGATCATGGAGCTTGCTTCACTTCTTTAATAGAACTGCAAGGGCAGTTTCAAAAGAAGGGTTGTTTCAAATAATTTTGATACTCTTTTTGTGGCTTGTATCCTGTTCAGGACCTACTGGATAGTATAGTTCAGCCAGTGAGAACATTGGAAGTCACAGAGCTCAAAGGTGTATAAAGTAGTGTTCAGCTCTGTTGTTTTATGCATGTGTTAAATAATTGCTGTCATTGCAAGACACTTAAAAAATTCCCAACTAGTAATAACATGAATGGCACTTGATGGTTTTAAAAGGAGATAAAAGAAATTTCTTAGTCAGCACTTTGACTATATCACATCATACATCAGTTTTGTTATTGTGAAGACTTTGAGCAGATGCTCTCCCTTCTGGCAGCGGTATTCTAATTATCATATAAATTAAGCTGGGAAATGGACGGAGGGCACGAAGCAGAGACCCTTCTGCTTGTACCCTCCTTGTGAGGACTGCAGTGCCATGGAGGCATATTGTAGGCTGAGTGATGGAGAGGGCGCCACCTCCCCTTTCTTTCCATTCAGATCAATTAGAGGAACATTAAGCTGCTTAGCTGCTGTGCAAACACAAGGATCATTCTTTTCTTTCTTTCTTTTCTTTTTTATTTTTTTAAACTCAGCGTCTTCTCAACAGCGTTCTATGAATTAGCCTAATCCATCCTGCTTTAATTCATAGGCATTAATTATATTTCAGCATACATTCTTACACACTAAATTATAAGTATCCTGACTTTAATCAGTTGTAACTAGTCCTTAAATTTAGGGTTTAGTACTTTCCTTTCAAGGATAACAGGCTTTGCTGTGTTATGTGATGGGATTAAACCCCTTCTTTTAATATGTTGGAGTTGAAGATGTGGAAGATGTATTTTTTTTTCCCCCCTTAAAGAGCCCTGCATTTTCTTCTGGGTAAAGTGTAATTCGAAACTTTATAATGTCCTTTGAAAATGTGTAAAATGGGGTTTAATGCTTAGGTAGGTTTGGAATGTGAACTAATAATATGCACAATTTGTAGGGACAGAATTATAATACAGTGAATAATGGTTTATAGCTGCAGATAATTTCCCAAATGAAATATCTTGTTTGATGTTCAAATAATCCTCAACATGGATAATTAAGGGATTAATGTGTGGTGATTGCTGAAGACCACACAGTTAGTTGGTGGTACATCTGTTGTGAGAATCAAAAGTCTTATTTCCCTTTGGGGGCTTTCCTCCCACCTCATACTGCTTTTTGACTGGAGGGTCCCCCAACTGTTAAACTTGTGTACTTATAAAGTTCCTGATGAAATCATTTTTCTCATCCACATTCTTTAATTTTTTTTGACCTTGTGAAAAAAATCATTATTTGTAGCACTTCAGAGAACCACCTGTGAGCTTTCAGCAATCTTTTACATGTACTAACAACATAAAATAAGAAACTATTTTTTTCATACTGGGAAGTAATGGCTGTTCTAATTCCTTAAAACAATTACGTTTTTAATCCACTCCTCCCCCACCCAGGTTTTAAGCCTCTTTAATGAATTATACAGAAGATCGTTTCATAACTATCCCCTTGAGCACTGCCTATTCAGAGTAGGTGAGAGAATCCAGAGTCTATCTTTCTTTTTGGAGTAGAGCTAAGTAAGAAGCAAATCAGTTGTGACACATCTCACTGTCCAGCCAGTGTCCCATCTCCTCCATGACAAAATTTTGCCCCCTTTTAATCCTCTTCTGCTATCTTTTACTTAACTGGGATTTTTCCTTTTTAATAGATGAAACTGGGTGGAAAGGACTTTAATTTGCCAAGACTTGGGACTCATCCTGGAACCTAACTTTTTGAAGAACATTCAGCCTTGGTGATTTCAGGCAAGGCCATTGGGTCACTAGTGCACTGTTCAGATGACTGGCTAGGGGACAGGAAGGGGCTGAAATCCACACTGTGCTTTATTTGTTGAGTTGTGCTCACTGGCTTGCTATTTATCTGGAGGAAGGGGAGAATTTCTCCTGATACAGAAGGCCCTCACTTCTGGCGTAGCCCTTCAGGCAATATCTTCCCGATCCACTTATCTGTTTTTGGGCATTTAGGTTGTTTCCAGGTCTTACCTATAGTGCTTTCCATAATGGTTGGACCAGCTTGCATTCCCACCAGCAGTGGGAATGCACATCCCCGCCAACATTTGTTGTTGCTACTTTTTTTGATATGTGCCATTCTCACTGGTGTGAGGTGGTATCTCATAGTGGTTTTGATTTGCATTTCTC
>JAGFMF010011739.1:7969987-7986534 GCA_019455555.1 Galemys pyrenaicus | reverse complement strand
GTGGCTTTGTAGTAAAGTTTGAAGTCAGGAAGTGTGATCCCTCCACTTCCCTTTTTGTCAGTTAGGAGAGCTTTGGCTATTCGAGGTTTTTTGTGTCTCTATATGAATTTCATCAATTTGTTTTCTATTTTTTTGGAGAATGACATTGAGATTTTTATTGGAATAGCATTGAATCTGTAGATTGCTTTTGGTAGGATGGCCATTTTGATGATGTTACTTCCCCCAGTCCATGAACAAGGGATATTTTTCCATTTCTTTGTATCTTCTTCTATTTCTTTTAGCAATGTTTTGTAATTTTCTTTGTAAAGGTCCTTCACCTCGTTTGTTAGATTTATTTCCAAGTATTTAATTTTTTTGGTTTCAATTATAAAGGGGATTTTTAAAAAAAGATTTATTTATTTATGCATACAAGAGCTGGGGTATAGGCCAGAGTCACGGGAGGTGAGAGGACCCACCAGAGACAGAGTGGGGAGCAGAACAGGCAGATCAACAGAAGTACACTGCTGAGGAGAGCAGCGGGCGAGGCAGGAGAGGTCTGCTACGCCATGTGGCCAGCACATGTGGTACACCATGTGGCTAGCAGCAGGGATCCAACTCGTGCTGCAGTGGCTGCGGTTTGCTTCATAGTGTGTTGCTTAACCTACTGCGCCACCAGGGAGGCCCCAGGATGTTTTTTGTTTTTTTTTTAATTTCTTCTTCAGCTTGGTTGTTTGTATAAAGGAGGGCTACTGATTTTTGTGTGTTGATTTTGTATCCTGCTATTTGCTAAACTGGCCGATTAGCTTGATTAGATTTTCTGTAGAGCTTCTGGGGTTCTCTCTGTATATTATCAAATCATCTGCAAACAGTGATAATTTTACTTCTTCTTTCCCTATTTGGATACTTTGTATACCTTTTTCTTGTCTTATTGCTGAAAATAGCTGATTTTAGATCCTTGTTTTATTTGGTTTAGAGTGACCAAAGGGCATTTATTGAGTGGAGGTATTTTTGTATCTTGCCTCCTTGCAAAGCAGGCTGAAAGGCAGAGAAGGATACAGGTCAGGAAGTCTCAGTGAGAACTGAGCTTTCCAAGGAGAAAATTATACATATATATTTTTTTAAATTTAAGGTCCAGTCTATTTGTAGACATCTGAATTTGAGGTGATGTTTTTGCAAATAGATACAAATAAATAGGCAAGCACTCTGCCCTGTGCCCCTGACAATGACAAAGAAAACAAGTTGAAAAATTCCAAATGCCTGTTACTCAGACTTTCTTTTTAAAACCTAAATGATGCCATTTAGTCTTAGGAAATTTGTTGTCTGGAATAGACTGCCAGATCATTCTCTACACCTGTTTTAAAACACTTTAATAAAATCCTCAAAACTTTATTTAAAATAGAAGTTAATATGTGCATTCTGGCCTGTCTGCAGGGTTATTTACCATCTACTGGGATTCTGTGTTAGAGGCCACCATTTTATCTTCAGTTAGATACATCCTTACATGTTAACTACCTTGTGTAAGGAGGTGCAGAAAGGACTCCTGTTATGTACATTTAGAAGACACTTATAACATAAAAAAAGAAAAGAAACTACCCAATTCCATATTGTAATACTGCAATAATGCATTGCCTAAGAGAGAGGGAGACAGATGACCAATTTATAATTGGCAGTTAGATTTTGGTGAGACATTTTCTGATGACTATACCAAAGATTTATATGTAGAAAGTTATAGGAAGCATTTTTGTTAAAACTATGTTTACTACATTTTTTTTGTTTGCTTTTTTCTTTGTTAAAGCGGGCACCTATAATTTGAATTTTCTACTGCTCATGTTTTGGTAAAGCCAAGGCAGAAGAAATAACGTTTCAAGAGGAGAGGCACGGTGAAGAGGTGCCATCTAGTGGTCACACCACGCTGTCTGTGTTCCCTTCCTGACTGTTAAGGCTTGGGTGCCAGAGGTGGGGTGACCATGGTGTTGGGGTTTCCTGCACATTATTTTTAAGATATAAGTGGTGAATTGGTTGACATATTATTGTTCCTGATAGGTAATGTTTTATTTGATAGATAATTTTTTATCTCTGCTTTATGATCACTAAAATTTTATATGAGTAAAGATTTGAGTTAAACTTGAAAATCATTACTTAGTGATACTTTAACAATTCATTGGAACAGTTTCACATGTAAGTATACAGAAAACAAGCAAGTTTCTGGAATGTCTTGTGGGTCCTAATCAAAGTCTGGATGATAGCCAGATGCAGTGAAGTTTCATTAAATGCCTTTCTTGTTCTTTTAGGATTAATCGCTCTTTAGTAGAATGTTACATAAGAAAAAGATCAGTGGAAAAGCTCATCTTTTGGAAAAAATTTTTTTTTCAGATGAGTTACGTGCCAGAGACAGCTGGCTAAATCAGTATTTTTTAATCCTTTACCCTTAAATCAATGTAACCCAGAATTGTGTCAAATATTGAAGTTTTTCCAAAACAAGCTGTTAGTGGTAGATATGATCAAAATTTCCACAGGGCATTTAAAAGAGTTACTTACCTCCTTGTCTATTATAAAGTTATCT
The DNA here is from genome assembly GCA_019455555.1 of Galemys pyrenaicus. Taxonomy (NCBI): domain Eukaryota; kingdom Metazoa; phylum Chordata; class Mammalia; order Eulipotyphla; family Talpidae; genus Galemys; species Galemys pyrenaicus. The sequence continues at coordinate 7,983,992 of JAGFMF010011739.1, read as the reverse complement.
CCTTAGTGTCAAGAAATCGTCGTTCCTCTGTGTGTGTCTTTAGGGAAGGTAGACAGATAGGGTTTGGGGAAATGTTTGTATAAAAGACCTTTACAAAGATCTATATGCAAAATAAATTTCCCCAGGAGGATTTTTATTTTATTAGTATTGTTTTGGTATCCATTTTGACCAGTGTTTACATAAAGAATCTTAGCATCTGATTAAGTGCTAATATTATTATTGCATATGAATAGTTTTTTTTTTTTTTTTTTTTGGTCAAGGATGTTCTTTTTTCTGGTGGAGTTAGGTGAAACTAGAGAAAGGATCTTCAGAACAATGCAGACTTTAGCTAAAAACCTCCCCAGCAATGTTCTGTGAATTTGAGACACCATGGGTAACACACCAGCCATTTAGGTTCTATGATGTCTACTGCATGCCCAGCACTGTGCCAGGAAGTAATGACTGAGAAATTTGCAAGAATATGTATAATGGAGATTTGTTCTCTAGGTCATTGTAAGAGGCAGCTAGTTTTGAGATAAGGATAGAGCTGAATTGCCTGTGTTTGAATCCCTGCTTTACTCTGTACTGTAAGTGCTGTGACCTTGGAGAAGTTATTTACCTCTCTGTATCTCAATTTCTTCATCTGTCAGGGGAATAATAATCACTTACCTTGTAGGGTTGAATGGAAAACGCTTAGTACAGTGTTTGGATATGTGGTGGGGATTCCATCCACATTAAGTATTTTCTTCCTCATCATCTGGTGAGGAAGCCAAAGCCAAAGCTTAGGCACAGTACACAATGACAGTTCAACACTGTATTTTTTCAAGTAAGAAAATTGTTATGATCACTTACTGCAGCACTTCACAAAACAGAAACCATATGGGTTGCAGTATTTTGGAAAGGAAGGAATAAAGAATGAATGTGGATTTTGATCACTGAAAAATAGATATTAAGCTGGTTTTCCCTTTTTGGATTTAGATTAAGGAGAATAATTCATTATGATCCTTGGTGTTATTCTTCTACAGGAGTTATTATTCTTCTACAGGATTAAAGACAGAGGTAAATTCTCCCTTTGTTCATTGCTTGTTTTTTGTTCATTCAGCAGTGATTATGTACTCTGTCCTATGTGCCAGGCATTGTGTTTGGCTCAGAGGCAAGCAAGGAAGATAACCACAGCTGTAGTTTCTGTTCTCAGTATTTTTATAGTGTGCTTTAATGTCCTCTGCATTCTTCACATTGGGCTTATTTTTAATTTTAAAAAGTATGTCTAAATGTCTAAAAAGTATGACAAAAGATTCGGACTCTTACAACATAGTAAGAAAAAATATAGTGAAAACCCAAGTATTCACTATCTTCAACTTCAGCAATCATGAAGTCTATGGTCCCTGTCCCTAAACTTGCCCCCACAGGAGTTATTTTAAAGTGAATCCAAAACACCTTGTCATTTTACCCATAAATACTTCAGTGTGAATTTCTAATTGATAAACAATTGTTAGAAATATAACTACCATCATCATCTAACAAAATTAACAATACTTCCTTAATATTATTTTTTGTCTTTTTAAAATTTTATTTTACATTAATATACAGAAAAAAATGGACTGCTTTTGTATAAGTTCCATGAATTTTAACAGATGTAAGAACACAAAAGAATTTCTTTGCCTCCTCTCCCAGCAAACTCTGCATGCCTTTATTGTTTTACTCTCTCCACATCCGTAATAGAACATCATATAACTGGAATAAAGCAGCATATACATCTATGCCCAGTTTCTTTTACTCAGCATAATGCCTTTGAAACTCATCCAAGTTACTGTAGGTATCAATGGTTCTTTCCCTTTTATTAAATGTATTCCTTTGAATAAAATGTAATGAATAATATACCATAGTTATCCAGTTACCTGTCGAAGGACATTTTGACTATTTCAGTTTTTGGCAGCTATGAGTAGAGTTGTTATAAACTTCATGTACATGTTTTTATCTGAATGTAAAATTTAATTCCTCTGAGAAGAATATCCCAAAGTGTATTTTTGATTCATATGGTAAGTATATGCTTTCTTTTGTAAGAAACTGCAAAAACAGTTTTCTGTAGTTGCTGTCCCATTTTGCATTTCCCTCCAGTAATGTGTGAGAGTTTCAATCATTCTACACTCTTGCCAATACTTGTCATTGCTAGACATTAAAGAGTTAGTTTTTCTAAAATAGGTGTAGAGGTATCTCATAGTTTTAGTTTACATTTCCTTAGTGGCCAATGATATTAAATGCATTTTGATATACCTAAATGCCATGTAAACATCCTCTTTGAGGAAATGTTTATTTTCCCCATTTTAAAGTTAGGCTAGTTATCTTGTTACTTGGAAGGGTTTGAGAGTTATTTATGTATTCTACTTTTAAGTCCTTTAGCAGATGATGTGATTTGTTAAATATTTTCTTCTAGTGTGTGGCTTATGTTTTCATTCAGTATCTTTTGCAGAGGACCATTTTTAATCAGTGCGACCCAATTTATCATTTTTTTTCTTTTGGTGTCATGTCTAAGAAGTTTTTGCCTAACCCCAGGTCATGAAATTTTTATTTTATGTTTTAAAGCTTTACATTTTACCATTGGAGTATGACTCCATTTTGAATTAATTTTTGTAGAAAGTATAAGGTTTAGGTCAGGATTCTTTTGTTGTTGCATATGGATATCATTTTGATCTCATACCATTTGTTAAAGACTATTTTTTCTCCATTGAATTGCTTTAACACTTATTTTTTTTTTAAATCACTGGGCCATGTTTGTGTGAACTTATTAGAGTCTGTTCAGCTCTGTTCTTATGTTGTGTCTCTTTGCTGATACTGCACTGTCTTACTTAACTTTAAGTCTTAAAATCAGATCATGTGATTTCTCTGACTTAATTTTTAAAATCAAACTTATTTTAGCTATTCTAGTTCTTTTGCCTTTTCATGTAAGTTTTAGAATCATCTTACCTATAGCTATATAAAATTACACTGACATTCTGGTTGGGTTTGCACAAATATATAGATAAACTTGGTAAGAACCAATACCTTTAATTATGTTGAACCTCCCAATCAACATGCTATACCTTTCTATTTAGGTCTTATTTGATTTCTTTAAGCAACATTTTGTTTTGGTATAGATATTATACTTACTATACTAATCTATACATACTTTTAAAGAATTATAAATAAGTATTCCCTTTTGGGGAACTATTATAAATATTATTTTTTGGCTTCAATTTGAATGTTGCTACTATATATAGAAATATGATTAATTTTGGTTGACAATTATCTTGTGAACTTGATAAAATCATTAGTTCTAGGAGGAGTTTCCCCTCTGATCCCTTGGGTAAAGGGATCCATGGTAAATCTTGTTGTCTGTCAGTAGAGACTTTTATTTCTTTATTTAAAATCTTTAATTCTTTTCCTTGTCTTTTTATCTTATTCTGACTAGTACTAGTACCAGGTTGAAAAGGGTGGCAAGAGGGAACATTTTGGCTGTGATTCTGATGTTAAGAAGAAAGCATTCAATATTGTATAGTTAACTATAATATTGGCTGCGAGTTTTATCAGGCTGAAGAAGTTTCCTTCAGTTCCTACCTGGCTGAACATTTTTTTATCATGAATGGATGGTGAATTTTATCAAATGCTTTCTGCACCCAATTGTTATAATTACTTTTTTCTCCCTTTGGATTGCTGGCCTGGTTATTTTTTGCATATCGAACTAGTACTGCAATCCCATGATACATCCGAGTTGGTCTTGGTTTGTGTTAAGTTTTGAAGTCACCACTGAAAACATGTACTGATATGATCAACTAGAAGGGAACACAGATGTGTCTGAGCCAGCATGTTGGAAATCAGTGCTGTTGAAACTATTGATTGTTCCTTTATCTTCTGCTGACCTTCCCAAGAAAGTAGTCAGTATAGCCATGCTTCTGCTTATAGACTTTGTCTTCTTCACCCCCATTTTTTTCTTTCTTTTTTTTTAATGGTCAAGTTCACCCTTCCTTTTGTTTTTATTATTTATTTATGCATACTAGAGCTGGGGTACAGGCCAGAGGCACAGGGGGTGAGAGGATTCACCAGCGACAGAGCGGGGAGCAGAACAGGCAGATCTACTGAGATACACTGCTGAGGGGAGCAGCGGGAAAGGCAGGAGAGGTCTGCTGTGCCATGTGGGTCCCCTCCTTGGGCGGGGAATCGAACTTGAGCTGCACTGGCTGTGGAAGCCCCTCAGTGCATTGCTCAACCCCTTGAGCCACCAGGGAGGCCCTGTACTTACATTTCTTTTCATTGTCTTTCCTTGCTGATGTTGGACCAGGAACTTCCCTCAGTTGGAGTCACTTCTGGGCAAATCTTCCCTCCATTTGTGGATATTTAATTTATAGCAGAAGAGTTAGGTGATAATTTATATTTTAAGGAATATTTTCTAAAATATAAACACTACTTTGATGATTAGTATTAAAATTTAAATGACAGTTTTTTTCGCAAATTTTTTTCTTTCATGAGAAAAATATGGGTGTCTTGCCATATGTAGTCTTTTAAGATCTGCTTTTGTTTTTTTGTCTTATATTTTTATTGAGATCAGATTTTAAATCGCAATTTTCTGCAAGGTAATGGAAATAAACCAGAGTAGCATAAATGTTTGCATGTGGTTAACATAATTTGCTTGCTCCCCTAAAGGCTAAATTCCAAAGAACTTGTTTCTGTGCTCTTGAGTCTGGAGGCACTATGGCACAGCTGTCTCCGTGAAAGCAAGTCCTCATCCGGGGAGCCTAAGCATTCATGGACAAACCATTCGCCCCTTTTCTGGGGAGCAGTGAGAATGCCAGGGATTGTGACATGAGCTCAGAGTACTGCTTTCTGTTAAAACATAGTCTCAGTTTCTTTCAGTAAACCATTAATAGATGTCAAGTTCACATTATAGGTTTTAGTTCCCAAGCAGTGTTAAAAGAAATGTGTGGGGTTTTATATTTCCAGCTGCCTATTTTTTTCGAAATAAAATATGTAGGATTTGGTTTTCAGCAGGCCACATTTCTTCTAATGAAAACAGTTGGAACAAAATGTGTTTTATAAGCATATAAAAATGTCAGAACGTAATGATTTTAGTGCTGTGTTTTTAAAAATGGGTCACTAATATTTAACATATTAGTATCTGCAATAAAAGTACATTATGGAAAGCAAATTACAATATATCATTTATAGAAAGGAGAAAGTGGTTGCAAACTACACTACTAACTATATTGGGACCATTTTATTTGAACTTCTATATGAAATGCTTGTTTTCAGTTTAAAATAAAAATTTACCTGAAGATTACTGAGAAAAAGAACCATTTTTTTTTATTCTGAAATAGCTTTTTTAATGCTTCAAGATCTTCCCAGTATCTGGGACTCTGAGCCTTATTTTTAACATTTCTATGTTTCTGTCACTATATGTTTGAAGAGGTGCACTTTGTTCATTGAAATTAGTCAAGCACCATGGGAGCTTGCTCAGGAGTTTCACTACTTCAATTTAATGTGGAGTAGACTTACATAATTAAAAACTGCCAGATGAATGTGAAAAGATTCATACTTAGAAAAGCTAAAGGTTATTATCATACATAATAGTTTTGGTACCTTATGGCTATTTCAAATATTAATGTCAAAATTTGATTTGGAAAAATGGAGAATTATATAGGCAGGCAAATGCCTATGGTAACATTCCTTGTGATATTAATGTGATTAATGTGATATTAATTGTTCTCCCCCATTCTTACTAATATTTCTTACCATGTCCTAATCATGCTTTAGTATAAATGGTTTTATTAGTGTTTGATACTCATTTATATGGTATTAAAGTCACCTGTTTGATAAAACCTAATTTAAACAAAATCAAAACAACTAAATCAAAATTAGATTGAATCTAACAAGATCATGTCATCTCAGATATATTAGAACTCTTATTTTTAAATTAGACTTCATTGACTTTGCCAGCTGAATAGAAGTGTGGCCAAAAATTTCTCAGATTGATCTAATTAATGTATTTTAAAAATGATTACCAGTAGGGCTCTCCCTGGTGGCACAAGGGGTTAAGCACTGCACTATGGAGCATCCGCATCCAGGGAGGTGACCCACATGTCCTAGCACAACTCTTGCCTCGCCCGCTGCTCCCCTCAGCAGCCTGTTCTGCTCCCCGCTCTATCTCTGGTGAATCCTCTCACTCCCCCACACCTCTGGCTTGTATCCAGTTTTTGTATTCCTTAAATAAAAAATGATTACTGGTACCAGAGTCTATATCACCTTTCAGCTATGTTAAGTATTATTTAAAAGAATCAATTCAACATTTTAAGCACCCAATAAAACTTTCAATAAATTGTTCCAAAACAAAGTTAATACTCAGAAGTATTTTGTAGTCACAGTCTAATAAAACTAGAAATTAGTAATAGAAAATTCCTTAAAATAGAGGTCCAGATTACTTCAAAGAATATTATCAAGCCTCAAAAAAATAATCCAATCATATTCATCGCATAATTAAAAAGGAAGTTCCAAAATAGTTATATTCTTTGCTATAATTTACCCACAACCTGTCATAAAGACCATACACACTAAATAATTAAATAGAATTAAATGAACATGCTGTATAGTGTGATTTATAAGAAACATATTTGGTCATCTGAATGACCAAATTATATTTCTCATATATTTTTGGTGTGACCAGAATTGGGGCTTACTTGAGATAGACATTCTTTTCCTCATGTCAATTTTCCAGGACAACAGTTTCGAAGAATGTATTTAAGACCTTGAAGTGTTGTTTAAATCTGTTTGGTTTCTAAACTTGAATTTAAAAAATTCCCAATTGCTTAGCTTTAGCCTAGGCTACCACAAGTATTATACTAAACTATTCTTATTTTTCTTAGAATCCTAGTGTTGGTTGACAATCTGTTTAGCCCGTTTTGATTAACAAAGAGAAAAACTGTCTTAAAGACACTAAGCAGCATTATAAACTCAGTTGAAGAGTGAACCTATGCATATAAATAGTGAACAGCCAGATGCCATTCAACCTTGCTTTTGAATTTTGTTTTTAGATCTTTATAGTGAGAACTTCTCCTAGATTAAAAAAAATGAGGGGGGCTGTAACAACAGCAGCAACAAGAACATAAAACCCAATGGATTAAAAAACCTTTTGACCACCTATCAGTGGCTTTGATCCCCACTGTTTAACTTTGACAGTTTTTGCTGCATGGTGTGAGTGGGCCTACAGGGAGGATGCTTGGTTGTAGTTTCACTTTGCCTTCCTGTAGGGATGCAGCGTTTCTATTAGTCCAGCCCAGGATTCTGATGCACACTCATTGACTTCAGGTAACAGTAACATGAAACGGTATTAAAGAAGGAAAACTCCATACCCTTGATAAGATTTGGTAACAAAATTTTATTTTACAAGACAAAATTTGTAAGCAGCTATTTTATTTTGTTGTTTCAAAAGATTATAGATATTTTTGGTAAAGCGTGTCTCACCATTATCATTACTTTAAGTATGAAAACTTCTATATTTCAAGCAACATATTCTCTAATATTTACCTTTCCAATGAGATATTTTATTTGCATGACTATTTTTAAAGCATGTGCTCATTTTGGTGGAGTTGCTCTTGGGGTGTTTAAACTGTATTTACATATTTTCCTCTACCTTATGAATGTCTCATTTCTGATCAGTAAGACTGAATAGCAAATGCTTTTTTTGTGGTTGCTGGCTAGCTTACACATAGAACATGCACAAAATAGAGTGTTTACTATTAACTAAATTCATTTACATTTCATTTATTAAGTATAATTTCAGTTTTTTGTAAGCTCAAATATATTGACTGCTAAATTCTACTTATTAGCAAATGTGTTAAGTACTTTTAATCTTTTGGTTTATATACTTTCTACAAGTTTTTTTCCTTTATGGATACATATATACTTACACACATACACACACACATATATAAGTATGTATGCAAATATATACTATAAAATGTAACATATATTGATATATATGTAATAAATGAAAATCTAGATAGCTACTTACCTGTCTCTTCACACATATTGTATAGGTTGCATATACAATGTTGTATTTGAAAATCCCCCTTGTCAATAATTATATTTTGCAACTATTAATATTAATAACTGCCTAGTACTACATTGCATTTTGAGATAATACCACATTTTACCAATTTCCTTGTTGTTGAACATTGAATTTTGTGCTGTGAGAAATAATGCTGCAACAAATGTCCTTGTGTATTCATTTTTGTATCTCTGATTTACTTAGGATAAATTACTATAAGAAGTACTAATTTAAAGGGGGTATGAAATATTTTAACGACGCAGTGCATAATGTCAAGTTCTTTCATTTATTCAAAAATGTTTTCTAAGGGGCCTCCCTTGTGGCTCAGGGGGTTAAGTCTCAACACTGTGAGACTGTCAGCAGCCACTGAAGCATGATTCAATACTGGGCCAGGGAGCTAACCCACATGGCACAGCAGACCTCTCCTGTCTCGCCCGCTGCTCCCCTCAGCAGTGTGTTTCACTAGATCTGCCTGTTTTGCTCCCCACTCTTTCTCTGGTGAATCATCTCGCACACAACCCCACAGCTCTTGTATACCTAAATCTTAAAAAGAAAAAAAAAGTTTTCTAAGCATCAATACTGCATCATGCTGTTGGGATGAGTAAGACAATTCGTATTCTCAACTCATAGTATAGTTCAGAGACAGACATGTATATGATTAAACTCAAATTCATGCTCTTGAGAAAGATTGTATTGATTTTTACATGTCACTGACATTGGCAATGTATGCAAGTAGTTTTGGAATGCGCACATAAGTTTTTTTGAAATTAAAGCATCACTGAGTATTTTATAGGAAATGAAAATATTTTCTTTTGCTTATTGTAGATCATGAATCAAATACTTTTAATAATTTTTGATATTATTGTTTTAGAAAGCCCGATTCATCTAATATCCTCATTTCTGTAATGAGGCATTGATCTACATTGTGTGTGTTCTCATTTCCATATTTTTATGGGGACTTTCTTACCACATTCTCCAAGTATCTTTGTATTTTCTGCCACTGACAAATAGAACATTACTTTGACTGTGGTCGATGAAGAACACTAAGTATGTATCTATCTGTATCTATATTTACATATAAGTTATTGAGGTAACATTGGTTTATAGCACTGTATATGATTTAGAGGTTATAGGATCACCTTCTTCAGGTGTATGTTACTACACCACACCCGCCATCAATTCACGCATGTCCTCCACTGTAAATTGATATTTTAAAAATTGATCTTAACACTATTTTGATTCTCCTTTTCAAAGGAGAAAAACCCTGATTTTATATTTATTCAATATAAATGTGGATAAGTCATGTAAGGGTAGAACCTAGTGAAAACTCCTGGTAATGCTATTATATTTAACTTGAAATTTATCCAATGCCTATTTAAGTGCTGTCCTAATATTCAGAACTGGCAGATTTCCCAATTTTCAGCACAGTAGTTTGATTTATTATATCCTTTTAACTGTTGTTGTAAATATCTGGCAATCAAAGGCAATTATTTATCAGACTAGACTTATGACATAAAATAGAAGAAAACCCCACATTTTCAGTGTTGTCTGAAAGTTAAGAGAGGAAATGTGGCTTCCATGGTCTTCTGAGCTGCCTTCCAACATCCAGAATGTACAGTCCTTGGGAATAATTGTACTGTTCACTGTTCAATAGATTTCCCACATGTGAAAACTGCTAGGCTCCTCTGACTTCTAATTTTGGAGCTAAAGATGTTTTCTTATTGAGCTAATAAATGAGCTTTGAGGCAAATGTATGGCTTCCCATTCACTCAAAAATATCAGGTGGGCACTGCACCAAGTGTGGCAAGATAAATCATGTGATGGATATTTCCAAAATATGCCTTTTCACAATAATGTATCTAATATTTTTTTTGTCCATTAGATTTCTTTGAAACTGTCTGTATGACTGAGTGTCTGATCCCTTTAAATGAGCAGGCAGATGTCTGTTCATGTCTTTTGTCTGTTTTCTGAATTGGATTGAGCATTCCTTATTATTACAAAGGTTTTAAAATACTGTTATAGTCATTGCTTCGGTGGTTATGTGAATGGGCTATATCCTCTCCCGTTTTGGAACTTTTTTTTGACTTTCACTAAAGTAACTCTTAATGATGGGATGTACTCACTTTTAAGAGTTAAATTTATTACTTTATAATGTATGCTTTTGTGTCTTTTAAAAAAGATTACATGCTAAGGACAGAATGAAGTTGTGGAAATTCTTAATGGAAAAATATTTTGCATGAAAATTTTAAAAGTTTTGCTTACATAATTTTGCCCCTTTTGTCCTCACCTCTCTCTCTTAACCTCAGAAACCTCCCTTTGTTTATTAACATCCACTAGTTTTTGTAAGTATTTTACTTTGTCGAATCATCCACTCTGTAAATATCGAATATTGTCTTTGTCATTCTAGGTTATTTTACTATACATAATTCCTTCAGACTCCTTCCATTTTGCTATAAATTGCAACATTTCATCTTTCCTTGTAACTGAATACTATTCCTTAGAGTTGATCTGTCCTTCCTATCTTCTTAATTCAGTCTTCTGTTGATGGACATTTGGGTTGCTTCTATGTTCTACCTAGGTTTTGGCTGTAAGGCTTAATGCCATGACTCACATGTGCTTAGGGCTGCACATCTTACGAGTAAAAAGTTCCATGTGCTCTCAGTTTTCCAGATGTTTAATTACCGGATGACTAAATGGCTGTCATTTATGTTCACACTTTGTTCAGAATATTCTGTTATGTGTAAAGGGCCCACCCTTTCTTTGAGTGATTAGGCCATACATTTTTTTTTTCTTTTTCTTTTTTCTTACAATGTTTGCTTTCTTTTCTAGGTGTAGTTCCCATAGAATTTCTACCACCAATTCACCTGTGCACCATCACCATAGTGACCTTGTGCTCTTCACGTCTCTGCCTTGATCCCAGTCCCTCCCTCTTCCCTGCAGAATGTCTGTTTTGTAGTTGCCTGTTTATTTTTGGTTTGTTGTGGTTTTTTTGTTGTTGATGTTATTATTATTTTTTTCCTTGATCCCCTATGTTACTCCTATAAGTGAGGCCATTCACTATTTTTCTTTCTGACTTATTTCACTGAGCATAAACCCTTCAACCACCATTCATGTTTCTATGAATGGCATTATTTATCTTTTTGATTGGTGAATAATATTCCATTATATATATTGCATTTTCTTGATCCAGTTGTCTATTTTTGGACATTTGGGTTGATTCCAAGTCTTACCTATAATAAATAATTCTGCAATAAGCATAGGGGTACATGTATTCTTTTGAATTAATGTTTTCGTGTACTTTGGGTAAATCCCTAGGAATGGGATCGCTGAGTCATATGGTAATTCCATTTCTAGTAGACTGAGGAACCTCCATACAGCTTTCCATAATGGTTGGACCATTTGCATTCCCACTGGCAGTGTAGGAGAGTTCCTTTTCACCACATCCTTGCCAGCATTTGTAGTTGCTATTTTTTTTTAATATGTGCCATTCTTACTGGTGTCAGGTGGTATCTCATGGTGGTTTTAATTTGCATTTCTCTGATTATGAGGGATATTGAACATTTTTTCATATGCCTGTTGACCATTTGCATTCCATTTTTGGAAAAGTGTCTTTTAAGTTCTTCCCATTTTTTGACTGGATTGTTTGCTTTGTTTTTCTTGAGTCATGTGAGTTCTTTGTATAACTTTGTGATCAGTCCCTATTAGTTGTATGGAATGCAAAATTCTCTTCCTATCAGTGGGGTGTCTCTTTGTTTTAGGTGTTATCTCTTTTGCTATACAGAAGTTCTTTAATTGATGTAGTCCCAGTGTATTTATATATGTATATGTGTAGTGATTATGGGCATTTGGAATGAAATAGGGTTGGAGTTGAATCTTGGTTCTTCCCTCTTTACTGACTGAGTGGTCTTTAGAAATTTAAAAATACATTCAGAGCATCAATTACCTAAAAAAGTTGTGTGACATTTCTCCAAGTTCTCATATTAAACTATTATTATGTATTAATTATCACTATTATTATTGTCATAGTGCCAAAGTATTCTTTACTTTTAAACCAGTGATTTTTCTATCCTGTCTGTACTACTTTTGGAGAGAGAGAAAAGAAAAAGACATAGGCCACCATGTCACTTACAGCTGAGGCCCTGTCCAGGCACAGCCCACAGATCAAGGTATTTGAGCCAGTCTCAACACTGAGAGCAATGTTAACAGCAGTCACCCTGCACTGAGCATCTCTGCAGCAGCCACTCAATACCCTCACTTCCGCATCTCACTGGATTCTTGGATCAATGATCTCTCAGATTTTTTGTCTTTATCTTGACATGAGGAAATTGGGACTTAGAGAGGTTCAGCAACTAGCCCAGTGTCACACATTTATCAATTGGCAAAATCAGGAAGTACTCCATGGTCTGCTTGACTCCAAAATTCTAATTATAACCACTGCCTGTGCAGATGATATTCTTTGGAGTTTTAATATCCCTTTATTTTCTGGATGCCGACTTAGTGTGTGGAGACTGGAATCCAGTGGGACCTGGTGGGTGGGTGACTCTAGCTGGATTCTCTGTCCCATTGGGAAAGCCATCTCCCTGCTGAGGGATGAAAGCACTGGAAATGTTGGGGTATATTTGGCCTTTTTCCACTAAAAATTAAATCTCATATGATTTAATGTTGGAAATAGGCTTGAGACATTTTTTACATTTTTCACTTTGGATAAGAAGTATTTAGATATATGGCATTCATGTCTATAGTTTGTATTTTTAAATCAGAAAACTAGATGGTTTATAAAAACCTTTGGAAAATATCTGCAGTATGCTGAAATAAAGTGGGCGCTTAATAAAAATATGCATTAATGCAGGAATCCACCGCTCTCACACTAAGCACAAGAGATCTCTGTTGAACCTTGGGAAAAATAAACTTACTCCCTTGGCTTTTATAGGGGTGGAACTAAAATTTGGTGGTTGTGTCCAGGAATGGTGTAGTGGCATAGAATGAAAACAGTCTGCAGGAGCCTTCACTTTCTTTAAAACATACCAAATTAAACACTAAAAGTCTATATAGAATGAATCTCTGATGCCCTCATCCCACACACAGTTGACTTTTTGAAAAAGAAATTCAACACAAAAAGTTAGTTTACTTTCCTGCTTTTACATGTATTTAATCATGATTAACTGAAGGATAAAAATAGAGTTTTCTGTTTAAAACTCTTTCCTTCTCTGGCACACCAAATAAATGACACAAGTTTTAGGAAGAATTGTTAAATTTTGTTTTATGTCCATTTGCTACTTCCCTGCCTCTCTTGACCCAGTTAATATTATAATGCTCAAAAAGCAATTATCATCTATCTTTCAACTTGATGAACTAGTATTTTCATTGCGAATGAAGTACGCCCTGTTAGTGATTAAATATTAAAAAAAACAAGAAGAATCAACCTGATTTGTTTCAACGCCTCTATTTCTCTGCAGGAGGTGATATTTTTGTCAGTTTGTCAAGTGTTATTTTGCAGGCTCCCTTTTCTCAAGAGTAAATTTGGCTTGGTTTTGAATTCAGTAAAGAATATTACTGAGTTTTTAAAATAAAGATAATATATTTTTCAGATTCTGTTCATAAAAGGGTCATATGAATGCTTTTTGGAAGTTTAAGACTCCCCAAAATTTCAATAACATCTCTAAGTATTCAGTATTCATAGCATATTTAAGTTATTGGCTACATTGAGTAACATGCAGGAAAACATGGCAACCCTCTTAGACTTACCATTAGGGAATCTCACTAAGATAGCAGTTGCCTAAAAGCTGACAGCGATTTCTGTCTATGAAAAATATTGCATTTAAAGAGCTAAAAAGGCAATTCTCCAAAGAGGAAATGCAAATGGCCAACAGGCATATGAAGAAATGCTCAACTTCTCTTGTCATCAGAGAAATGCAAATCAAAACCACTATGAGATACCACCTCACCCCAGTG
>JAGFMF010011739.1:7918151-7949420 GCA_019455555.1 Galemys pyrenaicus | reverse complement strand
AATACCTGCACCCCTATGTTTATAGCAGCACTCTTTACAATAGGGAAGACCTGGAAACAACCTAAATGCCCAAAAACAGATGAGTGGATTGGGAAGCTACGGTACATATACATGCTGTAATACTATTCATCAATCAAAAATGAAAAACTAGACGCATTCATAGGAACATGGATGGAACTGGAAGGGATGATGCTCAGCGAAGTAAGTCAGAAGGCAAAAGAAAAATACCAGATGGTTCCTCCCCTAGGAGGAATATAAGGGAACCAAATAAGGATCAAGGAAAGGAATAAGAATGACAATAATAATAATAATAATAAAGACACAACAAAAACCAAAAATGAAAAGACAAGGACAAATTGGGGACACTGGGTGGAGGGGGGTCTGAGGGCAGACGGGAGCAGGGGGGACTGAGGTGATGGTGCACTGGTGATATGGTGATGGGGAATACATGGGGATTACAACTGATGTTGAATATATATAAATAAAGGAAAAATTTAAAAAAAGATGCTCTTTATTTTGTTCTTTGTTATTATGCTTGCAGGGCATGAAATTTAGGATATATTACTCCATTAGGAAACATCACCAGCTAGAGAGGTCCTGGAGTGGGTTAAATAGAGATTTTCCAAATGTTTTGGATGTTTGCATATTACCAAATTATTTCTTTGGATAGGCTTGTAATTCTTCTTGATGCATCTTATTACTGCTGAAAACTCCTAGGACTGTTAACAAATTCCCTTAAAGAAAGAAAACTAAAATAGCGTTCAGTCAAATGCTATGTGCTTATATTCATTTTGCATTTGAGTTATTGATTAGTCTCTGTCTGCTCTGCTTACCTCTCTTTTATTTACTCTTTGTGAAGCACAGATTTCACTTCTCTTTGGGATGAAATATTTTCTAGAACAGGCATAAAAGTAGCCAAAATGAAAAAACTTTCCACACAGAAAAAAATTCCCATCTTAAATAGCATTCCTTTTTAGGAATATAAAAATAAAACACATCATAAACACATACAATGATAATTATCTTAAGAACATTATAATTATAACCACTGTCGCTTGGTGGTTTGAATGCTCAGGCTATTTTAAGGAGCTGTCCTGAGACGTCTGCCCTTTATTCTTTGATTCATTGACTCTCTTGACCTTTATGATTCAATTTATCATGTATCTTTTCTAGGAAGTCTCCCCTGATGGACCAAATTACCTACAACATCACAGATTCCACATTTTCCAATCTATTTTTACTTTTGTGCACAGATAATATTGTATTTACATGATTTTCAGTCTCTTCTGGGTTCTTAATTATTCCATATGTCTTAAGATAGTAAAATCTTGAAGATCATTGGTTTGAGTCAATGCGTCTTAACTTCTGAAGATGAAAATCACTTGGAGAAATTTTTAAATTAAATAAACATTATGATGCATATGCCTTACCTTCAACAGTTATGATTTAATTCATAAAACTCAAATCATGAAAACACTATATTGTGATGAGTTGTACAAAGCTCTATAACCACATGGCAGATGTTTTATATTAAAATAATAAAAGTGATCTAGAAAACTGCATGTTGCCTATACAATGCCAGAGTCCTCTTTTTCCTTCTTTTGTAACAAATATCTATAGATTCTTGTGTGATTTCAATGCTAGTGACTAACTTTAACTTATTTTCAATTAAATCAAGGGTAAAGCATAGTAATAGTAAATTTACACTTGGAATCTAGACTTTATATTTTAGTCAATACTTTTTTAACCAATATACTAGTTGTATATCCTACATAGTAGATATTGCTAGAACATTTAAATATGCTTTTTTTTAAATTAAAAGTTGTAAAACAAAATAAGTTTTAAAAAATACTTCTCTCTTTCTTGGTGTGTGTGTGTGAGAGAGAGAGAGAGAGAGAGAGAGAGAGAGAGAGAGAGAGAGAGAGAGAGTATATGCATATTATGTGTTTTTGGCTATTAAGTATAAATTTTTAAAAAGACTTGAGATTTTAACTATAAATTATCATCCCATGGCCTGAGACTGTTAGAAAACACCCAAAGAAGCATAACACACACCAGTTGAGTCATGGGGGCTTTGCAAAGTTGTAGAAAGGGCAAAGGTGTGCTGTGCCCCATGCAGAATGGCATGGATGGACACCTAAACCCCATTTAGTAGGGGACAAAGCCATGTGTTTAGTATGGACTAAACCTCAAATTATGTACCCACAGGGCTTTTGTGCTAATGCCTCTTAACAGAAACTTTGTTCTGAAAAGCTTCTTTTGAATTTAACTGCCTGATAATTATTCAGCTCACTGATGCTTGGATGAGAAACATAATGATACTCTTTTACATGAACAGTTTTTTGTTCATGTAACCTGAACACTGGAATTAAATAGTTTTATTTTCTCAACTTATAAGGGCAGCAGACCTTGAAAAGGAGTTTCCTGAACAAATAAGATAACCATACAAAAGTTTTACCTTTAGTTGCATGTTCAAAAACCCATCCCATCTCCACTTAGTTCATTTTTCATACTTGTTTATAAATCACAGGGTCTTTCATAGAGATTTTAAACCTTATGCCATTATTGCTTTTCAGTCCTAGTGAAAATACTCATTCTTCTCAACATCTGAATTTGAACCTACTCTGCAAAAGTTCTCGAGTGTTTGGAGGCCATAAAGCAAGTCATGGGCAATTAAAACAAAGGTCTCTCTTCTTGTTTGTGTCTCAGATACATACCCGAAAAGAATCATTTTGGCAGATTTGACTGATAAATGAGGACTTGTTAGGATGGTGGCAAGTCCAGCAGGAAGTCTTGACTGGTGGCCTTAACATAGGGTCTCGGGTGACCTGTCCCTAAGGAAGCAGAAGGCCTTAGTATTTTAAATCATTAATCACCTCAAGAACAACTGTTTCAAACCCTCAAACCTGATAAGGACATGGCACTCTCAGCCAGGTGGCTGGAAGTTAATGCACTTTCCTGTAATGGGGGCAATGTCTTGGACACTTACACTCAGTCAGTGGTGATGAGCATGAAATTCCAGGAGGATGTGCTTGTGAAGAGGTCAAGTATAAGTATATAAGGGAAATTTCAGAAATGTGAGTGTTTAAAATACTAAAATCCTGATGAGAAGTATAAAAGAGGCAATAAGATGTCTCAGACCATTTTAGTTGATAGTTTCAGCTGAGGAAAATTACTGTCACCAAGGTTTGTTATTCATAAACTTCATGATCTTTGAGTCTCTGTAGGTTTGTAAACCATGTAGTTACGTTCTGCCCCTTCAGACTTTATTTTAATTTATGGTTGGCACACTCCCTTTGCTTTGCAAAATTTTCCAACCTTTCTAAAGCTAAACTGGAAGGTTGAAAAATACGGCATTGATTTTTTGAAACTTAGTGCCAATTTAAATAACTTACTTATGAAAGAATATTTATGTTGAAGAGTAGAGTGCAAAAGTACTTTTGTAAAATATGCAGTTATTTTCAACCAAATCAAGAAATAAGGCCATACTTGATGTGTTCCCTCTTGTTTAGGTAACATCCACTGTTTTTTACAAAAGTTAAGAATAATATTGACTAGATAGATCTAGAAGTCCTAAGATAAAATTCAGGCAAATTTGAGACAGGTAAGAATTACCTACTCTTTCATGGGTTTTGGGTTCTAGGTAGGTTTATTTCTGATAGGGTAGGTTTTCTGACCAGATAATGACTAACTTATCCTGCTTCCCACCATTTTTTTCATCAACTTCTCTTAGACCACTTCTCTTGAGAACCCCTGGGATTTCAGGACTTTGTAATGCCCAAATTAGCCTAGCTGGGCATTCCACATAGGAATATCAGCTACAATAGGCCCAGTTAGGATTTGTATAGGAAAATATTTTACAGAATTACTCTCAACACTTGAACAATCAAGTTTTAATTTTCTCTGGTGACTTCAGTTTTGAACTCTATAAGAAAAAAATTTCTTATGATAAATTACTTCATTTTTTTCTGTTCATCTTTGAAATATTTTCCTATGTAGCTAATAACTGTTCTAATAAAAACAACAACCATTTCATATCTTGGACCTTTTTCTTCCCCTACTTTTTTCTTACCTGCTTTGTAACTTAACTGTGCCCTATCAGTGTCTAAAGTGGTGCCACTATTTTGCCATACTTTTTTACTTCTAGTGCAAGGATTAATTACACCACTATAGGATTTTCTCCAGAGGCAAAGTATGAACTTAATAATTCAACATTATGATTACCACTTAAAAATGAATGACTTCAAGTACTAAATCAATTAGTAGAGAAACTGTCTCTACTAGAGGAACTTTAAAACTCCTGGGGAAAAATCATTTGCTAAGTTATTTTAGATATATGCTCAATGCAAGGTGATAAATAAAATGACAATAAACAGCAAACTATGTAACTTATATATTATTTTTTATTATAGATTCATCTAGATGTCATTTCTCAATCCTTACCTCTACTTACCAAAATCTAAATTATTTTGAAAACTTATCCCACAACTCTACTTAAAAAGTTTTGGATTTTCCTGGATTTTCTTACTTCTACTGAGACATTTCCCTCCAATAAATAAAAAACTGATTTTATAATTTTGAACTTGCAAGCTGAGTCACAGCAGGCCTGAATATAAAATAGCTGAAAACATGTGTGCATTCCTACCCAAAGCAGCATTCTTTATCCCAAAGATCACTGTCACTAAAGAATTTAGTTAAAGAAAAAGACCCTCAGGTAGAAGCTTTAAGAACCACCCGAGTCTGAGAGTCTGTGAATGAGATGGAGAGAACCACTTACATGTGCAAACCCTGCTGGAAAGGTCATCAGTAAATGCCTATCAGTCCAGGCTAGGAAATGGTTTCTTGGACCACAAGCACTTTAAAAATAAGAAGACAAATAAAAATAGAGGTGGGCGGAGTTAACTGACCTTAAGACTCTTTTGTGTCGTTAAAGTTAGCAAAAATACTTAGAGCTTTATTCATTATAAGGAAATGTGCTTTATTCATTATAAGGATCAGCAGCTAAGTAACTTGGTCCTACATCTGCTTCTGCCCCATGAATACTTGCAATATTATATAATGATGATATTATAATAATATGAATCATAGATAATATCTTCATTTTCACTAACTCTGACAGATATAACATTAAAATTGGAGGCTTTATGACAAAATATCAGATTGGAGGTTAAAAAAAATGAAGGTAATTTCCTGGATCCCAACCCACCTCCTGTACTTGTGACTGCAATTTGCATTTTTATTACACCCTATAATTAAGAATGCTCAATAATTTTATGAATAGTATTAAGACTTTATAGGCTGCTGTAAATTTACAATAGCAGCTAGGTGATCTATTCAAAGTTCTGGATGTTTATCTATTTTACATTTTCTGGTTGCTGCAAAGGCCCTAGAACACAGGTGGTAGGACTTGTGTTTTAATGCTGTGTAATTTGGCTATAACATAGAAAAAGAGTAGATTAAATCATGTAAATTGTAAAGTGGCAAACAGCTGGAAGCCATGACTCACAGTTCTTCAATAGTACCTAGAAACAGCATTTCGTCAGGTAAACTAAAAAAATGACTTTCTGTGGAAAGCCAAATAGAATACTAAGTTTTATATCATTTTTATACATCATGTTTTATAGTATTAGTCACAGTGCTTACTTGATTTTAAATACCATAAACCCTGTTAATTATAGTCAATAAACAGTTTTGAGGATTTTTTCCTCCCCGACTTCTATAACTTGAGTACTATATATGATGTGATGAGAGGCAAACGACAGGCCTCCAGGAAAGTTGTGTGTATTTACTGACTGGTACAATTGACAGTCACCAGCCACCCATGCTGATTCTAAAATGAGGGCCTGGACTTCGCTTCTATGCCTTGGTGGTGGGTCATTAGCTGATACCACAACTCTGTAACAGCCTGTGGAGATATAGACTTGGAAAGAAGCTCTTGTTTTTCTTTCTTTGAAGAATAGTGGGAAGCTAAAAAAAAAAATAATTAGCAGTTTGAATTAGGAATAGAAGAATTTTGTATATGTAAAAGCATTTTCCTCCTTATTCATAGCTTTCCATGGCTATTGGAGGCGTCTTTGTACCAAAGATTTCCGGGTAACTAAGGGTTCTTCATATATAGTAATGAATCATTTCTGTCCATGAGCCTTTTGAGATTAAGAAACTTGAATAAAGTGGCATCAGTATCCTGATGGATGGCACCCAGTTAGGTCTCTTTAGTACCAGGTGAGAAGAGGACTTTTGGAGTATAGACTTTCCCCATGTCATTGCCTCTCCTGAAGCTTTCATTTGTGTCACTTTTTTAGCATCCCCCCAGAATCTATTGTGGGAATTGAACACTGGTCTTAGTTCCAAGTCTTTGGTTCCTGCCACTCCTGTTTGGATTTTTGGGGTGTGTGTGTAGGGGGGAGGGGGAGGTCTTGTATCATCATTTAGACAGTTTAATAAGTTTTTCTATTAAATTTTACCTAAGTATAAGAATAGAGTCTGATGGGGTTGGGGGAAGGCCCAGTCTTCCAGCGGGAAAACAAGAGACTAGAAATCTAAATATTTACTATGTAGCTTTTCCACCTATCCTATACACATTCTAATACCATAGTGGAACCCTGTATACTCATGAGTTTTATTGAGAATGGCTGTGTAGCATTCCTATTAGAATGAAAGTAAAGACAGTTCAAGCCAAGAATTGGTTTGAAAAGTTTTAAATTCCAAATGAATAGGGCCCTCCCTGGTGGTACAGTGAATTAAGCGATGCATTAAGAAGCAGACCGCAGCCACTGCAGCATGAGTTCAATCCCTGCTGCCAGACTGGGAGGTAACCCACATGGCGCAGCAGACCTCTCCTGCAGTGCCCGCTGCTTCCCTCAGCAGTGTGTTTCAGTTGATCTGCCTGTTCTGTTCCCTGCTCTGTCTCACCTCCTGCGTGCCTGGCCTGTACCCCAGTTCTTGTATGCATAAATAAATAAAATCTTAAAAAAAATAAATTCCAAATGAATAGTGAAAACTAAGGTCAGTGCAAGTTAATAAATATCCTATGTAAGACCTCGGGTTTCTGTACAACAAAGGCTCAAGGGGCAAGGACACAGGGGTGAGCCATTCAAATAATCTGAGAAATTGCTCATCTGTGAATTAGGAGGTTGAATTATGTGGTTCATGTGTTTCCTTCCACTTTCAAGGTCTTCTCATTCAGTGATATCACCACAGGTCCTGATAATAACTGCTGAGCCAGATGAGATATCATTTAATATTATTAGACATAATAGAACAGGGAAAGGGACCACTAATTATGCCAGAACAATATTGTCTCCTGGGCAGGTCCTATTGCTACTCAATTTGAAAAAACGTCTTTATAAGTTTAAGGATTAGAGTTTTCAAGATGCCATATGCGGTGGATAAATAAAACTTTCCAAAGCTAAGTGACATTTTTCTCTCCAACTTTTTGTTTTGCTCTCTTATTCTTTTGTTTTCTCACCAAAATCCCTCTTTGTTCATTTCTTAACTGACTTTATTTGGTGCCTAAGTTTATTTTAGTATACTGTATATTTTTTTTCTGTGTATACATATACACACATATATTTTATATATATGGTTAACAATTTATTCATTGAATTACTGTTTTTGTGTGTTGAATGTTCTTTTATTCAGTCATCATGTATTATTGAGCATCTCCCCTGTATTAAGTACCCTACTAGATGTTGGGATTACAACAATGGAAAGACAAACTTGGCCCTTGCCCAAATAATCCTTACAGTCCAGTGGAAATAAAATACTATTTATTGTTTTTTAATTTTGACAAGAATTTGAAATAACTGCTTTATAACTAGATTAAATTGCCCTTTATTTACTTGTACTTGTAGACTTTTTTTTCTTTCATGCATTAATGAGAATTTATATGAAAAAATAGCCCATAAATATCTCTGTAGTACATTCTTGGGTATCCAGAGTGTGCTATTGAATGGTCAGCCCTTTGCAGTGTGTTCTCATTTGCATCTGTGACTTTAAACAGGAAAGCCGCTCTCTATATATTATGATGTATTTTAGGGTAGAGTTAAAAGGATTACTTGGAGGGAAAAAAGTCATCAGAAAATCATAATACTCTTGAGAAACCCTTGCATATACACTTGTGTTGTAAAGTTCTAAGAAAATAATTGATTCGGTTATTGACTACAGTCTTTTCAAAAGCATAATTGTAGAGTTTTGTATACCAACTTCTTTTTTTTTTAAAGATTTATTTATTTATGCATAAGAGCTGGGGTGCGAGCCGGAGGTGTGGGGGGTGAGAGGATTCACCAGAGAGAGTGGGGATCAGAACAGGCAGACAGATCTACTGAAGTATATACACTGCTGAAGGGAGCAAAGGGTGAGACAGGAGAGGTGAGCTGTGCTGTGGGGGTCAGCTCCAAGGATCAAAGTGCTGTAGTGACTGTGGATGCTTCATAGTACTGCGCTCAACCCCTTGTACCATCAGGGATATCCCCAACTTATAATTTTTTTTGTTACTGTTTTTATTGCTTTTAACTGAAATTGTTTGTTTAATTACAGACCAAGCTTACGGTTCATCAGTCTTCTTTTCATTTGCTGGCAAGGTCTTTTAAGGCAGACCCAAAAGAGCTATGGTAAAAACACTTTTAAAAAATGTCTGAAGAATAAGGAAAGTACTTTCTCCTCTTCATCACCTTCAGTGCTCAGTCATTCCTCTTAAAATCCTCTCGACCCCCCACTGCCACACCTGCAGGCCTTCATGCTTTGGCAAGTACCTCTGTAGCTTCAGCTTTAGAAAACAAACAAACAAACAAACAAAAAAATGAACTTTGGTCTTTGATATCCAATGGGAACCAAGAATCTGGTAAATTTTTAGCCTCATTACTTTGAAGTCATTTGCTTTTTTTGTTTTCCTTTTTTTCCCCTCTGGTATTTGTGATTTCATGATATCTTTCAGGCTTCCTTAATACATTTAAAATATAAAGGTACACCTTTATCTTTTTCTCAACTTATAGCATTGAGCATTACCTAGCATGGGCTTTTTTTGGGTCTAGTTCTATTGAGATGTAATTGACATGTACATTGTGTCAATTTAAAGTATATAATAGGATGATTTGATATACATAGCATATTATGTAATGACCATTACAGTAAACCGATTAGTTAATACCTCCATCATCTCACATAATTACCTTTTTTTGGGTTATGAGGGACAGTTAAGGTATCTCTAGGCAACCTTCAAGTACATAATACAGTATTGTTAACTATAGTTACCATGTTATACACTAGAGCTCCAGAATCTTTTAACTAGAAATTTGTACTCTTACAAACATTGCCTTATGTCCCCTGTTGCCTAAGCCCCTGGCAACTACCATTCTAACTTTCTGTTTATACAAGAGTTTAGCTTCTTTAGATTTCACATGTAATGAGATCATATAGTAATTGTCTTTCTTATTTCACTTAGCGTATTGCCCTCAAGATTCATACATGGTGTTTCAAATGGCAATATTTCCTTCTTTTATGGTGGAATAATATTCTATTACATAGATGTGTGCCATATCTTATTTATCTACTCATCTTTCTATGGATACATAGGTTGTTTCCATGTTTTGGCTGTTGTTAATAACAGATAATAGCTCTTACATTTAGAAATAAAAAAGTAGTGCAATTGTAAAAGTTTAAGGTTTTTATTGAAATGGAGTAAATTTGCCACACACACACACACACACAACACCTGAAACAGTAAAATAGTATACTTACTTCACTTCCCTCTTTGGCTCCTTCTTGCTATCTCATTTTCTCTCTTACTCCTTATTATGGTCCATCTTGCCACATTTTTATCAATTGCTTTGTCTTCTGGATGTCTATAATCAAAACACACAATAAATGAATTTATTCAAATGCTATCTTGTAAATGAATTAAA
This sequence comes from Galemys pyrenaicus, assembly GCA_019455555.1. Lineage (NCBI taxonomy): Eukaryota > Metazoa > Chordata > Mammalia > Eulipotyphla > Talpidae > Galemys > Galemys pyrenaicus. Next base: position 7,939,518 of record JAGFMF010011739.1, on the reverse strand, counting down.
GTACTTACATAATCCTCAGGTTATTTATAGCAAGGAGGAGAAATACATCCTTGCTCAGTATGAGAGATTACTGTGTATTCTGTAGGTTTTGTTTTCTTATGGATGAAAAAAACGTCCTACTCCTCACCAATGGCAAATATGTAAATCACCATGTACTTACTAATTTCCTTGCCAAGTCACATTATTCCTCTTTTCTCCCCCAATTAGATATCTGGCTCTCCATAGCTGTTGTGTTATGCTCTATTGTTTCTCTTCTTAATTATACTTATTGGAGGGTAGATTTCCTTTATCATGCTCTGCTATACTATGCTTTAAACACACTTAAAAGGAAGCATAGAATCAAATTATTATAAAAATTTTTCTCTTCTTTGATGCTCATATCCATTCAAATTGGTAGCAAATGTTCTCCTGAATGTCCTTGTGGACTTTTAAAACATTCTTGAGAAAATATTCACAGATATTTTAAATACTTTTTTGTGAATCAGGCTTAGTGAAAGCTGAAAAAAAGAATGAGGAGTCAAGAGTATTATTTCCAGATTCTCTAATTTTCATGGTTAAACTTAAGGGAATTGTTACTTATTACCAGCATTTTTTTTTTCTTTTAAGGCATTCTCCTCTTCTACAGATGCCAAGTAAATAAAAGTAAATAAAAACTTTTGCAACATTCTGTTTTTGCCTTAGCATGGAAAATTCCCAACTTTGGCTCTCATAAGAATCTGTCTTCTTTTGTTCTAATGGTTCTTTCCAGTAATGTAAAGAAGATACCCATAGGGGGTATTTGTCTTTTTATTTTTTTAACTGGTTGCCTAGTATGTGATTCCTCTTTCCTTGTTTGGGAAATTCCCCACTTTGTGAATCTTAACAGGACTTCGATCTTACCTTTCACCATTGAATCTGGAAAGTCCCCTTTGCCACAGGACATATGTGGTACATAACTTATCACTCATACCCACTCTGAACTAATGGATGGAGTAGGGAAGTGTAGAATTCATTCAAGGTCAGAAGAAACGATAGAAATGTCAGCTCATTGTGGGCAGCAGTGGTAGAAGTTTCAGCAGTGGCATCTGTCTGTGGTGGTGTGATAATGATCAGTTAGCTTAGCTGCCTAACTGAGTGGGCCAGTGGAAGTAGCCGCCTTGAACTGTGCAGTTGGATTTTGGTAGCCCCCTGTTGTTCCTGATTGTTTTATAACCCTTTCTCTAGCCTTCTTAGTGATTTTTTGAGAATATCCAATATTGTTTCAATTAATTATATTTTTGTTTTTTCTATTATTTGTAACCAAGAGAGACCCTGACTGGTATGAAATTTCAAACCAGAAATGGTTATAGGAAATGGAACCTCAGGAAAATGGGAGTGACATAGAAGAACTGGAATTGACTCTCTGGCTCAGTTAAAGCTGACGGTAGTACAATCCTTCTGTTTAAGGGATGAGATGCTAAGGTACACCTGAGCATTCATGTCAGCAAATGAATCATATATGAACTTCTAGAATAAAGGCCTTCTTGAAGGAAAGGCTTTTGGGAATCAAATAGTAGTGTCCATTAAATACTGTGAAGAGATGAGGATTGGAAACACTGGTGTGAAAAGGTAGCTGATTCTAACAGTGCTGGATTCCTTAAAGAAAGAGGATATGAGCTCAAATTCCTTTTTTTTTTTTCTCTCTAAGCTTGGTTAAAAATTAGGGGGTTTCTATGAATAAAAGAATCTCTTCTCTTTTGTAATTCATGTAATTTTGTAAGATCCAGAGGTAAATGCAATCATGTAGGTTGCCAAATTAGAGGGTCAGTTGAATTCCTAATCATGTTCTTTAAGTTAAAAATCTACACATTTAGAGAGAGAAGGTAGAGCCCTGAGAATTGAAACAGTAGGATTGGAATAGTAGGATTTGGTGAATTGTGGTACCTTGAATCTCTAGTCATCAAGCCACCCAGACCAGTTGAACTAGTACTCTTTCTGAGTCTGTTCCTGTCTTGGTTAAATTTTCTGCCACCTATAGGAGTTGCATTACAAAAATCAGTTCTCTTATGTTCCTTATGCCTCATTCCCATATCTATAACTTAATTTAAATCTCAGCTTACCTTGAAATGCCAATGAGTGTCAAAGCTAGGAAGAGCTGAGTTATGATCTAAATAACTGCAAGACTTTGCCTATTGATAGTGAAAAAAATCTGGGGCATATGTTTGAAAATGGGTTTTTAAAATTTTTTTAATTTTCATTTTATTTATATATATTTTACATAATTCTTCCTTTTTGTACAGTGTATGCTTTCCTCCTCTCAGGTGTTGTCTCCATGAAATTCCCAATTCACCCGTGCACCATCACCATAGTCCCTTGTGCTCTTCCCTCCCCTTGTTTGATCCCTCTCCCTTCTCCTCCCCTACAGAATATCTCTGATTTATAGTTGCCTGTTAATTTGTTTTTTTATTTATTATAATGTTTTTCCTGATCCCTTGTTTGGTTCCCCTACATTCTTCCTATAGGTGAAGCCATATGATATTTTTCTTTTTCTCTTGTTTTATTTCACTGAGCATAATCCCTTACAGCTCCATCCATGTTGCTGTAAATGGCATGAGTTCACCTTTTTTGATTGCTGAGGAATATCCATCCCACTATGTATATACCATATCTTCTTGATCCAATCATCTATTTTTTGGGATTTGATTTGTTTCCGTATCTTATCTATTGTAAATAGTGCTGCAATAAACATAGGGGTGCAAGTATCCTTTTGGATTAATGTTTTTACATCCTTTGGGTAGCTTCCTAGGAGTGGAATTGCTGGGTCATATGGTAGATCCATCTTTAGTGGTTTGAGGAACCTCCACACAACTTTCCATAGTGGCTGGATGTACAAGAATAGTTTTTGAAGACTTTAGCACTTTTAAATTTTTTTTTTTTTTGCTATGGGAGCACTTAACCAAATGTTCTTGAGTCAATGGACTAGCACGAATAGATGCATTGATTGTTTCCTTGATTGTTGGGCCCAATTTGAACTTTCATCCATTATTATACTAGAAATTACTTTATAAACTATAGGAACAAACAGTCCAAACACTTAGGGGGGTAAGATTGTTGGAGGAGATATATCATAGTATTGAGCCCCATATTTTAACTGTATCTTTTGAGAGAGTCCTGATGGGACTCCTTTCAATAAGAGTGTGGTATAGTGCTAAGGGGCTCACTAGCATTTCGGGGAAAATAATTAGTGGCTATTCTCTTTAAGCCAGTGGTGTGGTGCTGGTGAAAGATGCTCAAGTTAAAATGGGGCTCCTTGATGCTACTAAGGACTTTAGGATCCTGGGGTAATGGAGCTCAAGCAGCTGCGTCTTACTGTCAGAAGGCAAAGTGGGCAGATAGCAACCATAATAGGTGGAAATTTTAATTGGAATAATTAGCAGTGATCTTCAGCAATGGCTATTGATAATTGTATCTCTGTGATTGAAGTAGATAGGTGTTTGATTTTTACAAGTCAAGCCATGCTACTTGATTTTTACAACCGAAAACTTCTGAGTCTTGTAATAGTGGCTTGATTTTAACTATTACAATAGGTAATTATACTGTCTCACTAAGTCCAAGATAAAGATAATTAATGAGTGCAGTGTCCTTTAAATGGAAACAAGGTGAAGAACTTCTTAGACAGGGTCCTGTGAAAGAGATCTGGGCATACTTCTTAGAGTAACTGGGAGAAAGGAAATTTTAAACTTTTTTGAGATGAGTGGATACTTGCCCTGTTCAACATATAGTTTCTTTATAGGAGTAACTCACATGCCTTGGTATTTTCCATGCATTTATTTTACTGGCAAATAAATACCATTTTTCCTATGGACAAATAGAAAATATGTTAAACAATTTTTTTTTCAACTGGTAGCAGTAACAGAGTAACTTTACTGCCTTGATCAGTTATATCTTCTTTCTGACCATATGTCACCATTTCATCTACAAGGCGTTCACTGTCACACAGGACACTATGTTAGCCCAATATACTACGACATGCTAGTGGGACTTGGAGAGTAGCATATAGATACTGGCTGTCTTGGTATAAGATGCATGTATACTAGACTCTCTCCTGGTGTCCACGCAGCAGCAAAGCCCATCTGTGTCTCTCACTATTGACACAGTAATATTCACTGTGGCATAGATACTTACTTTTGTTGAGAAATAGGCCTGAAAGGGTCATTTGTTAGTTCAGTGATAGAAATTAATAAAGGAAAAAGTGGTTTAAGAAAGTTATGGTTCTTGGCCAAAAATAGAATTACTGGATAAATTAGAAAGTTGCATTAGGAAACAGCACTGATGTATAAAATCAGTGGACTGGACTACTTATAAAATCAGTGGACTATAAAAACTGGGCTATGCTCTATGCAGGTGTCACTAAGTAAAATTTATTCAGTGACCAGGAAATCCAAGTGAATATATGAAATATAGGAAGATAAGAGAGTAAACACATTCTTCTTTTTTTTTTTTTTTCTGGTTGTCACCTAAGAAGATAGACTTTATTCTGTTAGTTTTATTTTTATTTTTTTAAGTTCTTTTTTTAATATAAATTTTTAAAAATTTACATATATTTGACATCAGTTGTAATCCCCATGTATTTCCCATCACCGTAACACCAGTGCACCATCACCTCAGACCCTCGTGCTCCCATCTGCCCTCCACCCTTCCCCTCTTCCCTTCCCACCACATGTCCCCAGTTTGTCCTTGTCTTTTCATTTTTGGTTTTTGCTCCTTTCTTGTTGTTATTATTATTATTCTTATTCCTTCCCTTGATCCTTATTTGGTTCCCTTATATTCCTCCTAGGGGAGGAACCATCTGGTATTTTTCTTTTGCCTTCTGACTTACTTCGCTGAGCATCATCCCTTCCAGTTCCATCCATGTTCCTATGAATGCGTCTAGTTTTTCTTTTCTGAGTGCTGAGTCGTATTCCATCGTGTATATGTCCCACAGCTTCCCGATCCACTCATCTGTTTTTGGGCATTTAGGTTGTTTCCAGGTCTTACCTATTGTAAAGAGTGCTGCTATAAACATAGGGGTGCAGGTATTCTTTTGAATCAGTGTTTTTGTAAACACATTCTTTTTCAAGACATTTACATTTAAAACATTTACAAAAACCAGATTGTACAAAAGAAACACTTTGGTTTGTCATACCACTATGACCCAGAAGTAAGAAAATGATTGATGAAATTACTTGAGCAAAGATTCCAAGTAGTGCAAACATTACTCACCAACTATGAGAAAAAAATTATCAGAGAATAAAAAATGCTTAAATAATAAATACTTAAATCATGATATAAAAATATACATGTAGACCATATCTCTTTAAGAAAAATATTTCATTAATCAAATATTTTTAAGATCTCACTATATTAAAATACTTTTCTACACTATAGAATAGTGAAATGATCAGTCAGAATCTCTGCCCTGGTGGAGCTTGCATGCTAGTGGGAGGAGGCAGGCAGCAAGTAAATAAAAGTAAACTAAAGTGTAAAAGGGGGTTAAGTGCTATGTGTGGAGAGAAATAAAGCAGAAACAGGGCATCTGTAGTGCAAAAACAGATGGAGGCTGTTGGGTTCTTACATGGTATGGTCAGGGAGGGCTCAGTGAGAAGATGACATTTAAGGAAATGATTAATAGAGATGAAGGAACAAAGTGTCCAATTAAATGGGTGAAGAGCATTTCAGGAAAACAAAGAGCAAGGGCAAAGGCTCTAAGGTAGGCATATGCCTATGATGTTCAAGAAACAGCAAGTGTGGGTGTGGCTGGAGCCAGTAGATGAGGAGAGACGCTTACTTAGATTTAAGGGATATGAACTTGTGAGTGATCACTGTATAGATACATAAGATCACCTTACAGATGTGAGAGTAGTGAGAAAGAGAAGCAACTGAAGGACCAAGCCCTGGGGCATTCCCAATGTAAAGAGGTTGGGGAAATGGGGAAGAGCTGGCCAAGGAGGGAGGACTGAGGTGGAACAACTAGGGAAGGAGGTGAAAAAGCAGGAGAGAGCAATGATCTGGAAACCAGGTAAAGCATGTCAGCCATATGACATACTGCTGAAGGCCCATTCACATGAGGACTATGAATTAACTGCTGCTTGAAAAATATGGGGGACATTGGTGCCATGGCCAAGAGCACTTTCATTGGCGTGGAGGATTATCTCCTGTCTGGAGTAGGTTTGAAAGACAATAGAAGGAGAGGGGTTTGCTGACAGTAAGACAAGAACTTCCATTTTAAGAACTTCCATTTTAAAGACAAGAGAATTGGGGCCTCCCTGGTGGCGCAGTGGGTTAAGCAACGCACTGTGAAGTAAACCGCAGTTACTGCAGCACGAGTTCGATCCCTGCTGCCGGCCAGGGAGGGGACCCACATGGCGCAGCAGACCTCTCCTGCTGTGCCCGCTGCTCCCCTCAGCAGTGTGCTTCGGTTGATCTGCCTGTTCTGCTCCCTGCTCTCTGTGGTGAATCCTCTCACACCCCTACACCTCTGGCCTGTACCCCAGTGCTTGTATGCATAAATAAATAAATCTTTAAAAAAAAAAAAAGACAAGAGAATTGGAGTTGTAAGTGGAGAAAGTGATGGGGTCAGAGGACTTTATCTTAAGGGAGAAAAACAATCTTTTTATATGCTCATGGGAAATAGTAGAGAAAAGTGGTAATGGAGAAGAGAGTGAGGCGGGGTAGGAGTTGCCAAGGCAGCAACCTTCAGGAGACAAGAAAAACTGTCTGTAGGGCACAGCAGGAAGGGTTGGCCTTAGAGAGGAGCTGGAGCGTTCTTTTAGTGACGTGAGGGATGACAGGGCATGTGGTTTAGGTGCTGTTACTTGGGGAGGTGGAGCTTGTGGAAGAACCGAGGGGAAAGTCAGGTGCCCAGACAGCCTGTTCTGTATTTGCAGATTTCGGAGTTATAAGGATCCCAAGTTAGGTCTTTTAGAAAGTAGTCAGTGGACTACTCTGCTATTACAGTTTTTGACCTCTTGTACAGTATGTGTGACATCAAACTCTAGTGTTTCTACTTATGATGCAACCAGCATTTAACATTTTAATATCTGGCCCTCAAATATGAAATGTATGTTCAAATAAATTAGGGTGATAATATGCAATGGCATATTCCATCTGTTCTAAAAAGGATATTAAAATTCCTAATTTCATATTTTTTATTAAGGAGATTAACAACATCTTCATAGTTACATATTCCTAATTTTATAAGTTAGTTATATCACAGTAATTATACTAGGGATTAGTAGACTCATGGTAATTTATAAATGAAAATTAATTTTAACCAGTTAGGTATGAAAGGTCTGCAGGCTTCATTGATTAACTGGTGAATTCTGCTAAAAAAGGTACTTAGTAATAAAAACAGTAGATTGAGTAAATGAATCAATCATTTTGGCATTCAGAACAGTTCTGTGGGGAAGAATTTGGGCATCAGAAATGTTCATTATGGTAAGGGAATTTACATCCAGTGACTGAAAGCACAATCTAGTTTCATCTTTGCACATTTTGTGTTTTAGCCTATCCTTCTTACATGTTATTAACTGATTTAGGGCAAATTATGTTTTTACCCTGCACACTGGAAGTCAAAACATTAATTCGAAATTTGATTAAAAGGAAATATAGGCTGTTTATTATTTTATCACAGAGACAGTATTTTCTTTATTATAAAATGAGAAGATGGAAAGATTTGAAGCTTTTACTGCATTCTTTGTTTCTTCAGCCAAGATATTTCTGCATATTCAATTAGGTGGTGTTTCCAACATTCCTCACAGTGAACATCAGTTGTACTGTCAGTTTTGATATCATCCATATTTCATCTAAATAAGTGACTCAGCACCCGCTCTGGTGTAGAGGACAGAGCTTATCCTAACCCATCATGGTAAGAGGAAAAGGAGAGAATGTTAATGTGACATGGTTAGAAAATGTTTACATGAAGTATTTATTTACTAATAAAGAAACTTTTGAGAAGGCCCCATCCCTATAAATACTTATGAAAAGAAATGGTTTCCTGTGTGCTTGTGAGGTTTCTTATGTAAGTACATGAGATTTCCATAATTAAACTTAACCATAATTAAAGATTATTTTTCAGTTCTATTCCCATAGCAGACCAAGTTAAGTCTCTATATTACACTTGTTTGTATCACCATGATAGGCTTAGACTGTAGGCTTTTTATTACATTTGAGAACTTTCGTGAATCTGAAACACTTTTCCTTAGTCAGTGGACATGACTTTGGTAGGGAGGCAAATTCTAGTTAGCATCATCTGTGCTAACAAGTGGGGTGAGTGGTTGCCTGCAGTAAGTGAAAAGGAAAGTACCAGCAGTCCCTTTTTCCTTTAGCCAATTTGTGTGTCTACCACTGCTGGGATCTGAATTATTAGGGAACGCTTTAATAGTTAAATTGTTATCTGGTCTCTCCAAAGTGAAGTTTCATTCATTGATTAAATCATTATCTTTCAAAGCTGTGTGGGTAGAGCAGGGGTTCAAAGGCAAGAGGACAGAGGACAGAGGACAGTGGCTGGATCCAGGCCTGACCAAAGTCTAGTAGGGGGACAGATTCAGGCCACTTAGGTTAGTTTGTTGGAGTGTGGTGATGCTGCAGAAGGTGGAGGCTCACTCGAGACAGTTTCACACAGCCAAGGGACCTTTGCTTGTATCCATCTTGTGCCAAGGCTCTGTGCTTGGGATGGGGACAGAAAGATGAGAAGGACTTTGTCCCAATCTTGAGAAAATTAACACCTCTCAGGAAAAAGAGAGGGTGCTGTAAGATGTAACCTGGCATTCCGGTTTGAGGGATGCAGAGGGCAGCTGCCACTTTCTGGAAAGGGCCTCTTGTTCACACTTCTACATTATGTCGATGAAGTACAAAGGACTCTCTCGGGTTGTTTGCCTATATGACATTTTCAGATATAAAATAAAGTGTGGAGGGGGCAAGTCATGAGCCCATACTGCTGCCAGAGTGTACCCTCTGGAAAATGGAGCTTAATCAACTCTTCTAAGCATATGTGTCAAGATAACTAGGAATAAGAAAAAGCCCTGATTTTATATTCTGGCATTATTTTTTATTAGTCTAGGCTTTGGACCAAAATACCTAACTTCTCTGAACCTTACTTTCCTTATCGTTCAATGTGGAGAATGATTTCCCAGTTCCTTTCATTGGATGATGAGAGAATTAAATGAAGTAACGTATGTCAGCATTCCTGGTACATGGAAGACAGCTAGGGACTATGAACCCCCTCCATTCCATGCCTCGACTTTAGTGCAGCTGATTAATGACCCAGGCTGATCTGAATACTTGCCTAATATAAGACTGATGATAAGAGAGGGAAGTAGAAAGAGTTATCTCTCTCTTCTAGCTGCTTGCTCTGTGGGAAAAGAAAAATTAAATGCATCATTTAAGGGAGAATATGCAACAAACTATTTAGATCCTTTGGAATTTGGATCCAGTTCACTAAGTGTCTTTTTTGTTTAATTTCTAGAGAATTTAACTTCCATCATTTGGATTCCAAGCGCAACTTGGAAGTTGTTGTTCACAGTTTGTTATCCTTATTCTTAGTGGTAGCATCATTTCACTTCAGATTGTCAAATGTAAACGGACAGTTCACTGAGCAGCAGAATTAATGGGGAGCTTCATGTTTATGTAATGACGTCGGGCTTTATGTGCTGTACAGAATGTACAGGGGTAATTTGATATTTCAGATACATGTCTAGACAGGGTAAAGCTTCAGGAGCTCTTGTCAGCCCTGGGAAAAGCTATAGGTCCCCATTGTGACCAGAGAAAGCTCTTCTTGACTGACAAGTGAAATGCGGAGTTAACTCTCTGGCGCTAGATTTACAATCAAGGGGAAAATCAGATCTGATGTGCTTTGACAGGACTGATAATTCATAGAACGAGACTAGGCCAAACTGTGTGGCCTGATTTATGGGTGCTAGAAGTGATATCTCCCAAATATTTTCTACTACCCAATTCTGGGAACTGTACTCCCAGTCTTAGAATCACTTCTTTGGGTTTAGTCACTGTGATTTTTTTTTAATTTATATATATTTGACATCAATTGTAATCCCCATCACCATATCACCTAGTCACTGTGATTTGAAGACACTCCTATAACATGTTAACTTGATCCTTGGGAGTATTATACTTTGACTAATATTGCTTAATCTTAATGAGGCTAATTAAGAAACACATTTTAGGATAGGTAAGTTTTGGTGTGAGGGCAATAGAACATTTTTTTATAATTTGGAATTAAGTTTACTTTTTGAGGAGGGTATGCTCAGGTGGAGGGTGGAGGAGGCAGCAGAAGGTCTTTGGATGTCTTAGCGGACTCAAAAAAAGGAGAGGAGACTATGGTGACCAACGGAAAGTGTCCACACCATGTGTGTGTGCTCATGGAGCAAGGACTAAACTCGTTTTATCCATATCTCTGTGCTTCACAAGACTCATCTTGTTGACCACACATTATTTTGAGCAAAGACAAAAGCATCTCAAAACCAGCCCCACTGTGTTTCCTTTCATGTTCCTGCAGTACTTTCTGGTACTGAAAATTTAACAGTGTTTGCCCTGGAGCGTAAAGCTTCCCATGGGGATGACAGATTCCCATTCCTCCTTTCCCTCTTCTGGGCCCTCTCCCAGCAGCCGGTGACTCCCATTGTCCCCACACTTGCCACTAAGAGTACACCTCACAATTTATTTGCTGCGGACTGTTGTGAGATAATCTGCAAAGCTCTATCCTGTTATCCCAGAGAAACAGTTCAGAGTGGGGACCAGCTGAACCTGGAGTGTTCAAATTTCAGTTTGTAACTCCCTGAGGAGGTCATTGCTTAGCTCCTCACTTTGAAGCTTAGTGTTGCTTTAGATGTTCTGACATTGACTGAAATTCTACCTATTCTGCACCAGGCACAGTGCTGGCAGCTTGACACATGAATTTCATGCTTATGGCAAGTTATTAGCTGCTAGTATTCCTCACAATTAGTTGTTAGGAGTCTGTTGTTAGTGTTTTTAATTTATAGATTAGAAATTTGAGGCTTTAACAGGTTAAGTAACTTGCCTGGTGAGTGAGAGAGCTAGGAATTAAACTTAGAAGTGTCAGCCTCCTCCTCTATGCTGTTAAGGGTATTTTCTCTTTTTTGGAGACTCCCCCCCCCCCCATCTCCCAATACAGTATACCAACCTGAGGAACACTTAACTGGGGAAACTTTCCTAAATAGAATATGAATAGCTGTGCGAAAGTAACATGGAGAAAGGATGCTGGAGGCACATCTAAGCTGTAGAGGAATGTTATATGTTTGCATGGTTCTCCTGGCTCCATATTTTGATTCTCCAGTGACTGCCAGTGCATTAGAGTCTGTTCCTGTTTAACTTTCTTTAGGCCTCAGGCCGCATCTTGTACTCTGCCCACCTCGAATGAAGGGAACCTCTTCTCTTTATAGTGGATGCACTTTAATACTGAATACCTTGCTGTGACCTCTTTTATACCTTGTACTCTCTTTCCTTTTCTGTTTAATCTTAGCACTTGCACCTCAGCTAAGACCTTGGCTTTCTCTCCTTGGCCTCAATTCCTATTTTCCCTCCAGCTATGCTACCTCTGGCTGCCCTGAGCAAATCTCCTCCTGTACCTCAAAAGGATTTTGTCCTTTGATCCTGTCCCTTAGAGAGCGCTCTGCTCCCATCCACTTGTGTCAGTAGGAACCAGCTATTAAACTGAACCCCAAGGATCCTGAAGCATGTAGGAGAAGTGAATTAGTCAGGCTTTTACCCCACTAGCCTCTGTGACTATCACCCGCAGCCTTGATTGTGTTCATGCAGAATGTGCTTGGGAGTATGGATACTGGGCACCATGGACATCTGGAGCGTGGGTGTGGGCATGCTAAATAGAGGCCAGCCATAGAAGGGCTTTGTCACTGAGAGATAGAGGACAGCTACTAGGGAGGAGATTTAGCTATAGAAGACACTGAGAGCACCAAATAGAGCCCAGAGAAAGCATAAAGATTCACTACGGGGGAGGGGGTATTGGGAGCCTTGGTTGCCTGCCTGCCTGCCTGCCTCTCAGACTCCCTGCCTGGCCTGTGCCTGCCTCCTTGCTGGCCAGCCTCCCTGCCTGGTGTGTACCTGTATATCTGGTTCCCTGAGAGAGCATTAATGCCTGTAAAATCCTAGGGCTCCAGGATTCTCCTTTATCCATCTGCCCGAATCAGTAGTGAACCTGCCCTGTGCTTGCTGGCACTAGAATCACTTTGCCTTCCGTGGTCTGTACACTACTTGCCATAGCTCTGCAGCCCCTGCACCGAGCCCATACCACCTTGTGCCTTGTGAGACTTTGACAAGTTCATAGAGGCTAGATTGGAGCTATTGGTCCTGTGCCTCTGTGCCCACCCCATTCAGCTCAAGTTCCCACTTCCAGAGCCCTGTTAGGATTTGGAAGTTGTTACTTACTGTGAATGTCTTGATCTGAATTGCAGAGCCTGAGGCAAAAACTTTTATGTTACTGCTTAATTGGTGAAAGAGAAGCAGATGTGGGGGGGAAAGGGAAGTAGGGAAGTGAAATAAAGAAAGAACAGATATGAGATATATATATATATTTGATTTGGCGATTGCTTGCTAGCAAGTATAATGATTGCTTGACCTTGCAGAAGATCTTCAGAGAGATTCCATATGGGTGGTGAAAATTTTTTTAATTAATTTTTTAAAATTATATTTGACATCATTTGTATTCCCCAGGGACAACCCACCACCATTCCACCCGGACTGAGGTGCACGGATGGAAGGGTGATGAAATTTAAGGGCAGTTCTTCAAGGGAAAGGAGGGAAAAGGATTTTATTCACTGGCTTCTCTCCTTGGTGGAAGTCTGCCCTAAGGACAAACTTGTACTTCTAGTTTGCATGATCCTAGAACTGACCAGCTCACCGTCATTCCTCTTTAGCAACTTACACTCAGGAGAAAGGAGAAACAGAAGTCCTGGGTGGTAGAAAGGAGACATAATGTGTCTGTGGGTGGTATGAGGTTTGAGAATTAATAGTGATACCAGAGCCACAGCTGTGGAAGCAACACTATGTTAGATCCATTGAGCTTGGCAGCGGGCAGCTGTGCAGGTCTGGGTGATGGATCAACCGAATTTGGTTGTGCTGGAACATTTTAATGTTAGTGCAGTTCGGCTCCTGAGCTTATTTGTGTTGTTAGGGAACTTCATGTTTCATTTCCAGTTCCTAGGGTTGAGCATTGCTCTCTGAGGGATCTCTCCTCTGTGGGTGGCATCCAATTGAGTGCTTTCTTCCAGTGGGGAGAGGGGACCAGATAATGCAACTATAGTGAGCTGCTCTTCACAATGCGGGCAGAAGAATTATACTCAGAACATGGCATGGATAATCCATGGAGGGCCAGCCCATGCCTCTGGAAAGCAGAAGTTCTTGTGGTCAGAACTTGGAGGTCTTGTGTATCCATTGACAGCCGTGTGAGGCCAGGCACTACCTTCTAGGCCATGCCAAGCTCCATCCTGTTATAGCTCAGTAGATGACGTCCTCTATACCTCCTCTGGTCTGGGTGTGAGTGGTTATCTTCCCTAACACCTGTTGGCTATACTCCCCTGACCTGGTCTCCAGCAAGCCCCTCCTGCACCACAGCAGTGTAGTGAGCACACCACTACCACCTCTGGACCGGCCCAGAAAATGTGTGTTGAAGATCCCAGGGACAGAGTTCTCAGGTCACCTTCTCTTTGGCTAGGAAGTTTAGATGATCTAGTGAGGCAGCCCTCTCATTATACAGAGGTTCTTCAGGTTTTGATTACACCAGATTTCTCTAACTGACTTATCTTCCAGCTGATCTCCTCCAAAATGGAGAGGATTGATTTGGGGCCTGGCCCAAGTTAAGGCATTTAAATAGCTAGTAGGCTTCTTTGCTTCTGACCTCATTATGGCCTCTCTTGACCCATTTATCTCAACAGTAGTAAAAATAGAATTTTCAAACTGAGGAGGGGAGGCTATGCAAATGATTTTCATAACTGTTACTATCCAGTAAACTGCTAGTCTAGCATAGCAGTGGGAGTCAGTTGCTCTGACAACGAATAAGTTGATCTGATATTAAGCTATGTCATACGTATATTTGAATATATATCAGTGTATATGAGTGTGCATGTGTGTGTGCGTGAATATATTTCCCCAGGGGATGTTGGGGGCAGGGTGGTCCCTAATACTTTGTGATTGGAAAAGATTACTGTATATGCAGACTTGCTCATCTCATTTGCAGTAACTTCCTGGCCCATGTGTTTGCTTGGAGTATGCTGTGCTCCTTCCAGCTGCAGCGCTGGAGCCCAAGCCTGTTTCTGGGAAGAAAGTGATAGTTGTGTGACAAATGGGCCATTCCAACAGCTTGCTCAGAACAAGGGAATTTGATCCAAGTGGATTTACTGTCTCTAGTGCTAGATAAAAACAACTTCTGGCAAACTTCAAATGATAATTTCCCCCACAAAATGAAAGAATTGGAATTGCTTTTTACCAGTTTGCCTACAGAAGTCAAAGTAGTAAAGCCAGCCTAGCTCTCCTAAAAGTATATTTACACCTTTTTGACCTCGCCACCAACTAAAGCTGATTTCCAGCCCTTTTTCAAATTGTAGGAATTAAGAATCCCGCCTTTTTCTTCTAGCTCCTCTCCTCCACACCCATGCTTCCCATGCACCAGCACTCCTGCTGCACTCTACCCCATTGTCCTGGTAGGTAGAAACAGAGTCTGGTTCCTTATGCTTTGGAGACCACTTGAACTTGCGGGAGCCATCACAGAAAATTCAGGGCACAGCAGTCTCTCACCAGGCAAACCTTCTAGGCTCTGTCTCACTTAGCTGTTCAGAGATCAGAGGCCTGAGAAAGGCTGGTACCATGGTCACTTTGATATGTCAAGCCCCATATAGAAGTGGGCTTCTAATACACCACAGTATTCACCAATTCAGGAGCCACATGCCTTGGCCTACTTCATAGTCTACATTATTTCTTTCTACAGATCCTCCAGGCTTCTGATCTGGGGTCTGACTCATCTTCCTGTTTATAGCCTTATATCAACCCTCAACACCTAATGTTTTACAGAGTTTCTCTAGAAATGACCTTTGCTCCCCTCTTTACTAGAGCTCAGATTCTTTTCTGGTCAGACAACCTCTGACTGTTGTGTTTAAAAACATGACCTACCTGGCTTCCAGAATTCTTTGTCCCCGGCATGGTTTCTTAAGGACATTGTACCTACCAGGCTTGCCTTTAGATTATTGGGGTGTCTTCATTGTAAGAGAGGAAGGTGAAAGAATAGAATAGGGAGTGAAGGAGCTAGGAAGGGAAGGACAAGTAAGCCCATTTCCTTAGTACCATCGATGCAGACATTAAAATGAACACTACTCACTATGCCCCCCATGATTTTTACATTTGTTTAATCCCAGAGAACCACAATAAAAGACCTATTGAGTCTGTATGAGCCTATTGAGAGCATGTTGACTTGTTAGTACTATAGTCCAACTAATCGTTCTATCTATAAGTGAGTAATTTCTGGGTAGTAGTTCTACTTTTTGAAAAACCTCAGCTATTGAATGAATACTCATATTGGATCAGATTATTGAAGTTTGGAAACACTTGACTTGCTTGTACAAGAGTACAAGAAAACCTTGACTGCTAATTCATTAGTTGGCTATAGAACTTTATTCAGTGTCAGGTCTATTCTGATAGCTATTTACTTTATACCAGTTATGGATTAACAGTATGGTAGATTTACTTTATTTTATTTATTTTATCTACTTTCTGTTCATGTCTTCTTCTTTGGGAAACCCACCCATCCTCTTACCCACATCATACAAACATGGGCTTGGGTGGCCATGTTCATACCATGTGATTCTCATCTCAGTGGATTGGACTAGTGATAAACTTTTGAAACTGATAGTCAGTCCATTATCTGCTCACTGACCAACTAGGTTGTCTTGTTTGACAATTTGAGTTAATGGCTATAAAGACAGACCCTTGTCAGTCATTGGTCAGTGCCAACTGCTAAGGTATTATTGAATGAAGACCAGAGCTAGTTTAAGATACAGAGGCAAGCTGAGATTATGAGAGAGTAGAAATCACTAATAAGCAGAGAAAGCTGATTTTTCAGGGAGCAAAGTGCATCAGACAAGCAATGAGCTAGGAAATCACAGGGACTCAGTAAGAGAATGATGGCATACTGGACTTTTGTTCCTGGTGGCTCTCACCTCCAGACTACAAGAGATCTGTATATACTTCATTTTCTGCTTGTTGGTACCTTCAAGATTACATTTTAGATCTTACACAACCCTCACCTTCAGTACTGACCTTTTTTTCCTTTGAGATGACTATTTCTGTTTTTCACCTGCCCAAAAAACTTGACTAAATAAGCTACTACTTATGTGTCGCCAGAAGCTACTGCAACAGAATTGTAAACTTATATTTTGGTATTAAGCAAACTATAGAATGTTTTCTAGTTGTTTATTTTGAAGTAGAACTTGGTATCTTTGAAAGCTATACTCTTGTTAACCATTTAGGATATCTGGCTTTCCACCCTTTTCTCATTTGTGACATTGTATTGGCATTATAGGGTGTGTTTTTAGGATCTCAGTGCTTGTAGAAAAAAACAACCCAACATGGGACATTAGTGTACATCAAAAGACAAGATTATCTCTGTTGGTTTATAGAGGTGGACTTTGATTATCTGCCTCAAAGACGTAATCTCAATTGCCTTGTTAACAAATACACCACCCAAATAACGAGATTTTTATGGCCGGGGAAACTAGAATACACAGCATGAGAGGAGAGGCAGGGTTGAGGGTGAGGTAATTCTTAGTCTGTGTTCCCTCTCCAGCAATTATAAGTTGCACTCCTCATCAAACTTAACTCCTTTACCAAACTGATATTGACTTAGGTGGAGAAATGTAAACAGTGGGTATCTTGGGAATGGAGCTGGGTTTTGTTGTTTGTGTTTTAATAAGCGAAAGGAAGGTCACTATGTAAGTTGGTGTAAGTCAGTTGGTATAAGTCTGGGTAGTAAAATCCAAAGTTACTACATTTCAGGAAGTTTTTATATCTGAAGGAATGAGTAGAAAAATGAATGTCAGTTGGAAAAAAAGATACTGGGAAAGTGGTGGAGGGAGAACTCATCTACAGGGAGAGGCATGTAGGCCAGTGATTGGGCACAAAGACTCTGGACCTAAACTACTTGGATTCAAATTCCAGGTCTATCACTGTGGCTCTATGACGATGGATAGGCTATAAACTTCTTCGTGTCTTTGTATTTCATCTATAAAGTGAAAATAATAGTATTATCTACTTCATAAAATGATTTGTTGTAAAGATTGAAGGAATGAGTACATGTTCTGTGTGTAGTGTCCAGCCCAGAGTAGGTGTTTAATAAATGCTAGTTGTTATTACTGTTCCATGGATTAAGACCAGCAAGATTCGTGAGAACTAACACTGCAAGAATACTATATACTTTTCCTAAAGAGAAAATCTAATACATTCACTTTTTGACTTGTAACGTGTGTTTTTTGGCTAAAACAAGAAAGAAAGTCCATGAAAGAGCTACTGAAATGAAGATAGGAAGAGAGGAGCTTTCATATAAGGAAAGAAAATAGATTGGGCTCTGATCTATAAAAATGAAGACTGAGATGCACTCTGATGTCAATTTTATGAAGGACAGGAATAGCATGAATAATAACTTGTTTTGAATACTGAAAAATTAGAGCTGGCGTGAAAGAGGAATACTTTGAGGTGAGTAGTTGAACAGATGGTTACTTGACTGTGCTTGCACAGTGAGTCCTTCAGTTATGAAGCACATTAGCTCAGGCATTTCAGAGCAGTTTAGATGAAGGTTATGGGTTAATGTCCCTTAACTATCAAAGGTTCTTAGAAATGTTTGTGACAGAGTCCTAGTTTAGTTCAATTCAGCATTTGTAAATAACTTATTAATGTAGTCCATAGCCATTTGCAAAGCACCCAGAAACCTTAACTCACTTGATTCCCACAACAGTGAGGTTTCTGATCTGTATTGCCACCCAGAAACACTGTAATTAAATAAACTTAATTCGAGAGCTTAATATATTTGGTTCACTTTTATTTAGAATGCTTTGAGACCACAGAATTTACAGTTATTTTATGAGCTCAGAAATTGTGAAGAAGTTACAGAAATAGAAGTTTTCCTTTGCATTGTTTTGTTTTTGTAAATTCTTCCCAGGCTACACTTTAATGTTAATGGAACAGTTTATTATATCTGTTTTTATTTTAGTGTAGTTATTCATTATTTACAACTTTAGACCTACACGTTAATTTAGAGATCATCATCTTTAGTTCCTCATTTCATAGCTGAAAGGGATGAAGTCATCAGGTGACATGTTTAGAGCTCAGACAGAAGCCCAAGTTCTAGTCTTTTGTGTTTTCTTTTCCATCTGGCTGCCTCCCCCACAGGTTCAGGGTGATTGTATAATAATTGAGCTTGGCTTTATGTAGACATATACCCAAATATGTTATACTTTATATTGGAGTGCTGAGAGCAGGTTTATAATGAACACTGTGAAAGTTAACCTTAAAGGTCCTTCACTTGTATGAGCTTTGAATGGTAAAGAGATGCTAGGTTGCAATCAGGAAATACATATTTCTTTAAATTTTTATTGTGTTAACTTTTTTTTATCACTTTTTATATTTTAGGCATGTAGGACCCTTCAGGTGGTATTGCAGCCAAAGCACCCATAGTCCACCACCCTAGACCAGTGGGCTCTCTCCTTACTTTGTTCTTACCCTTCCCTCCCCCCTCCTTCCTACAGTCAGAGTTAAAGGGTTAGTTTTTTAAGGAAACGTTTTCTATTTAAGCATGCATGGCAAATGACCTAACGAGCTATTGTAAGTGATGGGCTTGACTCTTCAAGGGTCCAGTAATTTGTTGTAAATTTTCTCATTTTCTAAGAAAAGGAAACTCATTTTTGCACCTTATATATATATTTTTAAAAGAATGTTCTTCCTCTGCTCTAAGATTATGTAGGTTTCAGGCTACATGACACTTGGATCTACTTCTGATGTCCAAGGACATAATCAGTTAGGAATTCAGATTTTTTAAAATTTAAATTTATGTATATATATTTGACTTCAATTGTAGTACCCATGGAATTCCCACCATCATTTCACCTGTGCACTGTCACCTCAGGCTCTTGTGCTCTTTCTGCCTTCATCCCAGTCCCACTCTCACCCCCAGAAGGTGCCTTTGGTTTGTCTTTGTCCTTTGTTCTTGTTGTGTTGTGTTGTTTTATTTTTATTGTTATTGTTCTTTTCCTTGAGCCCTTTTTTTGTTCCTTTACATTCCTCCTAAAAGTGAAACCATCATCAGTTTTCCTTTTGCCTTCTGACTTAATTCACTGAGCGTAATTCCTTTTAGCTCCATCCATGTTTCCACAAATGGCTCTAGTTTATCTTTTTTGATTGCTGAATAGTATTCCATTGTGTATATGTAAATATTTCAGATTATAAAAAAATTATTTAGAAATTTGAGCACATTTAAATTATCTTTATTTCTAGTCAACTTTAATTTTAGTTGTAAAATAAAGAAAAGGTTGTTTTAAACAAAAATGGCAGCTGCTTACCCCCTATATTCCCCATCCCCTAGCTTTGCTCTTTGGCGTCAACAACTTTTAATGCCTTTGGATGTTTTCCCCTACTGTTCAGCTCTAGAGTGTTTCTTAATAACTTGTTTTCTGTGCTCTTCCTTCCCCTGTTTTGATACCTCTCCTTCTCCCTCCCCTGTTGAATGTCTCTGATTTATAGTTTGCCTACTAGTTTTGTTTTTGTTTTTTTCCTGACCCCTTGTTTGGTTCCCATATATTCCTTCTATAAGTGAAACCTGAGAGGAGAAATCAAATATACAAAAATGAACAAAAATGTAAAATATATATATGTAAATAAATGTAATTGAAAACTTGTTTTCTTAACTAACCAGCTTTATATCAATTTATGAGGATATAAATTATTTTATCAGCTATAAAATATTATAGCTATTCTATCAGTTATATGTTGACTTTCATAATGGTAACTAAGGGTTTAACTGTTACTTTAAACACACCGTCTCTCTCTTCCCATTTCCCCAAAGTAGCTAAATCACATTCTGGTTATCTCAATCATTGCTATTTACAATATGATGACTATGTAAATGTACATGATGACTATGTAGAAACCAGTAGTATTCTGTTCTTGCATAAATCTTAGGTTCTAGAGTATTTTGCTTAATTTTCTGTTAATTATCTGAAATACTACCCTTACTATCTTTTCATATAACTTTTTACTTTTTCCACAGTTCATAACTGCTTTTATTTTTCTTTTTATTTAACATTCTGTGTATCTAACAATATACATCATCAGAGTTGACAGCATGTACCCTATCAATATTATTTTTGGAAGTGAGAAGATACATTAGATAATCTATCAATTTTCTACATCTTCCTCTTTTCCCCCCCAGACACGACCTTTTATATAAAATTCTTCATCTTCCTGCTCAGTATGGACATTTTTTAACTCGTGTCTGAAAACTTAATGTGATAAGTCTTTGGTGAAGATGTTTGGTGGGGCTGACACTTAGTGGATTCTTTCCATATCCTAGGGAGTTAGTCACTTACTATGAGCAATTTTTTATAATCATATATTAAAATATATTTTAAATAATACATATAAAGACTGCTTTCAGTTTCTAGTTGACTAGGTTTACATAGTAGGGTGACGGGAATGTTCCTGATAAGGGATAAAATGCTTCATATGGATACCTGATTGATTACACACATGTCTAGTGATTAAAAGTAGCATTTGTTAATATGTATTTCAACTCCTATTTCTTGACATGTATATTAACTGTAGGGTGAATTACCTGAATTTTGAATCCCAGAAAATTATTAGGAATCTATTGCTAGACAATTTCTTTTTTACCCTCAAAGTCATGGTGTCACTATGAAACTAGTTTTTAATATAAGGACATTAAATATAATTTATAAGCACATGATATATTTTAAAAGTGTGATGCAAAATTTGCCTTACATACTTTTTATTAGCTGCACTAGAGGGGGTAATAGTGGGGGATTAATTAAACTAGTTCCAATCTCTCTCCCACCTCAGTGCCTTCTATATGCAGACTATTTGGTTAACTTCTTATTGTGTGCTTTCAGAGAAGGGTAATAGCATTGTTTTACTTTACAGATTCAGAAATGAAAGCTGTTGCAATACTATGATTTCCTCATGGGTATTTCTTGTTCTCAGTTAGTTCACTTCCCTCTAAAGGAGTTAGTGGGGCCTCCCCTGGTGGCGCAGTGGGTTAAGCAACGCACTACGAAGCAAATCGCAGCCACTGCAGCACGAGTTCGATCCCTGCTGCCGGCCAGGG
>JAGFMF010011739.1:7858844-7918101 GCA_019455555.1 Galemys pyrenaicus | reverse complement strand
CTGTTCTGCTCCCCGCTCTCTGTGGTGAATCCTCTCACCCCCACCCACACCTCTGGCCTGTACCCCAGTGCTTGTATGCATAAATAAATAAATCTTTAATAAAAAAAAAATAAAGGAGTTAGTGTTTTCTTGGATAGTATATATACTTGGACTGTATAAATCCGGAAAGGTGTTGATTTTTTAGAGGAGACTTTTTTTTAGTATGATTCAATATATTTTCATTCCATTTCTTTTTGAGATTGTTGCAACTCAAGGGGCATGCCATTAAATTGAATTATTGTAGAATATCTCTCATTTCATTTCAGTTTATTTTTATTTCCTGAGAACAATACTGCCACAAAAAAGTATTTTTAATCCTTAGGTTCTTGGTTGAAACACCCAGCCCCAATAACCTTTATAAGCAAATATTAAATATGTATGATCACATTCTTCTCCCAAAATGCACTGCTCTTGGAATGCCCCTGGCCTCTGTCTAGACCTGTAGCTTTGATGTGACTACATATTTCAGGATGTGCCACCACTTCATCCTTCCTTTTCTGTCTTCATCGGTATTGTCTGCTGACAGTTGTGGATAGATATAGGAGTGGTGAATCCCCAGTGGCAGGCATAATATACCCTGTTTGCCTGAGTTCTTGTTTTTATTTTCCAGTTAAAGAATTGGGTGGCGATGGGTTCACATTGAGGAATGATGGTGACAGGGAAACACCCACTGGAGATTATGGCAGGATTCCTGGCTATTTATCAAAGATGTGGTTTCTTACTTCCTGCTTAGTGACACAAGACTTATAAAATCTAAGGTGCTTTTCTAATATCTCTTTTTTAGCTCAAGTTACTTCTCCATGTAGGGATGGTGTTTGCGGTTTACTGGTTGCAGTAATTCAGTCTTATCAGTGTTGTGGGACATTAGCTTGGATTTTAGTATGTGTGATTGACTCTACTTATTCTCTAGGGATGCTGTGCATTTCCTCATGATTTTGGATACTTTATAATAAATAACTTTATTATTTGTGTGTTTTCTATAAGAGGTTTTCTGGTGTTTGCATTTATATTGTATCAGTGGAAGCTCACCAAAAATAAATGTGTTTACTTAATTGACTATGAAAACTTTTGTTTTATCAGTTAGATTCAACATCACTACTCTCTGAAGAACAGTTAAGGAATCTCCTGGATGAATGCACATTGAAACAAAAATCCATGATTAAGCTTTCTTCAGAAAGGGAAAAGAAAGACACTGAAGACATCTCATCTGGGTTTCCCCAGCTTTCCAGCTCCATCAGCTCTGAGTTACTAGATGGGTCAGAAACAGAGGTCAAAGGCACTGAGGTAGAAGATGCAAATATACCCAGGAATACAGAATGTGAAACATCTAGAGGCTACTATCTCAGCAAAGCCTTGAGTGGGCATTACATGTCAGAAGCTTTTGTCATGGAAGCAGAGAATATG
Organism: Galemys pyrenaicus; assembly: GCA_019455555.1. Lineage (NCBI taxonomy): Eukaryota > Metazoa > Chordata > Mammalia > Eulipotyphla > Talpidae > Galemys > Galemys pyrenaicus. The sequence continues at coordinate 7,916,658 of JAGFMF010011739.1, read as the reverse complement.
CAGTTTTCCAAAGATGAGGTTATTAGTGACACAGAGGACTATTTTATGTCAAAAACTCTTGGCATTGGGCGGCTGAAAAGGCCCTCTTTCTTGGATGATCCACTTTATGACATCGATGTGAGCCTCCCATCTGAAGACCAACATCTGAAACTCAACCCTCCAGAGAAACCAGAAACAGGTGAGGCTTGGAGAATGGGTTTTTTGGTGAATAGTTTTTACTAAGTTTCTCAGTATAAAGGTATTATTGTAGTTTAAAGTGGAATAGGATTTGGAGATATGTTTGTGTGTCATAGATGGTATCAATTAGAAGCATGAAATGTGAGAATGACCTTATTTATACATGTTTGTATGAGATCAAGTTTGAGACCAGTACTTTCATAAAACATATTTTTCTTAGTTGTAATTAATATGCACTCTTGGGGGGCTATCCAGAAAATAATTTGATTTCAGAGGAAAAGAGAAATTGGTTTGAATGAAGAAAATGATTTAAATAGGTTTGCTAAGTATTTCAACTTCCATACCTCAGTGATGGAAATTCATTCCAAGAAATGAATTTATAAAATGCTGTATATTGTTGTGGTTATTTCATTTCTATATGCAAACTTCCTGTCCCCGTTGCTCATATAGTCTAAGATATTTTGTCATGATTCAGTGTTGGAACTTCCAGTGGTACGATAGCACAGGATACAAACCTTCTGTGCAGTGTTTGACAACAAATATTCAATTTTTTAAAAGATTTATTTATTTATGCATATAAGAGCTGGGGCACAGGCCAGAGTTGTGGGAGGTGAGAGGATTCACCAGAGACAGAGTGGGGAGCAGAACAGGCAGATCAACTGAAATACACGACTGAGGGAAGCTAAGGGGAGCAGTGGGTGAAGCAGGAGAGGTCTGCTGCTCCATGTGGGTCACCTCCCTGGCCTGGGATCTAATTCACGCTGCTGTGCCACAGATGCTTCACAGTGCGGTGCTCAACCTGCTGTGCCATCAGTGAGGCCTCTATTCAATTGTTTATGTTAGAAATATGAGGCAGAGAATCAAACAAACTGTGTCCTCCAAGTAAACTTATACACATTTAGTTACTGGCAGAGATGGAAACCTCGAGACTTGGTTTCGGAGACCTGCCCATGTAGAATCAATAGTGTGGAGGAACATACCCTGCCTTTGGGGGTAGGGTATGGTGGGAAGGAGTGGGGTGCTGACTCCCCCTGAGGAAAGCACTGGTCTGTGCATGCCATTTCTTCTCCAAACTCATCAACCAGGTAACTGTCTCTTGTTCCCACAAGGTGGGAACTGAGAGACTGGCAGCTGAGAGACTGGGATGCTTCCCGTTGTAAGTGGGGAGTCAGTGTTCTTTGCTAGGATTTCATCTTGGAGACTCTAGTGAATATACTGCAGAACGAAACTCTTCATGTCTATTGTTGGTCTACTATTTAATCAAATTACTTTATAGGTAATAAAAACTAAAATGCATCAGTATATGTACATCATATTTTTATTCACTAAGCATTTGAGCAAGTTATCAACAGAAATTAGTGTAATTAGAATGCGAATAACAAAAAATAAAAATAGAATTGGACAGGAGCACAGAGTCCATCAGATAGTAAAGAAGGAGGACTGAAATACACTAATTTTTTTTTAAAGATTTATTTATGCATATAAGAACTGGGATACAGGACAGAGGTGTGTGGAGGATTCACCAGAGACAGCGTGGGGAGCAGAACAGGCAGATCGACCGAAACACACTGCTGAGGGGAGCAGTGACTGAGGCAGGAGAGGTCTGCCATGCCATGTGGGTATCCTCCCTGGACGGAGGCAGGGATTGAACTCATGCTGCAGTGGCTGTGGTTTGCTTCATAGTGTGTTGCTTAACCCACCAGGGAGGCCCTGAACTGCACTAATTCTTGAAGGAAATCAGTGGAATTTCCCATAGGATTCATTCAGTTAACAGTGTTCTTTAACTTTTCTATATTAATGCAACAATAAGTTAGATAAGTTTATTTTAAAAATAATATCCTTAGTTGAAAAATAGGGTGATTGACTGAATTTATTTGGGAGTGTGTATCAGCAGGATGGGAGCACTGGAGCAAGGTTCAGGATGGTTCTGGGCAGACGGGTCAAGGAAGGAGAGTCTTGGAGCCCTCGGTGGCTTTTCGTACTTTATTTAGTAGAGGTGGCCAGGTACATGGCAGGCAGGGGTGCCGGGGGGCCGGGAGGCTGGCAGGCCGCCCAGCCCTGGGCACATCTCACCCTCTTGGCTGCTTCTCTCTGCTGCTGCTGCTACTGCTGCTGCTCCTGCTGGTTCTCTCGGTCGGTCCTCGTAGTTCTGTCTGTTGGTGCTCGCAGTTCTGGCATCCTCATGACGCCGCCCATTTAAGCCCGTGTCCAACACAGGTGCGCCCACTTGCGCATGCCCACCCTGGATTGCTCGCAGCACCACAGGTGTCCATCATCAGTGGTGGGAGGGTGGAAATACCTGATCAACCTTTACCCTACAGAGTGTCCTGGTTTTAACCACTGAATGTCCACCTTCCCAAGAAACTTTCAGTCCCTGATAAACTGGCATGGTTGGTCACTCTAAATTGAAAATAAAACCAAAGAGCAAATTAATTACCCAAAGGACAAAAAAAACCCAAAAAAGTTTCAGGCAAGTAGTAGGATCTCAGGTGTAAGATAAATGGAAAGTTATCAGGTTTTTCTGCCCTTCCACCATCAGTGTCAATGATAAACACCTGCGGTCCTGCACGCATGCCTGGTGACAGGCACCTGAAGTGTTGTGGGCATGCTTACGTGGGCACACCTGGGCTGAGACACTGGGCATATGAGGGCAGTGTCACAGGGATGCCAGTAGATGTAGCAGCAGCAGTAGAGAGCCCAGAGTGAGTGAACATTCGTCAGGGACTAGGAGGCCTGCCAGCCTCCTGGCTCCTTGGCCTTCCTGCCAGCCCCGTACCTGGTTGCATCACTACAAATGATGTAGAAAGAGCAATAAAAACCACTGAGGGCTCCAGGACTTCTCCTTTACCCGCCTGCCTGGATCATAGGCACTACAAGTGTGCCTTCCTGGCACTACAAGTTCCAATCACTGGGGACTTATTAGACTTGCAGGCCCTATGGTCCCACCCCAAACCTACTAAATCAGAATTTATACTTTAATTCTATAAACTCACTGGTGATAGAGTGGAATTTGAGAAACACTGTTATGAACAACAGAGCATTTATTGCTAACCAAGGTGAACATTAGGATTATCTGGGGGGTTTGCTTGCTTGTTTTATAACTGTCCAAGGACCCTACCCAGACTACTGAAATTAGAGTCCCTATTATGCAGCAGTTAGGCTGACACATCTGTGCAAGCCACAAGGTTTCACTGTGCATATTTGAGAGATAGGGGTATCAGTTCAGATGTAAGAAAACTAACTGAGTGATCTGTTGGGGTCCTAAGATAGAACAAGTTCTACCAACAGCAACTATACAGAAGTCAGAATATACTGCATGCTAAAGTTCTGCCCATTAAAGGGTCTGATTGTAACTTGTTTGGAGAAGCCAGGTTGTGGTGAATTGACTGTCGGGAAGGAACTAGATCTTTTGAGAAAGTTTTCTTTGTTGTACCAAATGATTTGCAGTGGAGTGGCGAGGTTCTAAAAATAGTAACATTATTATCTTTTTTTTCCCCCATTAAAAATGTTTAGGTGGGTTCTTAGTGAAATATGTAAATCATCATTGCCTTTCTGGAATTCTGTTTCTCTCAATCTGTGCCTCCAGGCTATCTGCTTATTACTTGAAAAATTATTTTCCCAAGGCTACTAACTGCTTCTCAGATGCCTTGGTGACTTAACCCTTATCCACTGGGTTTATTTGATCACAATATCAGAGCTGCCATATTAAAATTTTTAGTGTTAATTCCTTTGTTACAGAAAATTTTAGTTGATAGTAAGTTTTTATTGATCAATGTATCTTTTCAAGTTACTTTCAACTAATTTTAGTTAATCCAGTTCTTGAGGTAGACTTTTCATGTCTGCCTCTGATTATTTTCTCTATCTACTTAAAAAATCACATTATCACTTTGTTTAGTAGTATAAAGTGAACAGTGGTGTGTTTCAAAGTTTTGATATTGAATTGTAATGATAAAGTGAAACTTTATCAGTTAATGAGAACTTCTGATTTCATTGCTTCATTCAAAGTCAGTAAAAGGAAAAAGTGACTGGAGATTATGACTATAAACTAAATCTAGATCAGTGGTATTGGTACCTTTAGGAGCATGTTAGAGTCCCAGACTCTGCTTCAGCTCTACTCTATCAGAGCCTGCATTGCACAAAGATTCCCCAGCAGGTGATATGTATGCGTGTTAAAGTGTGAGAAGTTCAGAGTAGACAGTTTAGGAGTCTTTTGCTTTAGGACTGTAAAAAACAACAGCATTATAGAGTGGTGGTGAAATAATGTCCAGGAAGTACCTTCTTTCCCATCTGCTTACTCCCTGCCTTTTCTTCTTAAATTTCATTTTTAATGAAAACATTAATCTGTTCAACCATCCCTATTATCCTTCCCCTGGATAACCTTCACCACAGCCACTGAGAGCAAACGTGCCCAGTGTGGAATTCTCTACTCTTTTATGGTTAATAATTTTATTTGGAGACACATATAGTTAGTATGGGATCATCTGTGCTTTGTATAATTTTGATTTTCAGATCTCTCTCCTTTGTGTCTGCCTAAAGTCTGACTGGCATTTTAAACTATGCTGAATCCATCCTTCAGGAATTGCTTCTTACACACACTAGCTGCACATTAGAATTACCTGGTCATAAAAGAGATTGCCTTGGTTCCAGCCCAGAAGAATTAAATCAATTTCTAGGGGTTGACTCTAGACATTAGTGTTTATTTTAAATCAGTTTCTGAGGATGGGTCTAAATGATTATGTTGTGTAGCCAAGCTTTCATAACACTGCACCCCCATATTCATTCATCATCCATGCACTGTCCCTGCATCCCACAAACATTTCATGATCTTCTGCTGTGTTAGATTCTATTCTTATTTCCAGGGTAGGTTTCTCAGACTCAACAATACTGACATTTGGGGGCTAGGTATTTCTTGTGAGGGGCTGTGCTGGGAATCAGGATGTTGAACAGTGTTCCTGGCCTCCACTTCCCAGATGCCATTAGTAGTCTTCCAAGAGTGGCAACCGAAAAAATGTCTCCACGCATTGTGAATTGTCCACTGGGAAAAATCTCCCCTACGTAATGACATTGCTCTAGGATATCAGGTGGGTTGGACATAATCACTGTTCTGAAGTATTTCATATTCTATTGATGAAGGCAGGCACTTAAGCATATAATTGCAGTAGGGCGGAATGAGTAAATAAGAACTCCGGGACAAAGTGCATGCAGCACTATAGCGAGGATGATAATACTGGGTAGATGCAGAGGAGGTGGCATTTAAGTTGAGCCTACTATAGCGAGGATGATAATACTGGGTAGATGCAGAGGAGGTGGCATTTAAGTTGAGCCTTCAAGTATGAGTATTTGTGTACTGGGTGGACAAAAGGAACACTCTGGAAAGAATAGCACTTATGAAGGCACGGGGTCCTGGTCCCATCAACCCTCATCTCACGCATGGGCTATGTGTGTCCCTTTGCTTCTCTCTTATAAGGTCATTTTTTATTGACGATAGGGTCTACCTGGATAACCAGGGTCATATTATCTCAAGATACTTAATTACATTTGTAAAATTCTTTACCCAAATAAGGTAACTTTCACAGGTTGCAGGGATTATGATGTGGACATATTTTTGTTGGGGCTACCATTCAGTAATAACTGTACCAGGCAGTGGTTTTAAAATAATCACAGAATAGTGCATCCGTCAACACTACCAATTTTACATTTCCCTCACACCCAATGGAAATGCTATATTCATTAAGTCATTGTCCTGTTCCCCCCGAGCCTCCAATCCCCATTATTCTACTGTCTGCCTCTATAAACTTGCCTAGGTTGGACTTTTCATATAAATGAAATCATACATTATATAGCCATTGTGTCTGGCCTATAATTAGCACAAAGTTTTCAAGGCTTATATATTTTGTAACATGTATCAATACTCCATTCTTTTTCATTTTTGAGTAATAGTTTGTTGTATGGATATACCACATTTTGTTTATCCAGTGATAGACATTTGGGTTGTTTCTACTTTTGGCTCTTTCATATAATGCTGCTTGCTATAAATATTCATGTATAGGTTTTTTGCATTTCCCTTGGACATAAATCTAGAAGTAAGTGAATTGTTGAGTCATATGGTAACTTTCTGAGCAAGTGCCAGAAACACTTGTTACATACCCACCAGCTATGTATGAACATTCTAGTTTCTTCTATTCTCTTTTATTGTATTCTTCTGATTCTGTTCTCAGTTCTGCATTTTCTGATAGCCTTCTCACTAACAGTAGAATAATATGCCTACTCCATTTCTGTTAGTGTCATATTTTTTCCCTCTCATTGATGAAATAAATGATCAGTTCTTATCTACCCTAAATATAGCATTTACTTTTGGTTTTCCTCTACTTCCCAGAAACTCAGTACAAAGCAAAAATATAATTTTGATACTTTTCTTTTAAATTCATTATGATTTTAACTCTGAAAATTCAAAGTTCATCTTCAACTAGATGCTCACCTTAAAGTCTTTTGCATTTTTCTTGTAAATGTTAGTGTAGCTTGGTGGTTGTCCAGTAACATTAAATAAGAATGTGATTATTATCTCATATGTAAGAGGATTTAATATCTTATAGGTCAAATATTTTTTTTCTTAATTATTTCTGATTATTGAACTACTTTGGTTATTGTTTTTAATGTGCAGATGAACAGGATCCTGAAGATGTGTCAGAAGAATGTCAAGAATCTTAAGCAAAGACTTACTGGGGTGTGCTTTTGAGAAAGTTGGTAAATGAAGTTAAATTATGTTTTTTGAGAATTCTTTCAATTCAGAACTCAATAGTAGAGATCACTCCTCAAATAATGACTTTAATCTTCCTGGATTACATTTCCTTGATACTTTTGGAATTTTTGATACAGTTGTTGAAAGACTTCTTCACTGAAATTCCTGGAAATACTACTTTTTTTTCCTTTATTGCCAATTTTGCATCATCAGGGATACCTTATAAAAGCCAACATTTTATGTATGTGTGTTATGTTAAAATCAGTTGAAGTGCTATGATTGCTTTGTATTTGATTTTATATGTTGCAACTTTTTTATTTAAAGATTTATTTATTTATGCATACAAGAACTGGGGTACAGGCCAGAAGTGCGGGTGGGGGGGGGGTGAGAAAATCCAATAGAGACAGAGTGGGGAGCAGAATAGGCAGACTAACCGAAATACACTGCTGAGGGGAGCAGTGAGCAAGGCAGGAGAGGTCTGCCGTGCCGTGTGGGTCCCTTCCCTGGGCAGCAGCAGGGATCAAACTTGTGCTGCAGTGGCTGCGGTTTGCCTCATAGTGTGCTGCTTAACCCACTGTGCCACCAGGGAGGCCCATATGTTGCAACTTTATAATGATTCACACTGGTTTGCATTTGTTTTGACCCTGCTTTCCTTTTTTCTTTCCCTCTAATGCCCGTAAGTATCATTTTTCATAGGAAGAAATAAATTTGCTCAGCAAAGCAATGGTAGGATATGAGCCTTTACTATCTTTGTGCAGTGACAATTTTATTAAGTGGGAGTTTCACTGAATTATTTGATAAATCACCTCCAGTTTGTTATTATCTATCGAAGTTTGCTTATTAAAATGTAAAACAAAAGTTCAGCTACTTAAAAAAATTGTAGTACTATTTTAAGAGAGAGGGTTTATCTAGTGGCAAGTTAGTAACCTGGCTTCATAAGAAAATTTTATTTAAACGTTCCATATAATGAATTGGCATTAAAACTAGAAGTCTAGTTTTTTCCTAAGTAAACTACTCAAGGCAAAAAAAAAAAAAAACAAAAACAAACTAGAAGTCTAATTTATTTTTGATTAAAAAATGAGCTGACTATTACGCTGTGTTTAATGAAATCTGAAGTAATGTATATATAAGATTATTTTTTTTCTGGCACAGTGTGATATTCTCTGCTCTTGATGCTGAATAACAGTGGCACCTGCTTATTTCCTTGACTTTTTAAAATGTAGAATTTTTTTTTTTTTATTTTCAGAGGAATCCATTAGTAGTTTATTTTTCAGATCTCTTTCAGTTTCATTAAAAAGCTCATGCTGAAGTCAACGTGCTACAATGTAATGTATCTGCATGCCAAGGGCTTTGCCATGGATGACTGCAAAAGTTAAAAGTCATGATTTTAAACTCATAGCATTATGTGTTATACTCATGAATCTTACAGGGTTTGGGTCAGAACAATTAGAAGGGACAGGTGCAATGGGTGGGGATTTGGAGTAATGACAGAGAGGAGCCATATTTGCTCATTAGCTAATATTTGCTCATTGCTCATTCAGAGAAGCTCAGCTTTCAAAACCAATGTGTTTTTGGTATTTAGAGTGTGTGTTTGGGGTGGGGGTAGGGTGCTTATAACTTTATAATGTGTTTTTTTGGGGGGCCATAGTGAGTCTTTGTGTTACAGGATTTTAAGTGAAGGGGAGGAAAACAGACTGATCTTAAGTAATGAGTTTTGCCACAAATGAGGTGAAACTATTGTATTTTGTCAACTGGACTAGTAAGTTGAATTTATAATACAATTTAACACAAACCCTCCAGATTTTTTATATATGTGATTATATAGAATATATACTTACTTGTGATTTTATATATATACACACACACACACATATATAAATAATCAACCTGATCAGACGAGAATGTGTATTAAAATCAATGTTTTCGTTTTAAGGTTCTTTCTAGGTCTGTTTGCCCCTGAATAAGATAGAGAAGAGAATGTATGTGTAAAAGAGAGTGTAAATTTACTTTAGGAATGGATTTAGGAATTTAAAATTTGAGATTTTTAAAGAAATTTTGTGATTTCTTAAGAAAAATACGTGACACCACCTTGTTATAAATTCCCATGGGACTTACACTGCCCTTCAGTTTAAATATCTGAAACATGACAACAAACTATCACAGCTATTACTTTGATGGCATTATTTTAATTTTTAACAAGTCCTTTACTTTAGTACAACCTACTGATTTGAAAATCAGTGTCAGAGTGAACCTGGAACATGCCTGTGAGGAAGCTCCTGTTCTCAGACACTTTTTCTGTCCCAACTTCATATTTTCACTGTTTTCATCTACTTCCTGATAATGGATTAGAATTCTCCTGCAGGACTTCCCATATTGCACTACTGTGAGAATACGAACAATGTTTTCTTTTAAAGAATTCTTTTAAATCAGTTTTCTCAACTCTGTAATCATTACCAACAGCTCCTAGTTCTTGCTACTTTACCTAGGTAGCATACAATGATTTGACAATTTATACCTATTTGTGACTGTATTCTCCCATATAGAACAGGGTTTTTAGAACGAGAGAAAAAACAAGTGAGGAGTTGTCTCTCACTCAGCTATTCCTTTCTAATGTTTAACACACCGCAATGCTGACCTTTAACCTATTCATAAAATGTCTTATTCTGCCTGTTCTTATTAAACCTGGAAATTAATTGCTGTGTATTCCATATTCCTTGGTTAGCCTACCTGAAGCTCAAGTTCTGCTTATTGTAATGCTTTGGTCTTCTATTCACAAAATAATTTGATAGTCTTAGGATTCTTTCTAAATTCTACCTTTATCTTCAGTCATATGTTTTTTTAACCAAAGGTATATTCATTCTCCAAAAAGTTTGGCCAACTTTTCATTAACACTTAAGATCTAAGCTTTGCTACCACATGGTTTGCTATCTGGCCAGTGTTAATCACTAATGGCCTTAAATGTAGCCACCAAAAGTAGCATGTGCTTTAGTCCTATTTGTCCCTTTGTTTTCAGAAACTATAATTTGAAGACAATTCAACTAATGACATTGGTAAAATATGAAATTACAACCTTTGTAGTTCTGCATTCTTGAGGGTGATTTTACCTTCCTGTGTATTGATTATGGAAGACTAATTTGATTTGTTCTTTTATTCCACAAATCCAGCAAATGTGCATTCCAAACCTATGCCTGAGGAACTCAGTCATTCTAAATCATATAGGCACTGTGGATGTCATTATCACATACTATATTTCCTTTGTGTGTGTATCGTATTTAAGAATGGGCCTTTTCTATACCTCATAATATAGTGGACAGAGAATAAACAAACAAGGATACTGTAAGTATAAATATAAATTTCCATATGATTTATTGTTGTTCCTTCTTGTACATAAGAAACAGTAATATACAACTTACACGGCTTTAGAATGTAAAATGGATAAAAATGTGTACAAAAAAAGCACATTCCTAGAAAAAGGTATTGGCAAACAGTAAAAACTGGGGGAAGGTAATAAGCGAAAAACAAATCAAAACCAAAACAAAAAAGAAAAAACCAACAGTTCTTCAATTCAGTGTGCAAACATTTTATAAAAATAGAAATACTAACTCTACAGGCAGTATTTCCTGATAAATTATTTAAATAGCATATCTACACAATCTGAGATATCTATTCCAATGGCAATGAGAAAATAATTTATAAAAATAAAGCAATGGTATACAAGATGACAGGAAAAAAACAACTTTTCAGAAAATGTATTTAACATTTCAATGCTATTTCCTTACTGGGAATACTTTTCTGCAAAGAATTTTTATACTATGTACAACATTGACTTTTTTAGGTACTACAGTAGCTTTAAACTCTTTCTGCTTGATTCAAAAATTCTTTACTCAGTCACACAACAAATGAGGTAATATTTGTATATAAGTTTCACCTTAGTCATTTTTTTCTCTTTTGGAAAAATGAAAAAAAAAAAAAATAAGTGTAGATATTTTTCTTCTCCCTGGAAATAAGCATATGGGGTGGGGATAAAACAGTATAAAAGGCCTCAAGGCATTCTTTGCAATCTAAAAACACTTGCAAATGGACAGTAAACTAATTCCACTTGAGAAAACAAAGGGGGAAAAAAAAAAAGAGTCCCAGATCATTCACTCTAAGCATAAAGTGAAGACCAGATCAGATTTTCCTTGTGCTGTTCTTGGGAGAGATCTGCTGACAAATCTCAGCTCCCTGCTCCCCAACACTTTCCATATGAAACCTAGATTCCAGGTAGAACAGAGTTAATAAATAATCTGTATTTACAATCTTACAGTCATGAAGACTCGCAACAAAGATGATATGGTGGTCCTCACGCTTCCTGTTTCATGAATCGTCTTTCAGACAGATCCTCCAAAATAAGTAAAAAATAAATATTTTACATTGTAAAGTGTTTGTCAAAAAAAACAAAACAAATAAAAACCCAAAAAACTACAGTCCAAAAGAGAATTAGAAAACTCCATGATAGTTAGGAAAAAGAAAAAAAAGGAATGTTTTAGTTGAGTCGATAATCATTTTGTGCCTTTCTAACCCTAAAAATAGAAGCACAGCAGCTCCTCCCCTGAGAGGCAGCCTGGTGCTCACTGAGATGGTAGGTTTTCATATTTTCCTGCTACATCTGCACAAGCTACATCGGGAAAAAAACTAACAATTTCATTGTAATCAGGCAGGGGCAGCTGGCACTGCCTTACACTGGTCCAATTCTGACTTCCTACTGTGGTCACTATAGGGGACAGGTAAGGGTGGGGGTAGGGGGTGGGGGTTTTGGGAGGTATTGGGAAGAAGTTTAGAAGCCCATCTTCTCCTCCCTTCCCTGCTTCTATTTAAGTGCCTATTTACTTGGGTTAATCAGCTAACACCAGTCAGCATCATGAAATCCAACAATAGTCTTTCAACCCCCTGAAAATGATTTAGTACCGAACATGTCATAGTTCCTTCATAGTCTCTTCATACAATCATCTCTTGGGTATGTGCACTCCCCTAAGGCTTTGGCCAGTGCTCCCCCTGCTCCAGAGGGAGTATGTCAGGGGTGTTTTTTTTTTTTTTTCCACTAATTCTAATGAGTCCTCCCCACTCTCACATGCCTGAAAATACTTTTTGAGTCCACTACTCAGAGATGGCCTCACAGTAGCACTCTGCTCTGTGACAAAAAACGAGTGGAGCAGGCACCTCCCAACTGAAGCAAGTGGATGTGTTTGCTTTTGTCAAAAGCACACCATGGTATTTGTTTATAGCCTTGGAAGATTCTCTTCTCATTCAGAGGCTGACTGCTGAGTCTGTCTTGGAAAACTGCATTTTCTTGAGGCATGTTCTAGGAGTCCACACTGATGCAAGCAGAGAAAAAAGGAAGGCAGGGAGGAGTGATCCTGGGTTTTCTCAAGCCCATGGTTTCCAGAAGGTATAATACCAGCATGGTTATAATCAGTCTTTTGAACAACAGTTTGATGATTAGGAATCTGTTAAATAAATGTAGAAATCAACATGTAAACAAAAACTAGTCCATAAAGATATCTGTCATCTCAGTATTAATAAGTTAACAACCTAGGTTTAGCTCTACTTTTATGACAAAAGCATAGTTGAAGATTTTTCAGTTATGCTAACATTTAATTTTATAAGATGATTTTGATGCTAGGAGATTGACACAGCATGACCTTCCAAAGTTTTTGCTATGCTTTCTAAGTCCTTCAGTATTAAAAATTTAGGGAGATTTATTTTAAAAAAAAATTAGCAGCTCTCTTGCCTGCCTGTGACTTATGCAGGGTCCTCTCTTTTTCTTTTTCCTTTCTAAAGGTTAAAAAAATCAGATTCCATCTTTTTAAACTGATCACACTTGTAGGCATGAGGCGTTAGCCCAATAAACATTTACTAAGCACTTATTTTTTGGTAGACCCAATGATGCGTTAAGTAACCACTCAGTGAAAGAGTGGAGATAATAAAGCTCAGGTTAGAAGAAAAAATTAAGAAGCCATTATAAAGGTAACACTCTTTTCCCCTCCTTATACAGAGAAAAGTTGTGGTGTAATAGCACGAATAGTTAAAACTAAGTCATGTGTAAGATATAGAAACAGGTAACATTCAAAAATACTACTAGTGTGGATTATACTGTACATGAGCTGGCTGCTGTTTACCTTTACACTGTGTATGAAGACCGCAGAGATACTAAACAAATTAATATTGTTAATAAGAACTCAGGATTTTATAAGTAACAGCTCATAGGAATTACTTCATTTTTATCACTGTGTCTTCAGAAGCAAAATACCCATAACCCTGTCTCTACAGCAGTTTTTAACTTTGATTTCTTCATAACAGGCATTCTTAATATTAATATCAATTAGAGATGGCAACTATACATTCAGTGTAACAGTGTGCATACCTCTGCATTCATATTTCATATCAGAGAAGAATACCATTTCTTGAGAGAAGACAAACAACCCTAGTCTACCACCAGCATAGGTTTTGTCATAGATGGGTCCTGAGTCAGCCATAATTTTCTTGCCTTCATACATCACCACTCTGCAGGGAAAAAGAAAATGTTGTGAGGACACCCCACTTTTCTCCATCTTGCCCATCAGTGTAACTGTGAAATTATTTTTTTCTTGTAACTGTCTTCATTGAGATAAAATTCATTTATAGCCCTGTTCATGATTTAGGGGTATAGGTTCACGTCTTTTTAGATGTATGTAACCACACCATGTCCACCACCAAACCAAGTGAAATTTAATCAGACAATCTTACCTGATGTAACCAGTCTTGGGCCTGTGGCTGAGACGCCATCTGTAGGCTGTGAAGTCTTTCCAGCCTATGTTGCGGGGGTCGTGCCACAGAGTGCGCACCTGAAGGAAAAAATGAAAGGTTGAGACACAGCTCTGTCATGTTAACATTTATGTGTCATCCCATAAGATGCAGTCCTTGAAAGGTAACTAGTGGACCTGTTAGAGGGATGCACTGTAGGGTATTTTCCCAAGGCCTCTTTCATTTGTTAAGTGCCCTAGAATGTACATAAACAGCTAAAAGAGATGGGAAAGGAACTCTCTTGTTTTAAGAGGCTAAAACTGCCTTTGGATTTGAAGGGTAAGTCTTGGTTATGTCAAGCTCCCTCTCAGACACTATGATGTTTTTTACAAAGTGGAGCCTAATGCTGCAGTTGGTAATGTGGGAACTGGATATTTAAGATTCCCCACAGGGAGCCTGGGCCACAGCACAGCATTCCTACTGCTAGTCAAGCAACCATTCACTCTCTCCCTTCTGTAGGGCATCCTTACCTGGCCAGGGGTATTTCCTGTGTGCCACAGAGCATTTCGCAGGTGCTCTCCAGGCCCAGTGGTGGAGTTCACGACTTTCACAGAAAGGCCCGAGTATCCTTGAGCCTTGGTAGGGTTAGTGTCCCAGTAGGTCTGAGTGACTTGCTTCCACATAACAACGTAGAAGCGGCTGCTGGACTGGTAGCCAAACACAAATCCGGCATAGTCATCATCCCTTTCAGTATTGATGAAGAAGGTGCCACTGAAGTCCACAGCATTAAATTCATGATAACCTGAAAGATGAGGCCAGACCCAGGTTAAAATACTCAGCCTTCAGAAGAATTTCGTTCTCAGTACCCACAGGGACACCTACAACACAACTGCAGGTTTTGTATTTGCTGCTTTTCCTATGTGTGCATTAACGTTTTGTTCTAAGAACTCACTACTCACCTATAGCAAGTCCAGGATCACAGTTGACAGTCTGGACAAGTTCTTTACCCTGATGGCGTACAACCCAGTTAGGGTCATTCTGGGATGTCCCCTTGGGATCTAGAGGAATCATCTGGAATCGGCGGAAATCGGTTTCACTGATATCAACATTTTCAGGGCAGATGTCATCAATGTCTGGCACATTGTCATGATCAAAGTCATCTTTGCAAGCATCACCTCGACCGTCACCTGAGGTCAAAGGAGGCAAGACTTCAGTGAAATTCTGAAATACTATGATTACCGGTGTCGGAAATTCACTATGTTGCTAGAGTTGGCATTTAGTGTCTTTTTCCTCTGAAATGCATTCAGCTTTGTCTTATTTCCTCCATCCAGAGTCATGGTTTCAGGTACTCTCTTAAAAAGTGGCTCTACTGACTCACCATCAGAGTCTTTCTGGTCAGGATTGGGCACCAGTCTGCAGTTGTCCCTGTCATCAGGAATGCCGTCGTTGTCATCATCGTGGTCACAGGCGTCTCCCTTGCCGTCTTTGTCATGGTCAGCCTGGTTGGCATTGGGCACGTAGGGGCAGTTGTCCAGGTTGTTCTGGTGGCCATCTTCATCAATGTCCTGATTGTTGTCACAGGTATCTCCAATGAGATCTGAGTCGGAGTCGAGCTGAGAAACAGGTAAATTAAATATAAATCATGTCTGTTAAAGATAACTTCTTAAGATACTCCAGGGTTGGGTTAGACCAGTGGGGACCTCACAAGAGCAAATGTTAGAAGGAAGAAGTTGGACTTCCCACTTTTTTTAACCTCATAAAAATACCCCCATTTGAAAAAAAAAAAAAAAAAAAGCTGGTTTTTAAGATCCTAGAACAATGCACTTTAGGAAAAAATAAGTTTAACTTCTTTGCTCCTAGAAAATAAGCAATTCTATAAAAAGGAAATACTTTCAGACCTGGATCCTGTTCTGCTCGTAGGTATTTATAGCATCCCCTAGCATAGCTAAAGAATAATCTGTTTGCAAAGTAAAAGACTCTTGAAGAATGACAACGAAACAGATTTCTCCAATTTTTGGAAGTACTTTTAGTTTGATAACATCCTATGGCTAAATTAACGCATGTGCCATGAAAATGATTTATTTTGCTTAGGGATTTTCCCCCTATTATTTAGTCTTATATACATTGATATTGTCATAAAGTTGTCAGTCACAAATTCCCAATTTGTGTAATTTATCTTGACAGTGGTAGATTACACTGAGCAAGACATCTTGTGGAAGACAAGCTTGAAGTGACAAGATCATCTTGCTAAAAATCACTGGACTCTGCAAGATCAGGCAAGCTGCTTATGTGAAAATACTGCGGTTACCTCTGTGATCACCAAGAGCCATGGTAATGAAAATGTTTTGCTTTCTAGGGGCCTACAAAGGGATATTCCAACATTTTACTGGGCGATTCCCAGGGAGGCCCACTTACCTGATCTGGATTGTGTGCCAGGGGGCAGTTGTCACACTGATCTCCAACCCCATCCATGTCAGTGTCCTTCTGGTCCACATTGTAGACATACTGGCAGTTGTCTCGTTCATTGAGGATACCTGAGGAGAACAGGAGACAGATGAGAGGGGCGCCTCAAACCTGTGGAGCCACAGCAGAGCTGGTGGGAAATCTGGGTGTGTTCAGTGCACCTGTGCGTGCTGGAGTCGGGGAACACCTTACCGTCTCCATCAATATCTGCAGCACAGGCGTCTCCTTCCCCGTTGTTGTCTGTGTCAGCCTGATCTGGGTTGTGGTTGTAGGGGCAGTTGTCACAGCGGTCCCCCACGTCATCTCTGTCATAGTCGTACTGTGCTGGGTTGTAATGGAACGGACAGTTGTCCTGCAAAGTGAAGAAACAGCACTCTGCAGCTGCCTGGGAAACCAGTGCAAGCCCCAAACACACGGGTCAAGTATGTAAAACCGCGGAAATCTGCCGCGATGACTTTCTACTCGGTTGATATACTCAGTACTCGGTAAAATGATGACTGTAAAAGTTATAAGCTAGGATATAATGATTAAAAAATTGACTCCTCCTGTTTATAAGTCAGTGAGATGTAAATAAAGTGTCATGATCTCAGTCCTCAGTATGTCCAAAAGTAAATGTTACAGTAATTTAGATAAGGACATTTGTAATTAATCTGGGGAGCAAAGTGACATTTGTTTATATATTATCATTTCTTGTTGGAGTGCAGGGAGGGATGGGAGTTATGATGAGAAGTAAAATCCTCATTTAAAAAATTCTCTTGGCAACATCAGTGCCCTCAACTCCTGAAACACAGTGAATAATTTCTAAACATCCTTTGTATCGATTCAAAACATTGCAATTTCACTGAATATTAAAGTGTTTCAGGCTGTTGCAGATTAGAAAAGATGGAAGAGAAATAGAAAGCATCTTGTCTTTACCCTGTCGTCCAGAATTCTGTCATTGTCATCGTCATCATCACAGGCATCACCGATCCCATCCTTGTCATAGTCTTCCTGCCCTGAGTTTGGAAGGTTAGGGCAATTATCCTAGAAAGACGAGACACACATTATAGCCGTGCTTTGTATTCTCTTTGCTTAGTTCAGGTACGAGGGAGTATACCCATGCTGAATAGAGGGAGAACCAAATGTCGCTTCATTAAGAGCATTTACTTTATGGGAAGACAAAAAATGAAATGTTTTCTTGCGAGATATATGTGTATACATATATTTTGTTTGTATGAGTGCTTTAGGCTTTTTACATTCTAGGGACAAGGTCATACTCTGCTGGTATTTGGTAGAGCACTGGACGTTTTTGGGGGGATGGAAGAAATGACTATGAAACATAGTTTCCAAATGGCCTGCCCCATGCATGTTCTTTGCACCAAGTGGTTTAATATTAATGAGGATTAGTATCACTCTGCCTGTGGGTGATTTAATTTCCGGTTCATTTTTGAATTTTAAGCATTTAAAATTCTTTAGGCTTTCTTTTGAGAAGGTTATTGTGCCTTTTCTCTGGAGGTGTGTGAGGGAAGCTGGCTCTACCTTTTTGCAGTGGTATGTCGCGTTGGCCACGCACACCAAGTCCTTGTTAGGCCAGCCGTCCATGTCCGTGTCTTCCCCGCAGATGATGCCGTTGCCCGCGTAGCCGGGCTTGCACTCACAGCGGTACATGGGGTCGCTGTAGTGTCCCAGGTAGTTGCAGTTGGCGTTCTTGTTACAGTCGTGCGTCCCATCCGTGCAGGGGTTTCGGGGCTTGCACTCCTGTGGGTATGACATTCTGATAGTGACACAGAGCCTGAAAGGGTCTCCAGATACCATCACAACAAGAATGGCTGACGCTGCTTGATGTGTGTTTTTCTTGAAACTGCTCAGGACACAAGCATTTACAAGTCCATTAACACAACACACATCTTTCTCCAATACACATCAAATGTTTGTCCCTACATAATTTATAATGAATTTTCTTGTCATGTTTTTAAAAGCTAGATCCTATACTGTTTGTGAAGGGTATGAAATGACAATCCTCCCATCCTGAGTCATTTTCGGGCAGCTTGGCCCGACTCCGGTCTATGAGTCTAGTGTACTCTACCTGTTTGTTGGCAGTGGCATATTCCACACCCCGGCCGAAGGGCTGTGAGCCAGTGAAGCGCGGTGGGCAGGGCAGGCAGTTGTAGCCTGGGTCTGTGTTCTTACACCTGTGCTCTCCGTTATGGTTGAAGCAGGCATCAGGCACTTCTTTGCACTGTGGAAACAAGAGTCGGCTTAAGGTCTAGAAAACACCGCCCCATGGAAATGATTGGGACAGGCGCCTGTGTTCCTGCTGTCAGTTCCGCACCTCGTCAACATCTTTGCACTGGATGCCATTTCCACTGTAACCAGGGGGACAAGCTCCACATTTCCAGCTGCCATCAGGGTAGCTCGTACACTTGGTACCAGCAAAGCAGGGGTTGGACAGGCATCCATCTGAGATGAGAGAGACAGGCAAATGGTGGGTCTAGACTGCTGTCATCATCATGCTTAACATCATGCTGGTCACTTAACAACCAATCCAGTGTAAAATACTGCGGGTCGATGTCACTGACAACTTGCTGAGATTACGTTGTCCTTCTGCATTTTACAACAATCTAACCACTAGGGACCATTCAAAGCCAACCCTCCCACCTCGAACACTGACTGTGTTAATTCAGTTTAAAAAAACAGCCTCAACAACAACAACTCCAGGCTGGCTCCACCCCAGGCAGCATGGCTCACCAATTGGACAGTCCTGCTTGTTGCAGATCTGGTTCTCCACCACATCGCCAATGCAGTCCTTGCCTCCAAACTGGGGTGCGGGGTTGTTGCAGAGCCGGCTACGTTTCTGCACCCCTCCTCCACAGGTGACAGAGCAGATGTCCCAAAGTGACCAGGGACCCCAGCCTCCATTGACTGTAAGAAAAGGAACCCAAATTAAGATGTTACAGTCTGTTTTCAAAACCTTTACCAGTCACAGCAGACTCTAAGTTTTGTTCAAGCAACTTCTGCTGCTGACATACGGAAAGAATGAGAAGGTGATTTTGAAATGGTTTTCTGTTTTTCATTAAAGAAGTGACCGAGCATACAGGACTTTGCTCTAAAGTAGTTTTTCCCCCTTCATCACCCTTCGAACCCAAGGCCAGCTGTGGCTGGGAAGGGCTGTGGCTGGGCACTCAGCAGTTCGGTCGCGCTCACACTTACTGGGGCAGGCATCTTTCTTGCAGGTTTTGGTCTCCCGTGCTTCGCCTTCGCATGGCTTCCCGTTCATCTGGGGACTGGGAGAGTTGCAGAGCCGAATCCTTGTGATGACACCATCACCACATGTCACTGAGCAAGAGGACCACGGGGACCAGTGGCTCCAGCCTCCATCCTGCTTAACTAAAGTGCAAAGCCAGTGGTTACAGTGTGCTTCCTGAGCCGGGCTCTGTGCTAAAGACTTTAACTGTGTTATCTAAACAACCTCAGAATAGCCCTATCAGGACCTATTACCATCCTCATTCTGCAGATAAGGAAGTGCCTCAGGGGGACAAGGTGTGCTGCAGGGGGCACAGTAAGCTGAAGAGCTGGGATTATTCAGAGTCCAGAGCCTGCGCTCGGAGCTGCTGCTGCTGCTGGACAGACAGCTCTCCGCGTCCTAAGGGACCGAGATGCTTACATCTCTTGTCACACTCCTGAATGTGGCAGGTCCGTGTCTGAACAGAGGAGCCTTCGCATCGGTTGTTGAGGCTGTCGCAGGAGCGGCCGCGCTGCTGGATTCCATTGCCACATGTCACTGAGCACGAGGTCCACTCAGACCACGGAGACCAGCCATCGTCCGCAGAGTCACTGGCTGCAGGAGAAACGAGTGCCTTTAGTGCATGATTATGAAGACAAGCTACTGTTTAGACTGCTCTGTTTTGGACTTTCTTCCCGTGCCAGTGGGTGAAAAGCAATCTACTCCCGAGGCCCAGAGCCAAGGGGTTTATCCCAGGTCACTATGGGCACAGCTTGTGGGTAGTCAAGCCGTGCGTGCCAGAGTCAGCACGGTGTGCCTTCTCCCTGTGAGTCTTCTAGCCACTGTTTCCTCCCTGCTCCTCTCGGAGCACTGCAGATGAATTTCCCTTCCCTGCCTTAAGTTACCTGGGCAGGCGTTTCCAGCCTCAGGCTCCTACACATACTAGTTTTAGGCAGCGCATAGGAGTCGCTTCTGACTTTCACGGGAGGGCGTGTTTGCAGAGAAGCTTACTGTTCCTCTCACTCTAGCATCTGGGGCTTTCTCTGTACATATTTTCACGGGGAAGTGTGTTTGTTTACCATCAGCCAAGGCACCATGACTACAATCACATCTAGCTGTATCAGGCTAAGGACTTGTTTTCTCTTGCTATCAGTTGGCAGTTTTCCTTGCAAGTCCTAATTTTAGTGCAGATCTCTGCTAGTCTCCAGCTTGCCTTGTTCCCTTTAACCTACACCCCAAGTGAATGCTAGTATGCTACATACACAGGCGGTTATTATATTGCCAACATCACTAATGTGATCCTTGGATGGGACTGTTTATTCTGAGATGTGGCCAGT
The DNA here is from genome assembly GCA_019455555.1 of Galemys pyrenaicus. Classification (NCBI taxonomy): domain Eukaryota; kingdom Metazoa; phylum Chordata; class Mammalia; order Eulipotyphla; family Talpidae; genus Galemys; species Galemys pyrenaicus. The sequence goes on along the minus strand of JAGFMF010011739.1, from coordinate 7,895,978 downwards.
GGGTGCAGGGGTGTGTGAGAAGGCAGTGCTCGGTTCCTATTTTCTTCCTTATCTTAGTAATGGTGAGTCACTTTTATGACTTATAGCTACTATATTCAATATTGTCTCAGCAATGTGATTAATTTATACTGGCAACAAAAACCAGGCATAGGGTGCCAGGGAATGACATAATGCCTTATTTCTTTTAGTGTCTTGAAACTCAAACTGCTGTTTCCTTAGCCTTCTTATTTCCGCAAACAAGATGGGCAGCACTTTTAAGTTCAGCTAAGCCCCAGGCTAACACTATGACCCATCGATTTCTCTATGGAGCAGGTTTTTCTTAACTCTGGGCCGCTCAAGTCAAATTCTAAAAGCAGTCACCTTAAAGCTATGGCTGCCATGAATGTATCTCCTCTTTCTTCAAAGCCTCAAATTAGGATCAGTAAACTCTACTAAGGTCATTACTGTCTATACCATCACCCACAGGGTGAATGAAGATTTAGTCATGATGGTGTTTTTGGTCTTAGACAGCATACCGGCCATTCGTTCACCAGTTGCTACAGCATGAAACAGAATAAAAACATGCTAGCAATGGGTGAGGGCTCCAGGATGCGTTCAGCTATCCGGGGCTCACTTGTCACTGAGAATGGTTATGCAGTTCTGGGAACTTACGCCAACACCGTGGGCAGCATTCTCCATCGGGAACTGTGGCATTGGAGCAGGGCATGATGGGGCAGGACACTTTTTTGCAGATGGTAATTGAGTTCTGCAAGGCAAGAGTGAGGGGGAAATGGATTACTGTGTTACAAGCATCAGTTTACATACTGTATTTCCATTACAGACTTTAGCTAGTGTTTTAACACGGTCAGGGCTGTAACCACTCCAGTGGAATGAGTTTCATAGGTGACCTGTCTCTGTTATATTTGTAGCTACCAGCAGAGTAGAGATAGAGCCAGGGTTAGTTACTTGTCACTTCGTTCTTTGGAGAGTTCTAGCTTCACTGCTACTTACTCAGTGGTTGGAATTACAGCATGAAGAATTTTTCCAAAGGAAACCACCAAACATCATGAGTCAGATTTACTAGTCTATATCTGATATTGAGCTCATGAAAATCAGCCGGGACTTGAACATTTTAATGTTATCTTTATGGGGAAAAGAAGACCCGTGAGCATCCCCCCTTCCCCAGCTGTAGAGTACATTGGAGAAAAGTGTGAATTTAATGAAGTTGGTCCAAATTCAGCAAATTTGATTTAAAGTTAAGTTTGACTTCATCCAGAGAGCCTGGCAAACCCCCACATTCGCCTGCCACTGGCACTGGGGAGAGCTAGAGTGACACACACCGCAGGCAGTGCCATCTGCACCAAGGAGCTACTTCTGACAAAACTGGGCGGAGCAATTAGAACAACCATCAGTCACTGGGTGAAAAGAATCTCTGTCAAAGCTGAATACAAATTGGGGCGGGGGGTGGGGGCAAGAAGGATATTCTACTCAACTTTTATTTAGCTGACATTTAAACACTTAGCCTTTGAACTAGAGCAGTTAAATTAGTCAGATGTCTTAGAAGATTTGCTTTATTTTAGATACTTAGCCTGGGGTGCAACTAAGTAAGACTTTGAAAAACTTTTCCAAAGTTTAAGGCGCTTATTGATGCCATAATTGCGTCTTAAAAAAAACTGCTTTGGTATCAGGCCATGGAACAGGAAAAGTACTAGTGAGGCCATGTGGGTATTTCCTGAGACGGTGGCTTCAGACACATGACATCAATTCCGTTTCAGTTTGTAAAGACCCCTTCCTTACCTGACAGTGACACTCAGTGCAGCTGTCAACAGTCCATTCGTCGTTGTTCTTATACTGAACGCCATTGTAGTAGCAGTGGGGAGACCTCAGCTCACTGGCCAACATTCTGTTCTCCTCCGTCTAAAAGGGAAAAATCATCAGTGTCCAGTTTCAGTCATCTGAGATGCACCTTCAGACACCCGTGGGGAAGGGCTGGGGGCCGAGGCCACTCACCACTTTGCGAATGCTGTCCTGAAGCGTGGTCATGATGGTGCGAAGGCCCCTGAGCTCCAGGACCATGCTGGACAGCTCGTCACAAGAGATGCCGCAAATGGCTTGCAGATCCTTGGTCTTGTGGCCAATGTAGTTAGTGCGGATGGCAGGGCTAGAACCATTCACTACGTTGTTATCGAGGGTGAGCAGGACATTGGTAGCTGCCAAGCAACAGCAACAACACAAACACAATCAGAAAAGTAACACACCTTCAAACAGTGAAGCCAGTCCCTGGTTGTAAAAGACATTTCATCTGTCTTTTACACGTGTGGAATACTCTTAAGGTCACTGTTGTATACCTCTTGACTATGTTTCCCAGGTAACATACACAACCACCATTGCTTAAGTTGCTAAGCTTGTGTGGGGTGGAGTTCCCTTGATTTTCCCATATGCCCTGAAAATAGAAGGGTACTCACAGCTGGAGCAGCCTTTGTTCCTGAGGATGTCTTCTGGGGTGGTTCCAAAAACAAACCTTACATTCTGCAGCACCCCCTGTGGGCAGAGGACACATCACTTAGAGAGTTTAGGGGCATAAGTGGGTGGGGGAGACTGTTTATGCTAGGAAAAGCACACAATAGATGTTCTAAAAGTTTGAAAGATCTTGCTTTTAAGATCACTGTGTCAAAATAACACGCTAACATAAACTGCCAAAGAACTTCAAAATCTTAATTGTGTCTTCTGCCAAGTCAGTATTTTACAAAGAATTCTGTTATCAGCCTACTTGGGTATACAGGAAATGGAATCTGATACCAAGCCTGGAGAATATAATGACTCTCTCCGGTGTCAAAGACTTCAATGTGGGTGTTTCAAAGCCACAGTAGCAAAGATCTAGACATTTAGGCAAGGAAGAAGCTGCAGTAGCAGATAACCACTATTTTACCCTTTTACTTGAGACCAACTAAACCCTCCTGAGGAATCAAATAGCAAAGTGGTATTTATTCTGCTCATACAGAGTGTCCATTTCAAGCAAATTAAAATTGATGGAATGCATTTGAAATAAGTTGTCTTCTTGAGGAAAGCATAAAGGAGCATCTAAGCCTTGAAGGGGCTGTTCTAGGAAAACCATATCTTCTTTCCTTTAGTGGTTTTCAGAGTGTGGTCCTCAGAATACCAGCATCAATATCAGCCTCACTAGCGACTTGTTACAAATTCCCGTGCCCACTCCAGACCTACTGGATCTGAACTCGGATGCAGCACCATGTGATTAGGATGCTGTTTGGAAAACCCCTGCTTTAGTATGCAGCCGTATTTCCTGTTCTGGAACCCCACCACTCCCGACAGGTCGGCTGCAGAGCAGTGGGCCCCATGGACCAGGGATGGGAGAAGAGGCTCACCTGGAAATTGTCGTTGACGTGTCCTTTCGCAATGCGGAGTCTGGCGATGCTGGCCAGGTCCCTGGTGAAGATTTTTTGGATGGGGACGTCTAGCTCGGCACTTTCCATCTTCTCACAGTCGATGTAGAGCTGGGCCCTGTCCTCCTGCACAAACAGGGTGATGCTCTTCCACTGGCCCGTCGCCAGGAGCGCTTCTTCCACCGACACCACACGTTGTCGCCCCTGCACGTTCAGGCTCAGGTCGAGGGTGCCCGCCTTGCCGTTGGAGACCACGCTGAAGACTTGGCCAGAGTGGTCTTTCCGCTCCACGGCCAGCAGCGTGCCCCGGGTCTTCTTCATCTGCCGCAGGGATGCCAGGAGGAGGAAACCTTTTTCTGCCCGCACAGCATCCACTAGGTCTTGGAACTTGTCATCAGGCACCGGGGGAATCAGGGTGGCATCCTCAATGCGGAAAGCTGGGCTGGAAGGCTCAGGGCCCTTTACTAGCCGGCGACCAGAGCCCTTGCGGGCAGCTCCTGTGAGCTCAAAGATGTCAAACACGCTGTTGTCTCCCCCGGACTCTGTTGGGACAGAAGCAGAACGCATTTTTTAGACTCGGGCTCAACTCTGAGGATGGGGCTGGAGGGACAGGCTGAAAACTCCTGGCAGTTAGTTACCAAAAAGTTGCTTAAAGGTCATCATTAGAACCTGCATGCTGGCGGTCTGTCAAGGATCAGGGGAAAAACAGCTGGCCGGGAGACACACCTGGGGTACCCAGCATCACCTCCTCTTCCCTCTCCCCCGCAAAAGGTGTTTCATGGACTCACCTGGAATGCTGTTGGCGCCACAGACGTGCAGCAGGAACAGGACACCGAGTCCCCAGGCCAGCCCCATGGTGGAGCTCCTTGTGCCCAGCAAGGAGCCTGCAGGGAAAGCAGAGTGCCCAGGGTCAGAGGTGGCACAGCAGGGAGGGTGGGCAAAAGCTGGGAACTGGGCTTGGTGCCAGGGCCCCGGGGGAGCCCCATTCGCCCCACATTTGCTGGAATGAGGGACAATACTATTTACTTTGGAGAGGGCATAGGGAAGAAAATCAGAGTCCAGGGAAGGAGACTGTGCCTTTCAAAGTACAGGCTGGAGGACAAAGACCAACCATTTGGGTTCTCCCTGGTTCAGAGCAGGACCAGGAGATGCAGTTTGGGGGCACATGGAGGGCACCGGTAAGTAGAGACTCTAGGGAACCGACAAAGATTTAGGGGGAACTTGAAGAATAGAGGGGAACCTCGGTCTCCTGATGCATTGGTATGTGAACCCCAAGAGAAGAGGACAGTTTGGGACTGCTCGTGAAGAGTATCCCAGAGGTTGAGAGGAACAAGCTAGGCGATGGGAGGGGCAGAGCACAAGCCCTAGAGGGGCGAAAGCCTCGGATCCGGAGCTGGCTGGCCAGGGCAGTACTGGCTCTCCGCGGGCTGCGGGGGACCCCTTACCTGTGTCGACGTGGGTGCCGCGGCCGAGAGTGACTGGTAAGGCACACAGACCGGCGCAGGCCCGGACAAGTTCGGGGAAGGTGGTGCACCGAGAGAGGCCGCGCCGGAGCTAGAGGTTGCTTGTTGAGAGCTTGCAAGAAAGAGCCCGAACTCTACCGCAGGCTCGGGTGCAGTGGCTGGGGAGGCGGCGGAGCCACGCGCTTTTAAAGGGGCGCTCACATTCCTGGGGATTCCTCTGACCAATAGGAGGCGGCCGGGCAGGAAGCAGGAGGGGGGCCAGTCTGGGTTCCTTTCTCCCCGCCCCCCTCCCGCCCCCCTCCCCCGCTGCCCGGCGCACAACTTTCCAGAAAGTAAAGTGGGGGAGGCAAGGGTCGGACCGAGGAGCACTGGAACCTTGCAGAAAAATAGGTGTCCGCCCCCGCAGCCCGGATCCCTCGGACTCAGCACTTTGGCTCTAGCGCCGGGCGGGCCCCGTGCACGCAATGTTAACACTCCCCAAAGGGAGTGGGCTTTGACCACCCAACCAAGACCCTTAAGGGGACTTTCAGGTAAACCCATCTCCTTAAATGCCTGGGTCAAGCCAGTTTTAAAACGGGCCCGACAGGGTGAATGGTACCGACGGTCGTTGAAGAAGTTACCACTGGGGTTTTCGTAGACCTTCATCAACCCATCCTCGTGGGGAGAGGTACCACGCGCTACACCGCGCTCCTGCCCTCGCCCTCCGCCTGGCCCACTAAAGAAGGTGAGAGCGGTGTCACTCTGCCAGCAGGATGGTGTCCAGACCTCGCGTTCCCACTGCTGGTCAGGCACACTTGTCTACGGTTGCGGGTCGCCCAGATTCCAGCGAGTCTTTACCCAGTTACTGGCGCTGTCCCACGACTTGCCGCTTGGGGGCGCTATGTGTATTCTGATGAAGGGGACCAGAAAGGACCGCATCTTTTTTTTCTCAGGAATGTTAAGGGAACATACTCTTACCCATTGCCCCAAGCCAAAACTCCAATTGTGTCTTGAAAAACAGTTTTTGTGCCCACTCGTGCTTCATAACGTGACTGCTGGTTGGAGGATTTGCAGAACCATCTGGCTCCAGGATCTTAAAACTATTTACAAAACAAACCCAGAGAGTAATAAATTACACTCTGCCTGGCATCTTATTTCCTTTTTCTCCCCTCCTTAAACGATCCCCCCCCCCCATTTTTCTACTCCTGAAACTGAGGTGTGGGTACATTGCTGTGGGTGCACCAATTGCTATGAACACTCTTGCTTAATGCTTCTGTCATTGGAAGTCTGGTCTCCAAGCCACTGTCCCAAGCCAGCATGACTCCAGCTGCCTGGAATTCCATTCATCTCTTCCGGCTGGGATGTAAGCAGCCGCTTCAGCTGTGGTCCTGCATTGTCAGGCTGGTTCCAGATTGGGCATAGGTAGTAGCTTCACCAAATAAGGATGTCAGCCACAGGCCCAGGGAAAGCCCTGGGGTTCACCTCCCTTCCTTAGCCCCCACACCTGGCAGGACTCCTAACTGCTGGAAAACACCCACGAGCTTACATTCATCAAACAACAATTTCACTTTCCTTGTGTGGGAGTGTTGTGTGACAAGACCCTTTGTGCGTGGATTGTGGAGTGTTTTGTAGTAACTCAGTATATACATCAAGTACCACTAGAAGATGACAGTGTGTTCCTAAGACATGTTTGTTGCTTAAGTAATAACAAAACCTGCCCGTCAGATAGATTTCAGATGTTGAGAAACAGAAGTAAAATCTCTCTCTGACGATTAGTCAAATCGGATTCCTGTCCTGGAAGTCATCGTTAATGATTCATCCAAAAGCAGTTTTGAACAGTCAGCAGCCATCCGTGTCCCTCCCCTGCCGGCTCCTTCCCTACCATCTTGTTTGTTCCTTAAAAGGTACAAACACCTTTCACTTGCTACTATTCTTCCCGATACCAAGTTCTTAGCGACAGTTTTCAGGGGAATGGCAGATGATGGCACCTGTTCCTTTGGTCCCCTTGCTCATTTTAGACAGATCAGATGAGGGCTGGAGATCCAGAAAAGACCTACAAAAGCAGGACACAACTTTCATTTTATAAAGGAATCATCTCCCTTAAGCTAAACCATGTGGACGGAGTAGAAATTCGCTGGAATGCCCTTCGGGTTAGCGGCTTTTGCGAATGAGAGACTGTAGGAATCTAGAGTTTTCTTGGAACTTCTGTCAACAAAACAGGGAGACGAATTTTCATCTTCTACATACATCACAACTAGGAAGGTAACCTGTGTGGTGCTAGGGAAGAACTTTACTGTCAGATGTTAGAAGTTATTTATCTCAAACATAAAGCCCTTCCCCAAGTCACTGTATTCTAATTGTATGGTAGAAAAGAAGGGGTAGGAATTCACAGTCCTGCTGTTTGCCTGTCACATCCTGAAAAGATTCCCCAGAAATCTAAATACCTCTGGGAAGCTTTGAGAGGGTCAGTAATGGGAAATGAGGAAAGAAACCCCACACCTTTAATGCAAGGGGTAATATTCCTCTTGTGTGTATAGCCTTGACCTAGAAGATCTAGGGGTTAGGGCCAATAAGCTGACATGACCCAAATGATGGGCCTTCCAGGGAGTGTCCAATTATCTCTTTACCAAGTTGCCATCCTTGAGGGTTACATATTTAAAATAAAATGATAAGACACATGATTTTCATAGGATTTCCTTTTTCTGGTTCCTCTCATTGCATGTAGCCAGTAAAGAGAACAGGACTGTCGGTAATAGCTAGTTTAAAAATTGCATGTGATTAAGGAAACTGAGACAATTGAGAAAAGAAGCTTTTTAGCTCCCAAAGAACATCAAGGTGGATTGTGATTTTGTGTCTTGTTTTTTTTTTTTAGTGTTGGAAGTGTAGGAGTGGAAACTTTGTTACAAGTGAGTGCCCGTCAAAATTCATATTCTAGAATAGTCCAAAGTCACAGCATCTTTAAAATGAAGACGTTGTAAGTTAATTCCTTTTGAGTATTTTCCTGGATTTGGTTCCAAGTTGTTTTAGTTCAGCTACCTTGATGGTTACAGCCAAGGGGACGTTCCAGTGGATTTTTCTTATCCTCCAGTCCAAGCAATCCAAGCTCTTCCACCTTTATGAAATGTTCTCCAGTGTCTTTATGTTGCATTGTTCTTCATTCAGTAAGATTTTGAAACAATGCATTATCTTTATCACATAACTATTCACCTTGCACTCTTTACTAGTTTTTCAAAATCAATTTTATTATTTTTAAATATAAGTACTACGTTGTAAATACCCAAAGGCTTGGACTTGGGAAGAGCTCTAATGTTTGACTTTCCAAATCCTTTTATGCTCAATTTAACTTACGACACGGAAAGACTGAATTATTTACTATTTTCCTAACCAGCAATGCCATTTCATGTAGTTTTTAGTGGATGAGATGACTGACTTCCAAGCAGTATGCCCTTCCCCACAGGATTGAAGGGATGTTCTTGGGGGACTGGTCTAATGAGGAAGGGGGTCAGACTGTTGGTTTAAGAGTAGATACTTTGTCCATTCCCTCCTGCCTCTTTTGCAGCAAGTGCCTGATTTGGAAATTAGCATAAGACCCAATTCTAGCCAATAAGAGGTTTGCTGAAGACTTTTAATAAAGAGCCTGGTAAAATCAGGCTTTCTTATATCCATGTGACCTTAATAGGAATGCTGATAAACCCTGTTTGGTGCTGAAAGGAGACCAAGTTAGTGTGAGATCATTGCTGGAGAAGGAAGAGCAGACAGTTGAAAAGAACCTAGGTGTTAGACTGTTACTAAATTACTAAATCTACCAAGTTAAAGGCCATTGTGCCTCTGGATAAGTACTGATTATTTAAGCCAAGTTGTTTTCTGCTATTTAAAGCCAAAGTGTCATAACCCAGCCAGCTCTTCTTCCTTTGTCTAGATTGCTTTTTCATGTATATTTTGCTGGAACCTCTTCTGACATCTTTAGGCTAAGAGAAATAAGCAATCTGAGCACTTCTTACTGTTCTCTGGTAAGGACAGGCATCCTTTCGGACTTCCTTTCATCTTTGTATTCCTCTTTTGGGGAACTTTGAGATATAGTCCAGTGGATTCACAATGGGAATACCCAGGATGAGCTGAGCCTGAGAGAAGGAGCCAAGGAGATCCATCTGCTGGGGAACCATGGATATGGGACATTAAAAGGGAAAAGGTGAGATCTGAAAGGGAACCCAGAAAAGGGAGTGGGGAACTTAGCAAGAAAGGTAAGTGACGATGTGTATATAATAAAGATATTCCCCAATATTATCTCCAAATGCTGTCTTTGATAAAAAGTCCTCTGCAGAAGGGGTTTAAGGGCAGGTCAAGGTTGATCAGGGGAAGCCCATGTTGGGGTATAGTCTCTCTGACTCTCCTTTCATAACTCTTCTCTCTATTCAATCTTTTTTTACTTTTCTTGAGGTATAATTGACAAAAATGTAAGTGTGCAATAAGATGATTGAAGTATGTGCACATTCTAAAGGATTTTCTCCACTGAGTTGATGAACACGTCCATTTCCTCCTATGTCTACCTTTTTTGTGTGAGGACATTTAACTTCTGCTCTCAGCAAATTTCAGTTATACAATACTGTATTATCAACTCTAGTCACTATGTTATAAATTAAATCCTTAGATCTATTCTCTATTCAACTTCTATGCCCTTTGAGGCCCTTCATTCAGGGGTATCAGTAATCCACATATTACCTGCTGGTTTGGGTTTCAGCACAGAAACAATTCCTTCCTGCCACCTCACAAGTAGCCCACACATCCAAAGTCAGCCTTATAAATAAGGGGTGTGTGTTGGGACTATTTTGATGCATCTGAAGCACACCTCTTGCTTCCTACTTCTCTCTCTACCAGGACTTGAAATTCCTCCAGAAATAAAATCATGGGCATTTTTAAGCCAGAAAGAGCCGTCTAGAAAATGGTCCAACTCATTAGAAAAAGTTGGTTCGATGAGATGAAATGGTTTGAAAAATGTTCTAGCGCCTGTTAGTGGTAGTAATCTAGAAAACAACTCAGGTCTCTGACCTCCAGCTCAGAGTCCTTCCTTTTGTAGTATTCTCCTCTTCAAGATTGGCTCCATGTGGTTCAAAGATATTTCATTGTTAAAACCTGCAGAAATGCCTTTTTTTTTTTTGCCAGATAAGAATAAGGTATATGCCTTGGATGATGAGATGGGGAGAGATAGGAGACCTGGGAGGTGGAGGGAGGAGGGAAAGAGGGGAGAAGCAGAGATAACAAGATCAATTGTTAACCTGTGGTTAACACCCTATTCTCTCTTTTCCCCCTAGTCTTTTGACTCCTTTCAAGTTTACTGAGACACTGCTGATCCTGGAAGGGGTGTCACATTTTCCTTGAGGTTGGGATTGTCAGTTGCCTTAGAAATGCAATTTTCTTTTAGATTTACCCAGGAGGAACAAGATGGAGAATCAAAGTGATTCCTAAGTAGGTTTTGTTGAACTGGAGGTAACCTTTCAGTGTGTAGGAACTGTGGAATGTCTTTGAGCCTAGCAGTAACCCATCCTTTTGTAGAGTGAAATGTTTAGTTGTTCTGCCCAAACTGAAAAGCTCAGGGAGCATCTCCATTATAAACAGGAGCCACATAGACGTTTAAAGGGCTGGAAAATAGTACAGACAAGTTTGTTTGCAGAAGAGAAGAAAGTGTCTTAATTATGTACTTTTTTTCTTATTGAGAACATGGTAAAGCACTGATCTCATTTTCACAAAGGATGTGGAGCAATAACAGTATCTTTGGAAATAATAAAGGATTTCCTAAAAATGAGGATCGTAACAGATTGGAATGCTACTGAGATTGGTTGTGAAATGTTTCCTGGATGCCTTTACCAGTAGTATGGATTAGGTAGTTAATCTGGAGTCAAATAGCCTCCAGAGGTCCCTGTCTAAGGAAGTCTATGAGTCTGCAAAGCTATGAAACAATGGAGTTTCCAGGAAGTTTCCATGAATGAGTTTGCTTTGATGCTGATCAAACACATACCCCCAAAGAACCAAACTTTTCTGAGGTTCAGCATGCTACTTCAAATCACCCATTTAAAAATGATAATTTTTCAAGTTTTCTGAACACTTTTTACATGTGGAGTCCAGATTAAGTGATCTTTTCAAGTTTTCTGTTGTCATTTTTTCCCCCTGGGAGAAAAATACAAGTATCAGTTAAAAGACTAAGACAAGCGAGCATAAGAAAAACCGTGACCGTTGTGTGAAGAATTTTGAAGGTTAAATATGACATGGAGATTGGCATCTGATTTAAATCTGAACAAAAGACTCACAGGCACTGGGCTATGTGAACGGCAATGAAATGGCTGAGTTACTGGGCATTCGTTTAAGTGATGTCAATCTCTTGGGAGGTTGATTCCCCCTTTCCCTTTTTTTAATAGTGAGATCATGACAACTTGCATTTTGCAGAATGGAGCCAAAATAATTGTCACTCCTTCTAATTTAAGAGGATGAGTGTATAGTCTGAAAAAAAGCTTTCAATCTTATTATGACACCAAAGATAAACACTGCTTCCCATGGAGGAGGTGGAGATGAAGCAAACTTTCTTTTTCTTTTCCCTTCTCCCTGGGTCTTATTTCTTCTTTTTCCTTTTCTTTCCCTTTCCTGCTTCATTTTACTTCTTCATCCTTCCTTCTCTTGTTCCTCCTCCTCTTTCATTTCCTCCCCTCACCTCCTTCATATTCTCCTACCTCCTCCTTTTCCTTCCTCTTCTCTTCTTCTCCTTAGACTGTAGTGTAGATAAATGTAGTAACACATGTGAATCATTTATTTAGCTCATGATTATTCAATGCCCTGGAGTTCACTCGTTTGAGTTCCAAGTACTGAGTGGCTGTAGAACTCTAACTGATCCTCCTTCCCGCCTTGTCCCAAGACTTGGAGGCAGAGGAGTCTGTATGACGTGACCTTCCAGTTTCCCTTGTCAGTCTGCTCATCCTTCCTAAGGCATGGTGCATCTCGGCTGCCTGACCTTGTTCAGCTTGGTAGGTTCGGCCTTGGATTCCATGGGAGGAGGGCAGAGGTGGATTTACCCACGAGCTGATGGAGCTTAAGTTTCTGGACTCTCCATGGGCCCGGACTCCTTCCAAGGCCAGATAGGAGCCCTGGCACTGTGTTCGTGTGGTCATATGCTTGGTAACATTTACAAAAGTAAGAGATTTTAATCAAGATTGATTAAGTTCCTGATTTTTCCATTCTAACTTTCCTCTGTCATACTTTTCATATAGGAGAGTTAAGTGTTAGCAGGCAGCTTTGAGATCTAAGGATCTCAAAAAACAAAGCTCAAATGATCTCATAGAACAAAGCTAGAGTTGTATGGTTCACCATCACTTCTATGTGTAGTGAAGATATTGCTGAGCATCCTCACATGGGGATGGCTTCATGAGAATTCCTGTGCCTACCTGGTCTGCTAACACGGAAGAAGAGGGTCAAGACTTGTGGCCTAGGCCATGTAACACATCACATTCATGCCCTGTGTGTGTTGCCTTTCACTGGATGCATGTGTGTAAAGGAGGAGAAACCAAGTTTGAAATGTGGGGCACCAGGAGGTAGTCTGTGGAAAAGTATCACAGTAGTGTACACTACAAATAGTTTGTTATTTTTTTCTGGCTCTTGTGATGTTTATGATACTTGTGACTTTAACTATTTTTTAGTTTGTTGTGACTTCTTTCATTTTATTTTTTATTTTTTAAAGATTTATTTAGCCATACAAGAGCTGGGGTACAAGCCAGAGTTGCAGGGAGGTGAGAGAATTCACCAGAGACAGAGTAGGGAGCAGAACAGACAGAATGACTGAAACACACTGCAGAGGGGAGTAGAGAGCGAGGCAGGAGAGGTCTGCTGCACCACGTGGGTCCCCTCCATGGGTGGCGGCAGGGAGCGAACTCGTGCTACAGTGGTTGCTATTTGCTTCATAGTGCATTGCTTAACCCACTGTGCCACCAGGGAGGCCCGACTTCTTTCATTTTAAATAGACATCCGTTTTTGCCTAATTTTGAATTCATAATATATATATATATTTTTTTTTTCTTAAATAAGACTCTCCTTCTGATGTACCTAGCTCAAATCCTCCCTTGGAGAAGAGGCGAAGAGGGAGATTGAAAAGGGACAGAGCTTGGTGAGCACTGGCCAGGCATGAATGTGCTCAGCGCTGGTGTGTGCTGAGGTCAGCCTGTGGAGTCGTATATGTGTGGTGGGCATCCCTAAGCACCTTATAGCAGGAATATGATGGATTTCCACTGATGTGTCTACAGAGATAGGAGAACAAATTAAGTCAGGGTGGTGGTGGAAGAAAAATGTGCCTTAGACTGTGCTAATTGTCTTAATCCACATGAATTGTTTATCACCAGTACCTAATTACTATATAGTAGAATAATAATGATGTACACCAATTAATGTTTCACATGAACTTGTCTAGGTTTTGAGTGTAACCTCATGCATTCTCTACCTGCAATCATCTTGCAGAGTTTGAAGAGTGAACTCCAACACCTAAAGCTTTCATTGGTCCAAGATTTCCTGCAGCTCAGCTCATAAGCCTTCCATGTGTATGTGTGTCAACATCCTGTTTTGAAAAGCTCCCCATTATTAAAAATAAATGGACCCCACACCTTTAGTGGTTAGGGTTAGTGGTTAATTACCTCTCTGTTAGCAATTTGGAAGATGTGATGGGTTACAGATACCCTCTGGGATAGGTCATTGTTTATCTTCCACTGTATGCCAGCTTTTTTTGTTTATAAATATAAACTGACCTTAATGTAATCTTTACTATTTAAATGTACACAATATTTTCTATTTATGTTTTTTCTTGATGCGTGCGCTGGAAATTGCATAGCCTACATATTAAGAATCATTTCTTAAATAACCACTATGTGCCAAGACCACATAGTAGTTTGTGGGAGTGACCCACAAACACAATGTTGATAGAGAGGGATGAGTTTCGAGGGATGAGTGTGGCTGTGGGATTGCTGAGAAAGGGCTTATCCCAGACTGGCTGTGTGTGTGGGTTTGGGGGTGCAGCGGTCACAGAGGTTTTCTTGAAGAGGTGATGTTCTAAGCTGAGTCTGGAAAGATTTCTTTCCAAAAGAATACAGAAGAAAGACCAATTAATGGATTAATATTCACAGTCACCATTTTTGTTTCGACCAAGTCCTTACAGGGCAAGAGGATCTGACCAGTCACAGGGCCCCAGAGAGGAATGTCTATGTTTTGGGTTTCTCCCAGGATGAAGGATTGCTCTTTCAAACCCCTTCTTGCCTTCTCTTGTCCTCTGTATTAAAATAATACTGTAGAGCCAGGAAAGCAATTAACCAAAGTCAGTAATTAACTTTCTCCTTGGATGGGGATAATAAGTTGAAGTTTCTTGGCCGATGAGATTTACTGTGGATTATTCTGTCTAACATCTCCTTTGTTGGCAGTTTTGCCAACATAGGTGCCACTTTTTATGAGCTTTAATTAATCCAAATTCTCAGAAGCTCAAATCATGGTACCTTCAATTTGTAAGTGTACCAACATCCTGCTCTTCAATGCTCTTGGCTTGCTCCTATGAATTCTAGCAGAGGGCCTTAAACCTGACAGATATACCTGATGGGTAATTTGTGAATTAAAGCATAGACGAATGAATGAATGAACAAATGGATGAATGGATGGATGAAATATCTAGGATAATCTTCCTTATCAACATGAGTAAGTCTCAAAACATGAAAGTTGTTAGATTATTTTCTTTTTTTCCCTTCATCTGTTTAATATGCTAAACTCTCTTGTCTCCCTCCCCCCCATCCCCACAAAAATAATTCCCACTCACAAAACCACTTTAAATTCCAAGGGGAGGGTATACAGGAAACAGTTTTTATTCTATTTTTAAGCTCAACTGGGGCTTTAAAAATATTCTCTGTGAAAATGCAGCTAATTCAGAAAACACGCTTTGTTGAGGTCCAAGAATAATATGCAGTTTAGGTTTAAAACACACACACAAAACTCAAAGAAAAAAAAAATCCCCTGACCACAGTTATGGCTGAATGGCAAACTTGAAGGAATAAATTACACCAGTGGACAACCATAAGAAATAGCAGTACTTCTCCTGGCGAGCTGGCTTGGGAGGGATGGAGGCCAAGTTCAGGCATGAAGATCTTGTTCCCTTCTTTGTCCCCCAATCAGGGAAACTTCTATTACCTTCTCAAAACATGCTGATCTAGAGCCTAACTAAGATGCTGTCTGAAACAGAGATGGAACAGGGCAAGACATGTTAAAATAACCCCGGGGAAGGGGGTAGGGTCGTAGTGAATCACTGCGTTATAGTGAATTCACTGTAGTAATCAGAGTGGAGTGACCATTGGCAAGGCTGGAGCTCTCTGGCAAGGTGAGAGGTGGCCCAGGTAGCACACCTTGGCTCTATGTGTCTCTGGTAAACACCCAGCTGTGTTTCCTTTTCTTGCTATCTCTTTTAACTGCCTTGGGTTATGGGTCTCAACAGAAATAGAACATTGTTTCTCCTAAGCTTTTGCTCCAAGGACTAGGAACACCTATTGTATTCATTAACAGGTTTAAAGATTAAATCTAAATAAAAATAATCCTTAGGCTGAGAATTATGGTGTGCATTACAGGAGTTACTTTAAAACATCTTTTTGGCAGTTGGGATGGGAACAGCTGTGAACTTGAGCAATATTTTCTTTCTAGAACTCTGTTTCTTGATCTGCATTAAATGATTGGTACCATCCCTTCTAGTTCTGACATGATTCTCTCACTCTTCCTCTCCCTATTTTAGGTCTAGTATATCTAAATATAAGCAAGTCAACTAGTCAACCTGAGATTTATTTATTATGTGAGAGACAAAACCATCATACTATATAGGCTTTCTAAAAACACTATAGGTTACATATATCTTATATGAAAGCATATAACATACATGATTCCTGGAAATCCTAGAACTGCTAGCTATACCAATCAGATTGCAAAGAAAAGAAAACTGGCTAGTTTAAGCAGAAAAGGGGTTTATTGCAAGAATTGCAAGAGTACCGTGAGGTATCTCATAGCCTCTTGAGGCAGAGAACCACTTGGAATATTGAAATACAGCCAAAGCACGTGAAGGGCTGCTCTAGCGAGGACGCTGTTCAGTCATGGACAGCTTGAGCATTTGATGTAGGCTCCTGAGGATTGCTGCAAAACTTATTCTCTGGGATAGGTTCTTATTGAGGTGATTGGCTATCCTTAGAGTTGAAGCTGCATAAACACGGTACCACATCGTGTGTGCTGAAATATGGACAGGATGCAGAAACTGCGAAACAGTCCAATGATACGATCTCCACCTGCCCTATAAAACCAGAAAATCATTTCATTGGCCTCTTTTGCTACTAGGCTCTGTCAACTGGGTGCCCCTGCACTTGACTATGGAGCTAGTGATACAAAGAAGCAGGTGAGGCTTTATCGATTGGTAGAGTTAAATTGGAAGTGAGTTTTCAGAGTGAAATGAGTGACTTTTAAATTAGCGAGATGAATGTTGGATATGAGATATCAGTTTGATTACATCAATATTCAGGATAGCATTGTGAGATGCGTTGTCCCAAATAGATGTGTCTGTTCTACCCTTTACTATCTCAGAATGTGGCTGTGTTTGGAGACCGAGCTGTTAGATAATTAAGTTAAAAAATAGCCTATGAGGGTGGGCCCTCATCCAGTTTGACTGGTGTCCTTCCTAGAAGAGGACATTTGGACACATCATGAGACACAACCGAGAGCTTTCACAGAGGAAAGACCATGTGAGGACATTTGAGAAAGCGGCCACCTGCCTGCTAGGATTGAGGCCTCAGGAGAGACCCAACCTGGGACAGCACCTTCATCTTGAACTTCTGGCTTCCAGAACTGTGAGGAAAAAAATTTTGTTATTTAAACCTACAACCTGTGCCTTTTTTTTTTTTTTAAAAGGCAGCCTGAGAAAACTAATACAGCTATGTAGATGGCTAATCTATTGGAGTCAGTCTATAACCTTTAATGAAGAAAGCAAGAAATCTCTTGGACTCTGCTTTCACTTAGGGATAGTGCCTGAGACGTGATCCCTAAATAGTCCTGTGTCCAGGCATAGTTGAAGGATCTCAAATTGTCTGATGTGGACTATGAGATTTCCAGAACCCTGCCTCTGTTTTTTTTTTTTTTTTAAAGATTTATTTATTTATGCATACAAGACTTGGGGTACAGGCCAGAGGTACAGGGAGTGAGAGGATTCACCAGAGACAGAGTGGGGAACACAGGGGAGCAGAACAGGCAGATTGACTGAAATACACTGCTGAGGGGAACAGCAGGTGAGGCAGGAGAGGTCTGCCTGTGCCTTGTGGGTCACCTCCCTGGCTGGGGATCAAATTCCTGCTACAGTGGCTACAGAGGCTTCATAGTGTGGTGCTTAACCCTTGCACCACCAGGGAGGTCCCCCTGCCTCTGTTTTATACTGAGGAAATGCTTCATGCAAGGTGGTATTGGAAGCTCCTAAAAAGACAGAAAACCAGTACTAGTTTGAACTTTACCACACATGAGCTATTAGTAACTGTTTACCTAAAAACTGTATGTGGAATAGAATTTTGTGCAAGGTGTGGTTTCATTAAAATTGGCAGTAAGATACTGAGGAGGTAGCTAAGCTTCACTCAGCTAAGCATGGCCATACTACTGGGGTTCACAGGTGCTAAGCCCTCAGTACCACGATGGTCCTCTATTTTAGTAACCAAGCAGGGAAATGGACTCCATGAGAGGTGTGAGGCCACAATTTCTTGTGACTCCCCTCCCTCCTTATCTATTAATTTAAAATGAGGTTGGTTTTTATTTTTGGCTTTTTCAGGCTTTAATAATCTTTCTACACCAATTGCTGTGGGGCAGGCCTGCAGGCTGGCGAGGCTGTGAGGATTGGGGGCAGGAGGCTGGCTGGCTTCCCATGCCCCAGTGAATCTTCACGCTTTGGGCTTTCTCTAACGTTCTCTCATGGTCCTGCCTCTCTGGAGTCACTTGTCCTCTCATAGCTATCATGCTGTAGCTGATCTCTGTGTGATGCCGCCCTGATGGCCTCAGTCTCCAGGCTCAGGGGCGCACCCTTATGCATGCCCCAAATGAAGCTCTTTTTATCTGAGCACTTGATTGTGTTTTTTTCTTTCCTTTAGAGTAGAGCTTCCTGAAGTATGTGCCATAAGACACTTATCTACAATAAGGTTCTGGATTAAATAAATTTGGGAAACACTGCATTGGAGATGAAGAATGAAAATTAGTATCATGTTAAAGTTTTAGACATCTATAATACAGAAACTTGTTTATTTAACTAGCATTATCCTTATGAATCCAGATCCTTTCCCCTCCAGAATGCCTGTTAATAGCCTGTAAATTTCCATAGGACCTGTTGCCCCATGGACTACACTATCTAAAGTATGATTCTAAAAGGAAATCTGTACCTGTGATTAGAAATCCGCCCCACCTTCCTTCCTTTCCTCCACGTAATAGAGTCTTTCACTTATGTAGGCAAATTGAGGCAAGGCATGGTTTTTAATCTATGGTGAAACAATAATGATATTCATTATATACCATCTCCTCACATTTGATTGCTTTTTTGCTTTCTTTTTTTTTTTGAGTTGCCAAGATCTTACTAAAAATTGATAAAATGTTTGATGTGCTGGAAGCTGGGCAGACATCTTTGCAGAGCTCACTGGAAACACCTCCATGCCGTGCTCCCAAACACCAGCCCTGCGCTCTATGTGCTCAATCCTACCTTTTAGCTGTTTGAATTGAAATACATATTCTTTTAAATACCCATTTTCCCCTGAAATTCAAAGGAAATAAAAGCGGTAAAATTGAAGTGGTACAAACAAGACATTTCTGGATGCAAGTCAAAGCAACCACAGCAGTGAAAGAAACCTCTGAAAGTTAGGAGCAAACATTCAGTATTGTCATCCAACATGAGGAACTTTTTCAGTATTAGTAAAATTCTGGCAAAGACTAGTGAGCTTTATTTTATTTGTATTTTTTTATTCTATTTTTTCCCTTTAATTTATATATATTTGACATCAATTATAATCCCCATGTATTCCCTATCACCATATCACCAGTGCACCATCACCTCAGTCTCCCCTGCTCCCGTCTGCCTCTGCCTCCCCACTCTCCACCAAGTGTCCCCAATTTGTCCATGTCTTTTCATTTTTGGTTTTTGTGTCTTTATTATCATTATTATTATTGTTCTTATTCCTTCCCTTGATCCTTATTTGGTTCCCTTATATTCCTCCTAGGGGAGGAACCATCTGGTATTTTTCTTTTGCCTTCTGACTTACTTTGCTGAGCATAATCCCTTCCAGTTCCATCCATGTTCCTATGGCTGCATCTAGTTTTTCATTTTTGATTGCTGAATAGTATTTCATCGTGTATATGTACCATAGCTTCCCGATCCACTCATCTTTTTTTGGGCATTTAGGTTGTTTCCAGGTCTTACCTATTGTAAAGAGTGCTGCTGGTGAGCTTTAAATTGAAGAATGTGCTCCAAGGGAGAACAGACAAAGAAATGCCATTTCTAGACAATGTTGTCGTCTCTGCCCCACAGAGAAGGATAAAGCCATTTGGGGGTATTTTGGTGCTAGATTTCCCCTGGTGGAGTGTGCCTTACTTCAAAGAACCAAAATATTAGCAAAACCTTCAACCAAAGTCCTGGTTGAAGGTCTCTTTCATATTGATAGGACAATATCAAAAGCAGCAATGAAAGAACACTCCTCTAGGAGCATGTTAAAGAATGCATAAACCTGTGTGTGTGTTATATAACATGACTACCAAGTTGTCTTTTGGGGAGCACATGCCAACTTAGTTCTCTCTCACTCTTCCTCATGTATACCATTGGCAGTTACACAAGTCAGAATTCCAGAAGTCATTTTGATTGCTGCTTCTTTACCTGTTACACTGAATGTATCAGCAACTGCTGTGACCTGCAAAGTGTGCTCAGATCCATTCCTCTCTGCTTCCACTGTCATGAACTAACCCAAGTTATCAGCACTCACAGTACTCTAAACTGTCCTCACTAGTTTTCCTGCTGTCTGAATTTAGGTAAAACATTTACTCTTTCTAGTTTACTTCTGGTAAAATTAAGGTACTAATTTCTACTTTATAGGACAAGCTGAAATGAGAAAGCCATATTCAGTACTTAGCAGAATGTCCCTGCTATGGTAACTTCTCAACAGATGTTACTGTTATTTCTACTACAACTAACCTCAACACCAGGGGGAATTTTCGCTGGGGAGTTTAATAGCAATAGATAAATTATTTAAGGAGTACATATGAGAAAAAAATACCTGATTTTTCTGTTGCTTGCTAATCCATGATTAAATACCATAATTGCATATTCACAGGCTCTTAGTTTGCTGACATGTTTTGGGGGGTTCTATGATTTCATGCCTCGAACATGCCAACAACAGGGCCTGATGGAGATACTGTAAATATAAGATCTTCTTCTGTTTGGGATGGTTGGGATTAGTTTGAGCGCTATCTTTGACTTTGGCAATGATTTACTAGACTGAATCATTTCGTAATTAATAGGTATTGTTGAATATGTGACCACCTCTTTATTAACTGATGTCATAAGGCTATGCCTTTCCTAGAACATGGACTACCCAAATTTTCTGAAATGAGTTAAGATTTCAAAGTGAATGTTGGTTTCTTGGGATTACTTGCAATTGTAATTAAATTACTAGCTATTTTATGAATCTAAAGCTGGAAATAAACCACCAGGAAGTCATAGTAAAATTCAATTAGTTTAGATTCCATAAGGGAAAGGGAAGAAGCAAGTAAAAATTCTAACAATTTATAAATTTAAAAAATTATATCTTTAAATTGAATTGAATCTTTTTGAAAGGTTAGATTAGAGAGCCTGTTTCAAAATCATCCATCTACTTAGTACAGTTAACATATCACTGTGTGCTCTCCAAAAATCCAAGATGTATTTAGACACTGTCATTAAATGTAAATAAAATATTCATGTATATTTGTGGGTGTGTATATAGATGTGCCTGCTTTAGTTTGATATGGTAGTTAGTGCTAGTCACTCAAATTTCCAGGTTGTTTTCCTTTGAGGCAAATGGTATGAGTGATTTTCTATGTCTTTTTGCAGGCAGGCATGATTCTATCACTTGATTTGACCAATAAAATACAATTGGAAAAGTTGTATACCACTTCTAGGGAGAAGGCTGTGAGGTCTATCACATATATTTCCACCTTTCCTCCCCCTACCCTAACCAACAATAACAGATAACATTTGCCTGTATAACTGCTAATGAATGGGTCTTGGAGCCTGGATGACATGAAACTGAAGCTCCCATGACTCACCATAAACTCGCTGCCTAACTGAGAAATAAGCCCTTCATGGTTCCAAACATTGAGATTTATGGTTGTTTACTAAAGTAACATAATTTGGCCCATTCTCACTAATATTAATGTAACAGCAATTCCAGAAGTAGGAGTTGCCATTCTTTTTAGATAGGAAAGGATTCTTAAAATTAAAAAGCAGAAGTAGTGCAATTATAAATCTCTCGCAAAGAAAAATGGTGTTTTTTTTAAAGACGTAATAAAATAAGAGCTAGGATAAAAATAGACTACTTGGAAATTGAAGATGAAATTATCATTATAAATAAAAAGATGATATGATTGTTTATCTAAAAACCCAAGACAGTCAACTGAAAAAAATTCTTAAAATCAACAAGGTGCACGTATTCAAATTAAATGTTAAGAAACACATATTTTTCTTTGATATAACCATAGCCACTTAGAAAATTTAGTGGGAAAACCAATCCTTTACAAAACGCAATACCCTGTACAAATTTCAGATGGATCAAATAAATAATTGTTTTAAAGTTTGCTAAAAGAAGCACTGGAAGGATAAATAAGACAAAATAAAAATGATTACCTCCAGGGAATGGAAATATTTGTGATATGTATGTTTTATATATAGCACATATATGTTATATAACACATATATGTTTTATATATATATAAAACCGAGGAGACACATATATTCGTAATCTCTTCAACTCAAAGGAAACTGAATGCTCTAGAGTACTCTAAGAGAAAGGTAGACAGAATACACAAAAGATAGTTAATGAATATTAAAAAAATTCAAGTGGCCATTAAATTGAAAAAAAGCAAACACCAACCTCACTAGTGATCAAATAAAAATTTAGATGAGACTTCATTTTTTGTTTGTTTGACCAGGATTAAGGAGAAAGCTACTATATAATGTTAATGATCTTGTTATAAAATAATTTTATATTAAAGTTTAAAAAAAGCAGATTATAACAATTTTTGTATCTTCCAATTAAAAAATACATTCATACAGTGTTTAGAATAAAAAATTTACATTGATATATACTAGAATATTATATCCTTAATGTCTGTACATCATCTGATTTTTCCTTTTTCTTTTAATGTAATTAAAATTAATTTAATTTCCAAATTTCTGTTTTATTTACAAACAAATTTGATTTTTTAAAATTATGTACCATAAGAATCTAAAGTCCTTCTGAATGTGGATTTACTTACAGTTTCTTCAAAAAATCTTTTTATCAAATTCTAATTGAACATTTTCCCCTGATACTAAGGATCTCTCCTTTTAAATATTTTTGTATAAATTACCTTTATGTTCATTGTAATATGCAACAGAAATGTTCCCCCTGCACATGCACGGTTTCAGCAACATTATGAATTCATAATACTTGAACTGCAAACCTCATGAATGTTTATACTTTGTACAAATGCGTTCTGACTTCCAAACACTGAATTTAAAAAGAAACCCTCAGGGTCTAATTCATTTCTAAATAGGTAGAGCTTCCAAATCTATCGCTTATTGTTCTTTAAAATCCTGCAGAGACTTCAAGCGTTTCTTCTTATTTCAGGTTTGAGGTTGGACACTGCTTTGGACTGACAAGTGTACTCAAGCCAGGCAGAAGGGACCATTTCTCCATACCCCATACCCCATACTCCATACTCCATACTAAGTATTCAATAGGTACACAACCAACTCTAGAAGAACAGAACAGAAGAGAACCTTGGTGTAGGAGAAGGCAGAGAAGCAAATTGCTGCAGAGGAGAGAAGCCCAGGTCGACAGACTGCATTCCAGCAGTTTCCAAGTGATGGCTGCTTGGTCTTTCTTGTCCCTCTGGATACAGTATGCATATTGCATTTCACTTCATTGGATTGGTTGGGAGCTAAACTTGCCAGTTCCTCCTTCGTCCCTTAGCGTTTTGTTTCTTTGCACACACCTAGTGAGACATTGAACCCCTTGTCCAGAGAGGTGCTGTTTCCTGAGCTCTAAGGTGTGTTAACTTACCCCTCCAAGATCAGTTGACTTTCTAAAGGAACGTACCTTAACTGTTAATTGCAATGTCCCTTCTCTGGCTCTCAGTAAGGATATTCAGAAGAATGCCTTTATTATTTTGTTCCTCTTAAAAACTACCTATTATTAGAATTAAGTCACTAATAACATCAAATTAAGTTTTATGCTGTTTTGCAGGCCACTGAACTCTTATTTACCCATATTTTATAATGGAAGACTTGGCCTTGTACTCTTTCTAAAACTAAGCAAGAAAAACCTCCTCGTTTTCCAGGAATTTTCTCTCCAAGGACACGTGTTTTATGCAGCAGGCTCTTACTTCACGTTACAGGAATTTTAGTGGGGCAGGGGCTTTGGTTCAGATAATATTACTGTCCTTTTCTTACCACTTGGCCCCACCAGAAAACTCCTTTTGGGGCTGACCTGGGTTTGTTTGCTGATGAGTTGCTTTACGAATCATTTCCTCCAGAATGCAGATTCCTCCAGAATCTGTTTGCACTTAGACCTTGGAAGTTACGGCATCCATTAATTTTGGGGAGGATAAAGGAGTTCTTCTACGGGGAATGGGGGGACCACACTCTGATCAGCTCTGTAACTGAAGGATAGGCTACCAGTGGGGTCGGACCTAGAGCTCGCAGTCTGCTGACGACAAGCCACCTGGCTGGAAATCGCTGTAGAACTTATTTGAGAGAGGCAAATTCCTGAGCCCCACCCAGGACTCTCAGTTCCTGCGGGCTGGGGTTCTACAATCTGCATTTGTAACAGGAAGCTTGGGAGATTCTTTCACACACCAGTCTAGAGGATGCCAAGTCTGGTGCTCTTCCCTCAGGCTGGCCTCTCACTACCACGTGCCTTATTTGCCAAAATGCTTTTCCTCTCTCACTCAGTGACCCCTTTATGAGCATTCTTTCACTTTTTCACCCTGCAGATGTGTTTTGGGAACGTACTAGATATTTGAGAACCTACTGTAGATACTGGAAAATCTTAAGAAATCCAAGGATGGCACCCAGTGTTGCCTTTGGGTTCAGGAACACAACAGTATGCATTACTGTTTCAGAGCGCCTGCCTTTCCTGCTTCTCATGTTGGAGCCTGCATGATGGGGAACCCTGTCTGGGAACGCACCCCACTGGGTGAGCAGGGCCCCCATCCCGTCCTCTCTCCTTTGTGGTAGAAGCAATGTTGGTTCACATCCGTCTGTTTGTCCGGCGGCAGCCGCAGCGACAGCTGTCACTGTAAAGGGAGTCTAATAGATGATGAGACGTGGCGGGAAGAGGGGCCTGCAGGCTCGTCTGGACTTGTTCATCTTTGTTTTTCTTGGGTTCAGGCACCCTGAGTGCAGTTTTAATTTTTCAGCATCTCAACAGCTTCTCAGTTTGCCCAGGAGGTCGAAAACATAAAAGCCTTATCTAAAGTCAGCAAAAAGCATCTGTTATTGCTGGAAATGTTCAGATTGGACCTTTTGGAATCCAACTTCATGATCGTTTCTCCTTCAACTCCACCCAGGAAACCTTCCCTTTTGTTTGCCAAAAGAGGCCCATTGCTGGCAGCCGCTAGACTCCAGTGCACACTCGCTTCGCTTGTTTGTTATCCCCCATCTTGGGCTAAAGAGTTGCAAGATCAACTTCAGAGACATGTTAGTTTATGCAAGACTGGAAAAGCAAGAAATCATCCCCAGGAAGTAAACAAGGGAAGTAAGTATATGAAAAGTCTTTGTCTAGGAATGTTGAGAGAGCATTCTGAGGCTTCTGGGATGTTTGCTTCTGCTGCATTTTGTTTTCTGTAGCGCCCTTTGGACATTACCAAATGCTTCACCCTGAATGCTCATTGCAACTCATTTTGCAGTGAGGAAACTGAGGCACAGGGAATTACTCAAACTCACTTAGAAAATGGTGGCACCAGGATTTACTTCCAGACACTCTAGTTCCAGTGTCCAAAGTGTTAACAGCTCTGCTATCTGCCCTTCTCAAGGAATCCTGTGTTTCCCTGCATGTCCTTTTAAACACCGTACTATACTACAAGGTAGCCCCCTTTAGTCCCTTCTGCCTGCTTTTTAAATTTTTAAAAAATTTATTTTTAAAGATTTATTTATTTATGCATACAAGAGCTGGGGTACAGACCAGAGCTGCGGGAGGTGAGAGGATTCACCAGAGACAGAGTGGGAATCAGAACATCCAGATCAACTGAAATATACTGCTGAGGGAAGCTAAGGGGAGCAGCGGGTGAGGCAGGAAAGGTCTGCTGCGCCTTGTGGGTCCCCTCCCTGGCCGGGGATTGAACTCACGCTGCTGTGCCACAGATGCTTCACAGTGCGGTGCTCAGGGAGGCCTTGCCTGATTTTTTTATTAATTTATTTAAAAATTTCTTCTGCCTGACTTTTGAGCTAGTGGGCCAGAGGTGACTCCCTAGAAATCAGAAATCTCAAAGTACTGCAGGAAGCATTTCTGTGGATTAGGGACACGCTCAGAAGAGGGAGATCTTTGCCCTCCCTAGCTTGGAAGTAGGCCAGAGGGGTGCTGGCAGTGGTGGGAACCATCAGAACAGTCGAGAAGAGACTTGCTTATTGGCCGGGCCACAGTGAAAGGGTCTGTGTGCGGGTACAGTTGAGTGATGCTTTCAAGGCAGAATTGGGGCTAGGGAGGAAATGGACAGGCACCCTCTTCAAACTGCAGGGAAAGCGTGTCCATAGTGGAGCTCGAGAGTCACGCTTTCAGATACAGACAACTGTACTCATTAGATGTGTGTTCCTAACCAAGTTGCTTAACCTTTCCAGGTCCTGCCTCACAACGCTGCTGTGGCAGTTAAGTGGAACGATGACTAATGTGTCTAATATAAGGCTAGACCCACAGCAGGTCTCAGTACATGGTGGTTATTGAAAATTCCTTTTTCCCTTTGACTAGCCAACACCCACTTTTCTTCTTATAGTAAGGCTGTTCATGTATGAATGGTTTTCAGGTATTGGTTATTTGTACATGATGACCAAAGTATGGCAGTGGTTGGCAAAAGGTCTTGAAGTGAAATTTTTAGTCAATAGACATGTCTGGTGATAAATTTTTCTAGAAAGAAGTCGTCCAGAGCTGTTAATCAATGTCCTGAGCTTGCTTTGCCTTTTCCCATGCTCAAGCTGATACTGATTACAAGGCTGGGCGGGCAGGGTCGGGTGGGACAGGTCTGCTGGCTCCTCTGCAGTCTGATCTCACCAGGGTGCTGTCCCCTTTACTCCTGTTAGTTTAGACATTTTTGTGGTCTGAGTCCTTTGTTTCTGCATTATAAGGGGTTCTGATTAATGTTCCTCTGATGAGCTAGTTTGCCCTTTTCTAAATAGTCTCAGCATCCTGTTGTTTTTGTCCATAGGTTAAACCTTGTGGGCTTACCCATCTCAGTTTGCTCTGCTCCCTGGGTTTTGCAGCATCCTCCTTGCAAGTCTTCTGCCTGTTTCTTTAGGGGTCTTTTGTTCTCTCTTCCAAGTTGCTAATTAGAATTTTAGGTTCAGTCTAAGTGAGCAAACATTGACCCTCTGAGCACCTCTTCTTGAGGCAGACTTGACAGAGAGCCTCACCTTCCCCTCATAAACTTTTCTTAGTATTCATTCCATGTGACTTGCTCTCCCTGCCAATTTAAACCATGTTAGCAATTAAGATTTCACGAGTTGCTGTATGAAATGCTGCAACTCAAGTTCAAAAATGCAACATCTGCTGTGTTTCTTTTCTCCTATCATGTGGTCACCCTTTCCAAAACAAAAGACAAGATATCATGTTGTTTTGCATTCTTTGTCCATAAGCAAGCCTTTTTGCTTACTGATCGAGAATTCCACTGTCCTGGATTTATTTACAAACCATATTTTTACCCTATCCTTATTTTATTGATTTACAAGTCTACAGGTCTGGTTAATTCCAGGACAAATGTCCAGGTGTTTCTGCTTTCCATTCCCCTCAACAATACCTCTCCTTGGCATGCCAATAAATCTCACTGGTTTCATACTCAGGGCATTGAACATCCCAAAATACTTATTATCTGGTCCCTTTTGATGCTATTTTCTATCAGTTCTATTTGTTGAATCTTCAAAGTGGTACCATAGTGTTCAGTTTCCTTTATATAGAAAATTACTGGGCCTCCCTGATGGCGCATGGGTTAAGCAACACACTATGAAGCAAACTGCAGCCACTGCAGCACGAGTTCGATCCCTGCTGCCTGCCAGGGAGGGGACCCACATGGTGCAGCAGACCTCTCCTGCTGTGCCCGCTGCTCCCCTCAGCAGTGTACTTCCGTTGATCTGCCTGTTCTGCTCCCTACTCTCTGGGTGAATCCTCTCACTCCCCCACACCTCTGACCTGTACCCCAGTGCTTGTATGCATAAATAAATACATTTTTTTAAAAAAAAAAGAAAATTACTTATCTGACAACAGTGGTTTTAGCTTGGACTACCTCTTAGATTGAAGGTAGAACTTTTAAAAAACACATATGTTCCATACTCCCAGATCCCGAGGGAGTATTTTTTTATATTAATTTTTTTATACATATTTGATATCAATTGTAGTCCCCATGGAGTCCCCATCATCATTCCACCAGTGAACCGTCACTTCTGTCCCCTGTGCTCTTTCTGCTCCCATCCAAAAGCCTCCCCCCTACCAAGGTGCTTCTGAATTGTCTTGGTCTTTTTGTTCCTGGGTTTGTTTTTCTTTTTAAAAAAATTATCGTTGTTCTTTTCCTTGCACCCCGTTTTTTGTTTGTTTCTTTATATTCCTCCTACTAGTGAAACCATCTGATATTTTCCTCTTGCCTCTTGACTTATTTTGCTGAGCATAATTCTTCTAGCTCCATCCATGTTTCTATGACTCTAGTTTATCTTTTTTTAGTTGCTGAGTAGTAGTATTGATGTAAGTTTGGAGAGATGTTGGGTTCAGAGAGCAGGGTCCTTGGGTTATCTCTGTGAAAAGTTTCACCAGACTTCCACGTATGGAGAGTTTCCTGAGGCCAGTTTCTCCATGGGGCAGAGACGTTTAGTTCTGTTCAGAAAGGGCAAGTTTATTATAAAAGGGAAGGGAAGTAAAGGATGCTTGCACAGACACAAGTGGCAGGAAGAGCTGCCCCTGAAAGGGACGGGTTTGTTGAAAGAGAGGCCTGGGTAGTCACAGACAGCACCCGTGGGAGGAGAGCTGCTGCTTTGCAATGGGAGAAAAGCTGTTGAAGAGAAACACCTGCATGGACATAGGGGGGGCAGGAGGCTGCTACCCCTTTCCATTGCAGAAATTGCACTGATACAGTTTTCTTCTCTTTGGAGGGCTCATTCTTTTGTGGGATTGTTAACTGCTGCTCGATTAATTATTTCTAGGCGTGGTGCCTGAAGATTTTTTTTCTGCATTTGGTTTGACTATGCCAACTTGGAAGAACTGGTGATTTTTTTTACAATGGCCTTCAGTCTCCACATTCCCCCTGGTCTGCACCTCACACTGCACTGCTGGACATTTTACTTTTCTGTATAGCTTGTTTAACGACTGTGTTAATCATTTCTCCCCCCACCTCCAGCTTCTGACCTTGTGTGTGAGCCAGTGTTTGGTCTTGTGATGCCTCCTTTGATTTTCTGTTCTCAGCCTCTGTTATTGTGAGTTATTCACTCTGAGGGATAACTGTGCACTTATATGTTTTTAAAAGTTCCTGGTTTGATTTCCTAGTTGAGAGCCGCATTGAGAGTCAGTTCTAGACCCACTGTCTGGACCTCCACCCTCACTGACTCTGCAGGCCCCCTGTGTCCAGTTCCATGGACGGTGATCCTGGGCTCTGGCTTTATGGCCTCTCTCTGGCTGGAGAAGGGTCCGCTGGAACTGGAGCACAGGTGTGTGGGAAAGGTAAAGGGCAAACACTAAAGGAGGATTTTCTAGATGAGAATGTTAGGGGGAAGAGATGTCCTGAAGGAACTCTACAGATAGCTTTATGGACTCCGCCCCCCACTCCAGACCAAAGACAGCCAAGACACCAAGAACGACATATCCCATGTCATCATCACTGAGGGCAGGATCGCTAGGGCCTGAGGGTGGAGTTAAGCAGCCAGGTTTGCTATATCCAGACATGTGGGCCTTGGGGTCTTGGTTCTTCCCAGCTCTCAGCGTGTTCAGCTCAGCGGAACTGGTAGGACGCACTCACAGATTTATCTCCCTTGTCTCCCTGAGTTATTCACTTCTTCATTCCTCCTTCTTTTGTAAATCAAACCTTTATTAACCTTTTTATGTGTGTGCCTGCACTTGAGTCTTAACTATAAATGTCTTTTAAATGCACAGGTGAGGACCCACAGTCAGAAAACCCATTTTATATCAGGGTTCCCTGTAACAAGAACAAAGAGGCTGGCACAGAGGCAGGAAAGCAGCAACTTATCAGTAAGGGCAGGAGAGACCTGACTGAATAGGAGCCGAGCACGGGCTGCACAGCGTACTGGGAGTTGAGGCTGAGTGGGGATCAGGAGCTTTATTTAATTTTAGGAAATCTCAGTGCCCAAACCTGAGGAATTGCCAGGTAAGAGGTTGTGCACCCCACTGATGTCAGCTCTGTGAATAAATCCAAGTCCTATCCTGCTTCTCTTCGTTATTTCTAGGACAGATTATTTAATACCTAGAGACTTTTGAAGCCATTAAGAATGCATTTGTTTTGCATGTTCTTTCATAGGGAGATTATGTTACAGGGCAGGGAGAGGGGCATCCCAGAACCCCCAAACCTGCTCTCTAAATGGGTTCTGCCATCTGCCGCATCAAGACAAACATATAAGGCCTTTAACGGAAAGGAACTTTAATACAATTAGGGTACAATACAGAAAGGACAAAGAATATAGTTACTAAGTTGAGCATCCAAAGTTACCCACCATCTTGAGGTTAAAAGTCTAGCCCAAAGCAAGGCCCAAAAGCCTGCCTCAAGTCTAAAGGACCTTTCAGTGGAGACCCATAGAAAAGGGTCAGAAAGAATCAGACAAACATGGGAGGAAAAGAGCAAAATCAAAATCAAGGTGAAAGCTGCCATGTTAACCTCCCCACGGGTCTCTCGCCCACATCTGTTCCAACCAGTCCAAGATCAAAAAGCAAGCGCAGTTTCTTCACATGTCCCTCTGCTCCACATCTCCTTGCTGCTGCTCTCCATCCTGCTGCCTTCTTCTTCCCTTCCTTCTGTCCTCCTATCTCCTTTCTCCAGCATCTTCTTATCCTTGCTCAGCTCCACCCAATTAGGGCGGAACCAGGATTCTGGAACTTCCCCCTTTCCTGGGGCCCACCCTGTTACAATTAGAGTCCTGCTGGGTTTGTCCACACTTGTTGCCCAGAGGCCTGGTTCCTGCTAAGGTGATCCCCAGGATCTCTGCCCTTTGTACTTGGAGGCTTCTCCCACCCCTCAGCCAAGGCAACCAACAGCTGCAAACTACATTAGTTGCTCCCTATTCGAGATGATGTGTTTTGCTAGTGCCTCTGTTATTTTATATAGATCCCCTTTCAAGAAGAGGAAGGATAAGGTAAGGAATGAAGCATTTGTTTGTTATTTTAATCCTCCCCAAAATATATTTGGGTAGTCTGGGCAGGCTTTATAACCTACATTTTATGGCCAAGGACACTGAGGCTTAAAAGAGGTTAAATAACGTGCCTGCAGTCACATAATAGTAAGTAAGTGGTAGAACTAGGGTGGAGAACCATGTCTCTCTGGCCCCAAACCCATGCTTTTTCCATTAGGCCACTCTGCCCATCCTAGTGAAGACTGGCCGGAGGCTATTGAGGCATCCCTGGTGAGGTTAAACCTCATTTGCAGTTTTAATCTGATACTAGTCTAAAGGCGGGTCTAGGCTTAATGGAGGATTTGGGGCCGATTTAAGGTGGTTTAAATGTATTTCTGGGAAGTTGATAATCAGGCAAAAGTTGGGACAGGTCAATTTTGCCTGCTTTGCAAATTTGCCCAGGGCAGTAGTAGACCCGATGAAACATTAGTGCTTCTTTGGCGTTTTAGTGTCTGCTCTCTCTAATTCAGTCTTGTGCTTTTTGGAGGGGGGAAGGAGAGAGAAGCCCTGAAGCTTTGTGGGTTTTCCCAAATTGTTCCAGGTAATCCTTTTCTTAGGTTTTCTGGTTGATTTCCCCCTTTCTCAGTGCTCTTGGAAACAACTAAGAGATTGGTGAGCCCAAAGTACTGCTTGTCTGACACTGCTGCTTGGTCTACCAGGTACTGCAGGACAATCTGCTTGTAAACCCATGAACCCATGAGCTGTTGGAATGTAATCCAGGTCTAGGCTTACCATCTCCGGCGTTTACAACAGTGCCCAACATGTAGCATGGGCTTTAAAGGTATTTGTTGAAAAAGCATAGTCTTTGGTGCCACATGGATTTTTTACCTCTGTCAATGGTTCTGCATCAGAGACTTCCCCAGGTTTGCAGACAGAATACTGTGGAACTAAATCCATTCTACTACCTTTATTTTTCATTGTTAGGTTTTTTTCTTTCACCAGCCAGTTGTTTTAGGGCCACCTTATCTCTTTTATAGCCAATTTTCCTTGGTATAGTCTTGCATTTTAATCACATTATAGAGGAAAATGGGGGAAAAAGGAAAGGAAGAGGTTGTTGGCACACCTTGGTGACTAACTGAGAACCCAAAATTAAGGGCCCCATTTGCTTTGAGGAACTCCTCACTCGTGGTCAGGGAGACATCCTTGGTTGGAATGGGCAGGACCCGGAGATACAAGTGATACTTCTTATAGAAGGGAGGGCACAAAGACCACTATTGAGGACTGGGCTCCTCTCTCTTTGGCTCAGGTAGTCTCTTCCTACTAAGGTAGAGACTGTAGCCAGTTTGGAGTAGTGCTTCAGGATGGTGTCTTGGCCTTAAATCCTCTTTAAGGTCTTCAGTGATCCATTCTAGATGTCTTAGCTATCTGGGAGTGGTGGTAAGGAACTGGGGAAATAAGAATGCTTGGATTTTATTCAGACCTAGAAAGGGTCTTAGTGATGGAATATGATGAGAGTCTTTGAATTGCTTTGGTGCATTTGAGCTCTATGGAAAGTGAGATAATATGCACAGGGGATGATTTAAACACGAGACATCACTTACCATTACAATTAGTTGGTCAAGCACTCCCCCTCCCGTGATGTCAGGGCTGAGTTACTCTTTCCTATTATCTGGAGATATTTTGGTATCATCTTAAGTGAGTTTCTTTTCTTTGAATCCTCTTCCTCTAATACTGTGTGATAAAGGAATGAGACTTATAATTTTTTAAAAAAGATTTTATTTATGTATACAAGAGCAGGGGGAGGGAGGGGTGTGAGAGTGATACCATAACTTCAGGTTTTCAGACCTAGTCTCCCAACCAGGAATGGGTCCCAGGCTGCAGTGGCAGCACTGAGTCCCAGCCACTAGACTACCACAGGTCGGTGTCTCACGAAGCCGCAGAAGGAACTCCGCAGACGCTCAGGCAAGCAGGCAAGAAGAGGCAGATTTGTTTAGAAAAAGAACAAGTTTATTTAGAAGGAAAGGAACATAAGTAAAGTGGGACTCCCAGGTCAGTGGAACCAGGCCAGGGAGTGATAAGAGAGCCTAAGTAGAGTTGAGCTTCAGGGAATATAGACCTTCTTTCTCTAGTCACTGCAAAGCTCCATTAGTCTCTTTGTGATTGGTTGTTTCTAGGTGGTCTCACTCACTCTACCACATTACATCCCTTATCACTCCTTTGTTCTTGAAATGTCCTTTTCCCCCTAATTCTAGGGCGTTTGCTAGTTCCCCTTGGACTTTTGTCCCATTTCTGATCTTCCCTATCTCTTCTGTCATCCTTATCTCCAAAACTTAGTTCTTCTAAGGCCCCATCTGTCCTCTCCCTAAACTGCCAGGTCATTCCTAACTTGCCCTTACTTGACCTAGGCCTCAAGAGGATTTACCAGAGACAGAGTGAGAAAGAAGCAGAATAGGCAGATCTACTGAAATACATTGCTGAGGGCAAGCAGGGGACCAAACAGGAGAGGTCTGCTGAGCCAAGTGGGTCCCCTCCCTGGCTGGGGATCAAACTTGTGCTGCAGTGGCTGTCAAGCCCCACAGTGCTGCACCCAACCCCTCGTGCCACCAGGGAGGCCCCCAAGATTTGTAGGGTTTTGAGGTGGGAATGATCAAGCAAATTCCTTCTCACTGAATGGTCAAAGTAAGCCAAAGAAATCAGAAGTCTTTGAGAGTTAAGTTGTTAACTGAGAAAAACCAACTAAACCAACGGAAAGCAGACCAGAACCACACATCTCTTAAGATATTTACCCACTGTGGAATGGAATTTCAGAGAACTAAAAGGTACCTTAAACATTTCAATTATTACTAAATTCCACTTTCCTTCAAGCTTGCCAGGTGGTCATTTATGTTATTCTTGAAATAGCCAGTGCTGGGGAACTCACTTTTATTTTATTTTAAAATTAGTCTGGCTGTGAGATAGAGTTCTACTCAAATAAAATTTGACTTTCTTCTTGCATTTTCCTCATACATTTACCATTGGGTCATCTAATTCCTCTTACACATGACAGTCCCTTAAGTAATACAATGTATTTGTGAACCATTTATGGTTTTGTAGTTCTGTTACAGGGCAACCCTAATATAAAATGGGTGTCCCTGACTGGGTCCTCACCTGTGTGCTCAGAAGACGTTTATAGTAAGTCTCAACTTCAGGCACACATAACAGAGTTATTAAAGGGCTTTATTTTACAAGAGAAGGGGACTAAAGTAGAAATAACACAAAAAGAAGAGAGGGATACAAATCTGTAAATATCCTGCAGATCTTCCAAGTTGGAACCCAATGGTATGTTGAGAGCTGGCTCTGAGTTAAGGTGTTACAGGGCAGGGAGGGGAGCACCCTAGAACCCCCAAACTTGCCCTCCTGAATGGGTTCTGCCATCTGCCACATTAAGACAAACATATAAAATTTTTAATGGAAAGGAACTTTAATACAATTAGGGTACAATACAGAAAGGACAAAGAATATAGTTACTAAATCAAGCATTTAAAGTTACCCATCTCCTTGAGGGTAAAAGTCCAGACAAATAGGATTGGCCCAAAGCAAGGCCCAAAAGCCTGCCACACATTTAAAGGACCTTTTAGTGGAGACCCATAGAAAAGGGTCAGAAAGAATCAGACAAACATGGGAGGAAAAGAGCAAAATCAAAATCAAGATGAAAGCTGCCTTTGTTAACCTCCCCACGGGTTTCTCACCCGCATCTGTTCCAACCAGTCCAAGACCAAAAAGCAAGCGCAGTTTATTTACATGTCCCTCTGCTCCACATGCTTCCTTTAGGTTTCTTTGCTGCTTTTTATCCTGCTTCCTTCTTCCTCTCTTCCTTCTGTCCTCCTTTCTGCAGAATTTTCTTTCCCTGCTCAGCTCCACCTACTTAGGGTGGAACTGGGATTCTGGAACTTCCTCCTTTCCTGGGGATGACCCTGTTACAAAAGGAGATGGCTGAAGGAAGAGAGAGCCCAAAGCTCACCTCTCTGGTTTTATAGCCAGCCTGACTGCTTAACTCCAGCCTCAGGTCCCAGTGATCCGCTCTTCGATAATCCTATTATCGGATTTGTGGTTCTGGAACACTGGTGGTCTGGAGTGGGGGTTGGAGTCCACAAACACATCTGTGTAATCCATTCAAGACTACCCTTCCCCCTAACAGTTCTGTATCTCCTTTTAATTTAAATTATATTATGAACACTTTAATATGTTACTATATATTTTAAAGAAATGAATTGTAATGGTTGCAATTATTACAGAGCCTCCACCCCCAAATTGTGGATCCTTTGCCCCCTAGGGAAAGAATTTGCCAGAGAGTGCTACCTATAGTTGAACCAGGCAAGTTTTTATTAGAGACACTCATACATGAGGGAGCCATATAAAGGAGGAGAGAAGAAAGGAGAATATAACCTGGTTCTCTGAAGGAAGGTACCAGAAGATATTTAAAGGTTAAGTTCATGAGGTTGGAGGAGAGCAGCATCATAGCTTGTTCTGGGCTGGGCTAGGCCTGGGCATGCGCAGACAGTGACATTCCAGCTGGACATGTGGGTACTCCACCTTTTCCCTCCAGGAGACTGTGAGATAATCGTTTGTCAAGGTCCAAGGATATGTCTTATTGAGGTGCCTCATGGTCAGTGGAATGGGCTGAATTGCTTAGACGGGGCTTGCTAGTTCGTGATTTAGTCTACTTGTTCAAACAGGACTGGGGCAGCTGGACCTTAGGGCTCACAATTTCTTTTCCCTTGGCTGTTTCAGAATGAGTTCTAGATCATTATTTTAGTTACCCCACTCTAGTTGAACACTCAGATTCTTTATAGTTTTTAAAGTTATAATGTCACAACACCATTATTTTATCTCATTATTTTTGTAGTTTATTTAGATGTGAGACTTAGATTTTATTTAGATGCCGTTTTTGGAGTGTGTGGGTTTGGAGAGCGGGGTTCTTGGGTTCACTCTGGGAAAGGTTTCACCAGAGCTCCCTGTTCAGCAGCACGCTGCGAGTTCCCGGGTAAGTTTCTCCGTGAGGCAGAGACGTTATTTTAAAGAGCAGGTTTATTAGGGAAAGGACCAGAAGAGTAAAGGACACTCGCATAGACACAAGCAGGCAGGAAGAGTTGCCCCGAGAGGCTGCATGGTGGCAGGTGGTGGCCTTGAGGAAGCTGCCTCCACTGGGGGAGGTCAGCGAAGAGAAGCCCCAGCATGGTGCCAGTCAGAGGCAGGTAGGAGGCTGCTGCCCGGCAGAGGAGAGAGCTGGTGGGGAGAAGCACCTGCATAGTCACAGGTGGGCAGAAAGAGGGCTGCCCCATTGTGGGGGCAACATTAGGTTTTTATCATCTTTTGATAGGGAGGCGCTCAAGTCTCTGGGTAAATGGCTTATTCTCCAATCTTCATATCTTCACTTTCAGGTCTGTGCTCTTGACACTCCCTACAGCAGTCTGATCCCTGTCTGGGTGTTGCACTTCTTGATTTGGGCTTTGACCCCTAAGGTTCTTAGTTTCTATTCTTTTGTCCTTCATCAAGACTACTGGGTCAAAGTGTGTATGTTTAAGTATATGAACTAGGGTACAGGCCTGAGGTACAAGGGGTGAGAGGACTCAAAGGAGACAGAGTGGGGAATAGAACATACAGATCTACTGAAACACACTGCTGAGGGGAGCAGTGGGCTAGACAGGAGAGGTCTGCTGCGCCATGTGGGTCCCCTCTCTGGCTGGGATCGAACTCGTGCTGTCGTGGCTGCAGATGTTTCATAGTGTAGTCTTAACCCCTTGCGCCACCAGGGAGATCCCTGTTTTTAGGATTTTTATGTGTATTGTGTTTCAGATCTTGTTCCAAGGAAACAACAGACTCTGAGATCAAGACTTATGTGTAGGGAGTTTACTAGTAGGAAGTGGCCTCAACCCTGGAAAGTGAGGGAAATTGGTAGAGGAAGGAGTTGAACTATGATGTGTTGCAACAGTGGCCTCCAGTGATCATGGGGAGCTCAGCTGATTGTGCAGCTGTCCCTTTAGAGTTGTCCCCACTTAAGACAAGTCACTGAGGCTTTGTACTCTTATCTTTCCCATTCTTCCTGCAGTTTCCCCTAGGGAATAGCATGACCTTA
Organism: Galemys pyrenaicus; assembly: GCA_019455555.1. Classification (NCBI taxonomy): domain Eukaryota; kingdom Metazoa; phylum Chordata; class Mammalia; order Eulipotyphla; family Talpidae; genus Galemys; species Galemys pyrenaicus. The sequence continues at coordinate 7,859,231 of JAGFMF010011739.1, read as the reverse complement.
GGTGAGGCATCTCCCTTTAGCCTAGGGCAATTCCTGGAGAAGAACTCAACTTCAACTTGTTAGCAGGGTATAGTTCTAGCAGCCGGGAGAATGAGCCCTCAGAACTGAAAAAGGAAGCTGGTGGTGTATCAGCATCCGCTTATGTTTCTGGGTTGCACCCCTCCATCAAGCTGACCCATCTGTGAGCAAAGCTTGGCGTATTTCCTCCTCCATGGCTGGACATAAGGAGGTATAACCGTCATAGGAAGTGAATGACGAACTATAGAAATGATCCCTGAAAGTATAGTCTTCAGTGAAACAAGTGAGAAGGCAAGAGAAAAATATAGGATGGCTTCACTATTAGGAGGAATATGAAAGAACAACAACAACAATAAAGAATAAGCTCAA
>JAGFMF010011739.1:7772357-7858408 GCA_019455555.1 Galemys pyrenaicus | reverse complement strand
AAAAAAAAAAGAAAAAAAAATAAATAAATATAAAGCAAAAAAAAACAAAAAAAAAAAAAAAGGGAGTGAATGACTCTGTATCCATCAGTCTTCAAAATAAAATTCCCCTCCCCCCAGTTTGTGGTTACTGGAGTAAATGACCACAGGACCCTCTCAGGAACGACTGAAGCAACCCTTACCTTGCATACTGGCTGTTCCGGTGCAGTTTTGTTCCTCCTGGTGACCTGACAGCTCTAGTCAAAATGTGGAACCTCTGAAAACTGATTTTGTTCTGGAAACCTGCTCAGGAATCACAACATTTTAGAAAGTGGTTAACTTTAACTTCCTGATTATCCAATCTTAGTTTCTTTTGAGAAACACACAACTGAGAAATGCCCTTGTTCACCACCCATCTATCTTGCCGGTAGGGAAGCACGTTAGGTTAATCATTGCATAGCTTCCTGCACAGAAGATGCCCCTGTCAGCCGCTCCAGTCTAGCTGCTCCACACAGTTATTGCTCTCCTCTTTTTCCTCTTGTTAATGCTCCTTTTCTCCCTCTGTTATGTTTCCTATTTCCTTTATCTTCCTTGCTCTCAGGTAGCCCAGTTCTATAGCAGCATCTGCTGCTGTAAGCCCAGCCCAGAGAGCACAATCTCTGCTGAGCTTCTCCTCAGAGCTGTTGTCACTCTCCTCAGAGCATTTCCAACCACTCTGCTGACTGCAAGGTCCTCCTGGCCTCCCGTAGAATACAATCTACTTGTAGTGTTTCCTGCTTCCCTCCAATGCCGGCCTCATGCCCTCACCTCTTGGCAGCTCCCTTCCATAGTAGATGTGGTAGTATGACCTTTCTGTTTTACTTATTTTGGGGCCATTGCTTTTTCCTCATTTCTAAGAGCTTTCCTGGCAGCAAGTTAACACCATCTCCCCAGTTCTTACCAGACTTGATAGCGCCTACATCAAAGGAGTGCTTTCTTAGTAGCTGTAGTCTGTTATTCATACTTTTATTTCTGTACCCTCCCTTTGATCCAGCCCTCTCAGGAGCCATTCCCAGGTAGAGTTTATTGACTCCTACTGGCATGTTAGCTGGAACCTGAGGTCATAACCCTTGGGTCTCCTTCCTCTCAGGGCAGACCTAGCACTTTCCAGGTCCTGTTACTTTGCAGCTTAACAAGTAGGAGGGACGGGGTTAGGTTGTGCGGGAGGCCATGCTGTCTTGCCTGCCAAGAGCCTTGCATAATCTTCAAGCAAGGGAAGAGCATTAGTCTGTAATGGGAAGAGCAGGCCTTTTTTATAGGCCCAGAGTATTCTGGAATCTGGGGTTTCAAGGTTTCTCAGTGTCGTTCACATCCCTAAGTCTCAAGATCCCTCTTTTCTCCAACATCGCTGCCGAACCTGGGTAGCGCACATTTGTTAGGGTTGAGAATTCAGACATTTTCAAGCTGTGCTCTGCTTACAGTGAAACTCCAGTTCTGACTCTCAACCTGTTCTGCCTTCTGGTCGCACTTGGTGGGAGTTGCTCTTTGTGAGTCAAGCAGATGTCACAAGGTTCTTGGGTATCATACTTTAACTTTAATTGGCGATTTCTCACCTTCCGCTTTTTAGTGTTTTTCTCCAGTATATTGATAAGGCTCAGCAATAATTATCCCACTTTCCCCTGGGTGCTCAAATGCCTCTGATATTTCATCTTTTGGTTCATCCCCTCCATATGTGTCCATCCGGCTTGTCATTGATGACTATTTAACATTTGTACCAATATAACATGTGAGGGATTATATGCACTCCACTGCTGGTAGTCATGGGGTCCTCGCTACTAAAGGGCCGGCTGGTGACTCAGCACCAAGTGCCATTTTAGATTCTTTTTTAAAAAAAGATTTATCTATTCATGCCTACAAGAACCAGAGGTGTGGGGGGTGAGAGGATTCACCAGAGACAGAGTAGGGAGCAGAACAGGTGGACAGACTGAAACACACTGTTGAGGGGAGCAGTAGGCGAGGCAGGAGAGGTCTGCTGTGCCATGTGGGTCAGTTCCCTGGCCAGGGATTGAACTCTTAATGCAGTGGCTGCAGATGCTTAATAGTGAAGTGCTTAACCCCTTGTGCCACCAGAGAGGCCCCCATTTTAGATTCTTATTCAAATTTATATACCTTTCCTCAGGCTGCTCCTCATACCTCAAGCCTTGTTGGGGAGAGGCATCCTTAGGAAACACTCTAGGTCACAGATTTCTTAGCAGGTAGTTTTGGGGTGGAGCAGGGGTGGGAGAGGTTGGAGGGGGAGAGAACTACATTTTGGAAGTAATAAGGATTACTTCATTTCCTCCCCAGACTTTGCAAGAGGTGCTCCATTCTTAACTAGAGGCCGTAAATTCAGCCAAGAACTGTAAGTAAAAAACTTGTTTTGAGTTTCATTTGTATACTCAGTCTTGTGCCTCTCCTATCATCTTTTCTTGTCCAGTACAGTGGGTGATTTACACTACTTCCTCATCAGTTCACACATCTTCTTGAGAAGGATTTGGCTTAACATCTATAGAATGAGGCTCAAGTCAATCATGTATCTTCAAGAAAGCAAATACTTTCTTTTTTCTCTACTTCCATGTCAAGTTTTCTCACTTATCATTGTACTTCTTCTGGTTTTGATTCCCCTTTGCCTTCTCAAAAATGTGAATTCCTGTTTCCTGGTGTTTTATTTTATGTACTTGAGATAGTGACTCTTCCTTCTCTAAAATAAATTCAAGAGAGTTTCCTCAACCCTTGAACCTTCTCTTCCAAATAGGATGACCTACTCCATCTCCCTCTGTCTGTCTGTCTGCTTCTCTCTCTCTCTCCTGGTGAAAACAAACCTAGGTCATAACCGGGCAGATTGCTTGGGCAGTTTCTCAACACCTCCTTTGCCTCAAGTTGACTTCTCAAGTAAAATTACCATCCTTTGTAGCTCTAATTGGCACTACCCTTGGCTAATGTCCCTACTGTAGTAGTAAGGTGCATTTTAGCTATGGGGTCCACTCCAAGGTTAAATTGCCAAGGGCACCAATAAATAATTTTTTACTTTGTTCCCTCCATTTCTCTTACCACTGTCCTTTAGGTCATGCATAGTTATTTGGAAATTCTTGGAAAATTGCTGCCAGCAGTATAGCTCCTCTAAATAGTGATTAGTTTGTTGTCTATCCAGTAAATAGAAAACTTGGAAACATTTTAGAGAGGTTCTCACTTTTCTTACCTTCCAGTCTCTGTAGCATGGCCAAACTGGGATTCCACTCCAGAAACTAAACACAGGAAATAAGCTTAGGAACCACCTAAGTCTATTGGTTCCTGGGCATTCTTGGGATTGGAGAATATTTATGTCTGGCCAAAAATGCTCAGCTGGCTGCAGGCCTTGGAGGGCAACGCAAGGACAACTCTAAAGACAGAAGCAAAATTGTATCCTGTGTTCTGAGTCTGCATTAACACAAAACAGGGAAATACACACATCTTTCAGACCCTGTATTAATTGTGTATGAAGACTAAATGCTGTAAAGGTCACACATTCATGAAGGAACTTTCTCCATGAACTGCCAAATTTCTTGTGGTTGCCTTTCTGTTGAAAAAGTTAAAGTTCATTTTTTGGGATATTTGGGTGGCCATTCAGCTGAACAATACAGAATCTTTGTGTCCTTACTTTATGCTTGGCCTTGTGGTCTTTAACCCACAACAAGGCAACTTTCTCCTCTCTGAGATCACATCACACCTGAGCTTGCCAAATGGCAGACATGTTTCTCCCTATGAAGGTGATATTTAGTTTCCTCAAATTGTTTATGGAACACACCAAGTTTGGAAATCTGAAGACCAGCTTTACTTTACATTTCTTTTTACCCTAGCACACTCTGAATCAAAAAATTTTTTTTCCCAGAGAAATAACGTGTTGTCCTATTCACAAAAGACAAGCTACCAGAGGATAAGTTACCAGAAAAGACAGTAACATTTTCGAGTGAAGATATTGATTCTCTCCTAATTGGAGGACTTTCTATTCCCATAGGATTTTCAACGAAACTTTAGGAGTCTGGAATGCAGTTAGATTGGCCAAACCCTGGGCAAACCCTGATAAAAAATGTCTCCAGAGACCCTTTATTTCACGTAAAGGAGGCAGAGCTATACACCAGTGAGCCATCTCTTTGCGGGTGTCCAAGGAGGGGGAATCCTGCATTGGCTAACTCAGTATGAGAAGTGAAGGAAGCAGCCAACATTTTCTGTAAGCCTTTATCACCAAGAGGTTCTTGGGGAAGTGAAGAATGACTTTTATACAGTTTTATAGGATGGGTAAAGTAGCTATTTCTTACCTAATTGTATTTACCTTGCTATTGCCACCATCTTCAATCTGAGTAGAAGTCTAGGCTACAAATCCACAAACTTCCAATGGTTTGACTATGGCTGGTGACTGCTAACTGGCCATAGAATTTTCATTGTCAAGAACACTTAGCAAAAGGCCTGATTGAAAAGATGCAAGGCATAATATATTTCTTTTTGTTCCTCTGTGTAATTTGAAACTTACAAGTTAAGGGGGAAATGAACATCTGTGAGACTATGTCTTTATAAGAGGGACTCTGAAGAAATTTGTTCTTGGCATCCTCATCAGTTTTAGTCATAATACTTGGGTCAGATTCTCAGTCATGTTACTTATTTACAATAATATTGTGAATCCTACTCATAGCATAGTTTCTGAAGACCTAATGTATGCAAAGCATTCTCCAGGGATTGTGAAACAACATGTTAAATCAGGGACATTTCAGACCACTAGACAGCTTAATGTTTTGTGTGTGTGTGTGTGTGTGTGTGTGAGAGAGAGAGAGAGAGAGAGAGAGAGAGATCAAGAATGAGAATAAATCACATAAGTCCCTATTGGATCATATTTGTTTTCTACTAGTGATACTGGGGTGTTAATAAGATGGATTCTTATATGTGACACACCTTTTTATTTGATCCTGAAGCCAGCTGGGGATTCACCCATAGTTTCCATTGGTTATAAATGAAAGTTTTGGGGCTACAGAAGATCAGCAAGCATATTTCCATGCTCTGGCTCTGGCCCAGAGCAGGCTAGGGAACTGAAGTTCTCCCACTAATGGTTGACTTCATCAGACTCACACATTTCAGTTGTGCTTCATATCCACCTACTCATGTGGTTTCATCAAGATGTAGAAGACTGTGCTTGGCTAATGCTTAAGCCAAAGATTCCCTTTATTTGACTCCAGAAGCTATTGGTCTCTCCTGTCCCTACAGAGTAATGGAGATTGGGAAATATTCTCATTGAGAGGAAGGACATTATCACTGATCTCAAAATGTGGGCTCTCTGATTACTGCTCCTTATCTGCCATTGCTCCATACTCTGAGCTTAGATTTGACTTCAGGATTCTGAGTAATTGCATATGCACCACACAATTCATTTTGACCAGTATCTTCAATCTGATCATCCACATTTTTTATCAGTGTTTCTCATATAGTAATCTAGTCATCATTTCATAAGCCAACTAGGAAACTGGAAAAAAAATGTAGACTCTTGCCCGGGTCTGCTGAATCAGAATTCTGGGGTTGGGCCCAGGAATCTGCATTTATACATGCTTCTCAGTGGGTTTTTCCATACATTCTAGTGTATGGTTTGAATAAGTATCTGTTCAGCCCTGATACTTTGTTCTGATTTTAAATTTTTTATTGATGTAATGTTGACTTATAACATTATAAACATTATGTAAAACTTTCAGTGTTTTATAGCAGTATCTGTATATATTATCTTTATAATATTGTCAACTTTATAATTTTTTTAAGGTTTTATTCATTTATGCATACAAGAGCTGGGGTACAGGCCAGAGTCATGGGAGGTGAGGGGATTCACCAGAGAGAGAAAGTGGGGAGCAGAATAGGCAGATCCACTGAAATACACTGCTGAGGGGAGCAGCAAGCGAGGCAGGAGAGGTCTGCTGTGCCATGTGGGTCCCCTCTCTGGCCAGGGCTCGAACTCATGCTGCAGTGGCTGCGGAAGCCCCACAGTGCGGCACTCAACCCCTTGTGCCACCAGGGAGGCCCGACTCTCTAATTTCTATCCTTCATCATGGAACTCCTTTTACCTGATTCATCTATCCTTCTACTCCTACCTTTCTGATAATGACTGTTTGTTTTTATAGTCTAAAAAAGTTTGCACATTTTTTATCTTCCACATATGAGGAAAATGAAACAATTTTGTCTTTCTCTGTTTGACTGTTTTCACTTAACATAATACCCATGTTGATGCAATAGCAGGATTTTATTTTTTTAAAATATAGCTGAGTAGTATTCGATCAGGTATGTATGTATTTATGTACATACATGTATCTCAATGGGCTGGTTCTCTCAGGTTCGTATATATTGTGTTGTAGGAAAAGTCATGACATGTTTTTCTATGTTTTTCAAGCAAAAATGCATCATGACTTTTCAGGCAACCTAATATATCTTCTTTATCCAATCATCTGCTTGGACAGTTAGGTTGCTTCCAACTCTTGTTTCTTATATTGCTGCAAGGAGCACAGGGATGCATATATCTTTGAATAAGTGTTTTTTAATTCTTTGCATAACTATCCAGAATTGGACTCACTTTTTTTGTGAGGAATTTCCATACCACTTTCCATAATATTGCATCAATTTACTATCTCACCACTGTGTATGAGGGTTCCCTTTTCTCCACATTCTTGTCAATATTTGTTGTTTTCTCTCTTTTTTTATAGTCATTCTAATAGGTGTGAGGTGATATCTCATTGTTGTTTGGTTTGTATTTTCATAACAATAAGCAGTGATTAACTTTTTTTTGTGGGCTTGTTGGCTATCTGAATCGCTTCTTTGGGGAAGTGTTCATTCAAATCCTATGTCCATTTTTTAACCAGGTTGTTTGTATTTTTGTTGTTGAATTTTATTTCTTTATATAATTTGGATATTAAATCCCTGTTGGATGTATGCTTTGAAATGTCATCTCCAGTTCGGTAGGGTTGCCTTTTTATTTTGATAGTAGCTCCTATTGCTGTGTAGGTTTTTGGTGTGATGTAAGCCCATTTATCTTCACTTTTGTTTTTCTTACCATTGGAGTCAAATCTCCAAGGACTTCTCAGCGGCTGATGTCAACAACGTTATCGTTTTTCTATGGCTCAAAATCTCTGCTCCTCGGCTTATCCTCTTCTTCAGTGACCCAACCTTACAATGCCCTCTTCATGGTATATCAGACACCCCTGCTCCCCACCTGTAAGGAAGGCAGCCTGTGGGATGCCTCTGCAGTTTGCTCCCTTGCCTCTGTCCCACTCTCTCTTTAATCACCCTTTTCAGGGGGCTCACCTCATTCTGGAATATTTGACAGGATTATTACATGTGCTGTCAGAGGGACTAAGAGCCTCACTAGAGTTGTAAAGCATTAACAATTGTTTTCCTTCCAATAAAAAGGGATATAAGCATGCAACATATAACAGGGTAATTAAAGCCAGCTTCAGGTTTCTGCAGCTTCACTCAAAAGTGGGGGAATTTCTTGAGTTCATTTCCATGTAAAGGAGTGGGGAGAACTGGAAATGTAGCAGCCCCGTTGTTGAACAGATACATGAGATAACTCCCAACTTGTTCTCAAGTTTTCAGAGATCATAAAAAAATAAAGCCAAGCTTCGCCTGTCCCATTATGAAAGACCTTTACAATTTTTCATTCTGATGGGATTTTAACCCGGGAAGCAGGAGGAGAGGAAGGCCTGGGCCTCTCCAGGGATTTTTGCTGAAGCCTGACTCAGCCACCAGGTCAGAGGCGGGTAGTCCCTGGGGCTGCATGCCTGGAGAGGGAAAACAGACCCCTCTGTTAGTTCCTGCTGATAATAACGCAGACTGCGTGGGCAGACATTGCTCATCTACTGGCTGGCGGGAGCATGTGCCTCTGCGGATGGGCTGTTCTTCACCTTTGCGGACAATGTGACTTGGCAGCCAAGAGGGCGTTAAGAGGCCTGCTGACTGAAATCATGGTAGAACTGAGTCTCAGAAACCTGCCCAATGGTGATGGTATTGGGGCTTTAGTGGTATGAGAATGCGACCCCTTCTTCACGCCACTGTTCATTTCTCTAGTCCTGTGACAGCAGAGAAGAGCAGAAAGTTTCTTAAAAGATACTCTGAGAAATCGTTCCCAGACTACATTTTCTGCTCTGTACTCATCCTCATACTTGCTTTTCAAAGGCTGCAGGTTAAAAAGAAAGGATAGTGTGAATTCAGACAAGTAGGGACAAATAGGCATGTGAGGTTGGAAGGTGACTGGTATGGCAGTGAAGAGCTCAGAGGACGGGGAAGGTGTCTTAAGACAAGGACTAGCTCTGGGTCCCAGAATATGAGGGCCTGGCCCCTACAGCCTAGAAGATGTAGGCCCTTTGGCAAAGGTTTTAGGTCCTGGTGACAAATGCGCCGGGGAAGGATGCCACGTCTGCTTCATATGTTGTGTTGTGTAGAACCTGCTGTGTTTCTTGTCTGTGGCTGATGCTCAAAGTATTATTGTTAAATATCCATTATTGCTTTTTAATGGACCTTTTGATTCATTAACCAGGATAGAACTATACCCTCTTTGTTTCATTCTTTTACTCATTTGGCAAACATTAGATAATGGTTGCTAGGCACCCACCCTGCTCTTTCCTCCTTGTAGTGCTGAGTCAGAGGTACTCCAAGGACAAGGTCTCCTGGCCTCCTCCCAAAAGGATGGTTCTCTTGGGTTCATGGGCACATTCTTCCTGTAGATGGAAGGAATGAGTGAATTTTCCCAAGACAAGACTAGCTTTCTGTAGAGCTTTGCCTTGCTTCTCATACATTTCCATGACTTTTGAAAGACAGGCTACCTTCTTCGTAAGCAGCAACTATCCATCCACCTCTGCAAAGAAAGCCTCAAAAAACCAACTGGCCTCAAGATGGTTTCTGCCTGTCGTACTAAGAAAACGAGTCCATTTACCTTGAGCATTTCTGGCCATTCAAGGTTATTTGGCATCCTGTAGCAGGGAGAGGTTGGAGCTGGAGATGTAATGTTGGGATTCATTAGTGGTGTTAAAGTCACAAGACTGGTGAGATCACCAAGGGAGTGGGTATAGGCAGAAAAGAGAAGAAATGGAAAGACAGGGGTGGGCACTGTAACATTAAGTGGTTGGGGAGACAGGGAGAAACCAGTGAAGGAGATCAAGGAGGAGCAACCAGAGAAGTGAGTGGAAACCAGACTTGTGTTGGGTAGGAATGTCCTAGAAATCAGAGGAAGACAGTGTGTCAGGATGAGGGAGTGGTCAGTGGCAATGAATGCCACTGAGAGATGTAGGATGAAGAAGCTGAGTTGTGCCACTGGTTCTAACAAAGTGAAGTTATCAGTGATCTTGGAAAGGGCATTTTTGTTAAAGAGATGGAGCAACAATCTGATTGGAGTGGGCTCTAAGAGTTCATTCATCTTTTGTTTTTTAAAGATTTATTTATTTATGTGTATAAGAACTGGGGTACAAGCCAGAGGTGTGGGGGGCAGTGAGAGGATTCACCAGAGTCAGAGTGGGGAACAGAACAGGCAGACTGATGAAATACACTGCTGAGGGGAGCAGCAGGCGAGGCAGGAGAGGTCTGCTGCGCCATGTGGGTTACCTCCCTGGCCGGGGATCGAGCTTGTGCTCTAGTGGTTGCAGATGCTCCACAGTGTGGCGCTTGACCCCTTGCGTCACCAGGGAGGCCCCTGAGTTCATTCATCTTTGCTGCATCATGAAATGGAACAATCTCAAAAACCCATGGTCAGGATAGATAATACCCCACCCTGTCTATTAGCTCCTCTTACATTCTCACTAGAATTTTCTGCACATTCCTAAAGGAATTATGGATCAAGTTCCAACTGATATCTGATGATATGAGGTATCATGTCATCATAATTTAGGATTACAGTATTATTGCAAGGCCTTGAAATTAAAGCCTCGGTCTTTGAACAGCACAGGAAATGTTAAAATGGGAACTAAGAGATCATCCAAATCTTGAGTCCCTCTATTTACATATGAAATTGAGGCTCAGATTAGGGATACAACTTCTTTAAGGTCAAATAACTTGCTTTGAGGCACTGCCTCTTTTCCTACCCAAGTGTACTGGCTGGATGAATATCTGTACTTTTAAAAATGAATACTGATCATTTTCTAGACATTTGAATACCCATTTTGGGGTTGTCAGATTCTTGTTTTAAACATTCAATATCTATTTTTATTTTTTTATATGCCATTGTGCATGATTTATTTCTTTTATTTTCTTATTTTTTAAAGATTTATTTAATTTGATTCTTTTTATAATTAAGTGAAACCACTCAGATTGCAATGTAAGCTGCTTTTACATATGAAGGATGAAGACTATTGAGGTCCAAAAATCTGGGAGACCCTAGTCAGGCTGCCCATTCCTTGAGAAATGAGAGCAGTCCTCTGGCTGAGTACCAGGCTCACATTCGGAAAACCCTGAGCTGGGTCTTCTTGCCCTCTTCTATCCTCTTCCTTGTATCTTTTTTTTTAATGATGTAAGCAGAGTTACTTTGGCCAGCTTTCCTGGGCTTATTCCTCTAAAGATGGTGGCTGGCCCTCCCTGTTTCCTGCCAGTTGGTGTCGTCATTCTTGGAGGGGGCCCAGGTTGGACTATGCTCGTTTGATTAAAGCTTTCTGGTGTTAAGGTTGTTCATCCAAAGTGCATCACCTACTGGGCCTCCATCCAAAGGGAGGAGAAGAGCTCACTTCCTCCTGTAAGGAGTTATAGATTCTTAACCGGGAACAATGACCCCCTTCTGACGAGTCATTTACCTAATTAGTCCCTGAAAACTTTCTTCTGAGCAGGTACTAAAAGACAATCCTTGCTCTGTCTCTGAGAGGATTCTAGGCTGTGGCTGAAAAGCTTTCAGTTCCTGGACTGGGCCTGTGTCTTTCACCCCCTTCCCTACATTTCCCACCTCCATGGAAGATTAAAAAAAAAAATGATAAACTTGAGATGCATTAGAATTCAGAGGCACCAAATAGTGACTTAAAATCCCTTTATAACTTAGGTGATATTTTTATTTTATTCGGTAACTGGATATTGAATGAATTAATGAAAGATCCAATTGGAGAGAGAAGCTAAACTAGTGGTTTTCAAGCTGAGCTTCCCATTAGCATTATATGGGAGATTTAAAAACCCTCAGTGCCTATGTCTTACTCTACACCAATTAAGCAAAAAATTTTCAAAGGTGGGACCTAGGTGGTATTATTTTTTACCCTTCACCCCTCCCCTGATGATTCCATTTATATCCTGTTTGAAAAGAAGTGTGATAAATCTGTGCTTCTCAAACTTGCTGTTTATAAAAACTACCTGGGGGTCCTGTTGAACTTTAGATTTCTTGTTTAGTAGGTCTGAGGTGGAATCTGTGATTCTAACAAAAACCTACATTATAACTGAGGCTGCTGTTCTGGGGACCACAGTTTAACAAGATATGAAAGGATCATTAATAACATGCAAAGATGGCTGCTGCTAAGTGACAAAGGAGAGAGCACTGGGAAGAGCTGTGAGGGTTCAGGGAAGATCAGTCTTCTGGGTCCTGAGGGAAGGACAGACCTCAAAAGAGAGTGAGAATGACCGAGATGGGGGAGGGCACTTGTGATGCTACTCAGGTCTGGGTGTTTGAGACTTTTGAACATAGAATACAATGTCCTGCTCGGCAGAAAACCTAAAGAGGCGCCTCCCTGGTGGCACAAGAGGTTAAGTGACAGCACTATGAAGCTATCCACAGCCACTGCAGCATGAGTTCGCTCCCTGGCCAGGGAGGTGACCCACATGGCACAGCAGACCTCTCCTGCCTCACCCGCTGCTCCCCTCAGCAGTGTGTTTCCATCGATCTGCCTGTTCTGCTCCCCATTGTGCCTCTGGTGAATCCTATTACCCCTGCACCTTTGGCCTGCACCCCAGCTCTTGTATGCACAAATAAAGAAATCTTTAAAAAAGGAAATAGAAAGCTGCTTGATGATGAAATATCTATTCTTTCAGTGTTACACTCTTAGGACTTCAGTGTCAGAAGGCCCTGGAATAATGATCTGGTTCAACCCTGTGGTTTCATTGCATATGAGGACACTGTGGTCACTCAGCCTTCTTGGCTTCAGTCACAGAGGCCACACAACTGTGGAATCTGTAATTCTAACAAAAACCTACATTTTACAACTGCCCCATGGATGGAGCCTAGCCCGTAGCACAGAGGACTCCTGGTGCTTTGAGGTCCTTGCTGAGGGCTCAGGGTGCTTTCATCTGTTGTATTTCTAGGGCCAGGTGTCCTCCTTAAGTAACAGGAGATGCCAGGTCTGGAAGATAAGGAGCTTCTTTTTATCTCCACACTTGTCTATGGAAAAGAGGTTCTAGGATAGAACCTCTGGCTCAGAAAGCCCTCTACAATGAAAACTGAGAAGACCTGCCTCTCGATGCAAGACTACCCTTTTGCTTCTAATCAAGGTGACCACATGACAGGTGGGGGACTGGTGAGGTAGGAAGGGGTGATGTCTGCCATATAGTACAGGTGCATCTGAGCTGGCTGACTGGACCCTGAGAACACATTTGTCATATGAAGGGTCATCTATGTTTGCCAATAGTCAGCTTCCAGGGTGATAGGAAACACTGATCGCCTAGTGCTAGGCCTGGAAGATCTAGAGATGGACAAGCCCCTTGATCGCCTTTGAGCTGCTCCACTGGGCTAAAGGGGAGACAGATGAATATGACAGTGTGTACATTGAGACACAATGTTGGAGGCCAGGCTGCCCCTTGGCACAAGTGCAAAGTCTACACACTGTCATTGGGTTTCTTTCTCCTTGGAGGTAAGTGTCCTTGGGAAGTGAGTGCCCTTCCCATAGGGGTGAGTGCCCTTGGGAGGTGAATTCCCCTGGAAGTGAGTACCCATGTAAGTGAGTGTCCTTGGAAATCTATAGTCGCTTCCTTGCTCTCCTATGCACTGGCTTCCGTCATGCTTTTCCACAATGGTATGTTGTGGCTTGAGGATATCAGTGCCAAGATGAATGCAGTCACCGCAGGTCCCTGGGGCTCTGTTGAAATTTGGCAGGTGCCCCACCACGAAGTCTTGATATCATCACTTCCCCCAAAACTGTTGCCTGCTTAGCCCTTCTGCTAATCAACAGCAACTGATTGGCCAAAGGAAGCCATTTAGAGAAAACTTTTAATGTGTAATTGTTTGGCATGAATTGGAATTGTGCTCTTAGAATGAATGCACAGGTTAGTGGGGACTGGCAAAAATCTAGAAGCGGGTTGGGAGGTAGGAGGAGGGACACTGGGGTTTCACAAGAGAGTACTTATGAAAGGTTTGGGGTAGGGGGAAATTAGCCAGTATTGTCACAGCTGCATAGTTGAGACATTACGTAGGGTGTTTTTGGCAATAGTGAAATTGTCTTCTCCTTACAGGAAAGCACAGTCTAACATCTGTACAGATGTCTCTAGCCCCCAAACGCTAATCCACCTATCTTGGGTCTTCATATCATCCTTTATTTCAAAGCATCTCTTTTCAGGGGTCATATTTTCAACTGCGCCTCCAAATAATCCTCCTATGTTATCTTAGTAATTCCTTTTCTCTCTGTAGTGGGAATGGGGATTGACAACTTCTTGTTATTAATTGTATGTGCAAAGGAAAGGTAGCTTTAAATTTTTTTGTGGTGGATCTAATCTTGCTGCAATGCCAGATGGATATAAAACACTTTCTATGTGTTTCAACTTGCCAATTACACCCTGCAAAAGTCACCTGATTTAAATTCTGCCTTTTAGATTTCTGTGCCTCCTGTTTCTCCTCTTTGGGAAGGTTGTTATGGGGCCGTGCAGGAGCAAGGAAGGAACTTCAGTTACATGCACATGGGTTTTCATTGACCCCTGTTTCCTGTCCACCCTCTGTATCAGGTGGTAGATGGGCCTGGTCCCTGGATTCCTGTGCAGAACCTGCTCAGTCCAGCCAGCCCTTTCTTTTTAAGCACCCCCACCCCATACTTACTGATTAGATCCACTGGTCTAGCTGTTTGCTAAATCATACTCTGTTGAGAAATCAGCACCTTCCCACTCGCCTAGAGGGTTCTGCGGGACTCTCTGATTTAACCTTTTCCCTCAGACCCTCTTGTGCCCTGTCCATGAAAAGATATGAATTCGTGTTCTTCCCCCACCTTTGGAGACATAGAGCTATGGCTTGTGAAAAGATAAGTGTTCCAGGTTCACTTGTGCCCCCTCAAAAAATGCTATGTTGGAGTCCTAACCCTGGGTACTACAGAATATGATTTTATTTGGAGTCTTTACTAAGGTAATCAAATTAAAATAAGATCATTAACATAGTTTCACTCAGTTCTTTGTTGTAGGTGTTTTGTGTTTTTTTTTGCTATAAAAAAGGGATAAAATCATGAAATGCTTTCTCTTTGTTGAAATCTCTTCCTACAAAAACCAAAAATGAAAAGACAAAGACAAACTGGGGACCCTTGGTGGGGAGGGAAGAGGGGAAGGGTGGAGGGTAGACAGGAGCACGGGGGACTGAGGTGATGGTGCACTGGTGTTACGGTGATGGGGAATACATGGGAATTACAATTGATGTCAAATATATGTAAATTAAAAAAATTATATAAAAAAAGGCATTTAAAAATGAGAACTAAAAAAGAAATCTCTTCCTTCATTAGGAGTGGTATCAGTTTACAAATGCTAGAATGCCTATTTGTAATGGAGCTTTGAAAACCTTCTATACTGTTGTTTGACAGAGTGGGATACTGTTACTCCTTATACTATTTCTAACATATATAACTGAAAATATATCTATGGGCTACATGTAAATCTTCCATCGCATGTCCAATCTTTGTATTTCACCAAACCACCTAATAATACAGATTCTGTGTCCAACAAAGTTCTACCTTTGTCTAGTTCTTCATTAGCTAATAGCAAAGAAAACTATACTCATCAGGAATCAAGTAATTATTTCTTTTTGAGGGGTATAGGGTAAATACAGATTTACACCTCTGGCCTCTGTGGCCATCACCTGCTGCCTTGATTGTGCTAATGCAGGAGGCGCTTGGGAACGTGGGCTCAGGGCACGCATGCCTGATGGTGGACACCTGGAGCATGGCGTGGGCATGTGTAGGTGGGCATACCTGAGCCTGGAGGCTGGGGTATCAGGGTGGCATCATTCAGTGGAACAGCTGCGGTGGAGAATAGCTATGAGAGCATGAGAGGAAGAGACAACGAGACAACTGCAGAGAAAGCGTATAGATTTGCAGGGGGCCCAAGGTGCTGGCTTGTTTCCCCTGCATACTATTAAAAAACCTGTGGGGTCAATGCTAAGGGCTCCAAGGTTCTCTTTTAAGCTGCCTGAACCAACGGTGAGTCTACCTGGCCTTTGGATGTGTAGTGGCAGGAAAGCAGCACAGGGCAAGTTCGGGATGGTTCTAGCAGACGGGGAAAGGAAGGAGTCTTGGAGCCCTCGGTGGCTTTTTATGCTTTTTATTGTCAGAGGCGACCAGGTACATGGCAGGCAGGGGTGCTGGGGGGCCGGGAGGCTGGCAGGACTCCTAGCCCCTGACGCATCTCACCCTCTGGGCTGCTTCGCTACTGCTGCTGCTGCTGCTCATGTTGGTCTTACTGCTTGTTGGTACTGGCGTCCTCATGACGCCGCCCATATGAGACTGTATCCAAACTCAGGCGCGCCCACTTGCGCATGCCCAGGTAGGCACGCGCGCAGCACCGCAGGTGTCCATCATTACACCAGTGGCAGGAGGGTGGAAAGACCTGATTTCTCTGATCCTACAGGGTGGTTGCAGGAGTGGATAAAAGCTTGATTCTTCTTTTGCCTCCAACTTCTAATGTTAAATTTGGTAAATACAGCATTAGAGAACAAGCTGCTGCATCTAAATTAGCTGAGGAACTCATAGTGAATGTTCTCAAAGACATGAATTACTAGCTGCCTCTATTTGCAACAGTATGGTAAACTTTCAGTTTGGAGGGTGGGCGGAAGATTGCACTGACTGAAGGATTTGCAAACTGATTTTTACTGCTTTTTTTCAGTAAGTGCACATATATAGGTGTCATGTCACATACTGTATCTAGTAGCAGGAAGGAGCACAGAGCAAGTTCTCGATGATTCTGGCAGACGGGTCAAGGGATGGGGTCCTGGAGCCCTCGGTGGCTTTTTCGGTCTTTATTGCATCCTTATCTCAGAGGCGACCAGGTACACGGCAGGCAGGGAGGGGGGCGGGGCCCAGGAGGCTGGCAGGCCTCCTAGTCCCCGGCGCATCTTCACTCTCTGGGCTCCCTAGCCTCTCATCTCTGCTTCTACTGGTGCTACGTCTTTCTTCTTTCTGCCTCTGACTCTCCCCTGCTCTTCTGCTGCTCGTGTTCTATGTTCCGCTGGCGTCCTCGTGTCGGGCCCCTATGTGCCTGTGTCTAAGCCCAGGTGCGCCCACTTGCGCATGCCCACTCAGGCACGCGTGCAGCACCGCAGGTGTCCATCATCACACCAATGGCGGGAGGGCGGAAAAGCCTGAAGACTTTTCCCTGACCCTGCACTGTAACATGTCATACATACTGCATCAGCTGAAACAAAACTTGAAGCCAAACGGTCAGACCAAACCGCCAACCAGTTAAATTATCTTTTTACTACTCAAATTCCTCACGGCCACCAGAGAGGTACACGGTGAAAACACTTGCGCAGAAGAACGGGTGAACAAACTCCTTACAGCCCACTCGGCTGGGTCCTGCTCTAACAGGACGTGTGTTCTATGAAAAGAGGTAATAGGTGGGGACTTCAGCACAGAGACACACCCAGAGGAAAACGGTAAGTCCCAGGGAGAAGTGTGGGTAAATGAAAATTGTCAGGCTTTCCGCCCTCCCGCCATTAGTGTCGATGACGGACACCTGCGGTCCTGCACGCGCGCCTGACGGCGGCACCTGCGTAAGGTGTGGGCATGCGCAGTGGGCGCACCTGGGCTGGGACGTGGGGCCTATGAGCGCGGCGTCACGGGCACGCTGGAGAGACACTGAGAGGAAGCGTAAGGAGCAGCAGTAGCAACAGAGGCAGCAACAGCAGAAGCAGAGGCTAGAGAGCCCAGAGGGAGCGCGATGTGCCGGGGGCAAGGAGGGCTGCCAGCGTCCTGGCCCCCTGAACTCCCCGCCTGCCGCTACCTGGTCGCCTCTGATGCAGAAAGATCAATAAAAAGCCTGGAAAAGGCCACTGAGGGCCCTAGGACTCCTCCTTGGCCCTTCTGGCCGGGTCATAGCGAACCTGCCCCCTGCCCTCCTGCCACTACCAGAAGGCAGGCGTCGACCTCGAGGAGCAGGCGCGGCCAGACGTCACCTCACAGCCGCAGAAGACCTCGGACAGCACCGTGACCCCGGACTTCTGGTTTCCAGAACTGTGAGTGGATACATTTTGTCTGTTTGTGCTTCCCAGTTTGTGGTGCCCTGCTATGTAGCCTGGCAAGCTAACTAACATAATAAGGAGGGGCTGACTTAAAAAACAAAAATACAGCCCCTCTGTAGTGGCCAGGAAGGGCGGCACAGGAGCAAGGTGCGGGAGGGTTCTTGGTGGTGGTGGTGGGGGGGGTGGCTTGGGGGGAGCGTAAAGGAAGGAGTCTTGGAGCCCTCCGTGGCTTTTATGCTTTTTATTGTCAGAGGTGGCCAGGTAAATGGCAGCCAGGTACATGGCAGGCAGGGGTGCAGGGGGCCGGGAAGCTGGCAGGCCTCCCAGCCCCCAGCGCATCTCACCCTCTCGGCTGCTTTGCTACTTACTGCTGCTGCTCGCATTGGTCAGTACTGTCGGTCCTCGGTCCTCTCGCTGTTGGTCGTCAGTACTCTCGTTGCCCGTTTGTACTGGCGGCCTCATGATGCCACCCATATGAGCCCGTGTCCAAATTCAGGCGCGCCCACTTGCGCATGCCCATGTAGGCATGCGCGCAGCACCGCAGGTGTCCGTCATCGCACCAGTGGCGGGGGGTGGGAAGACCTGATTGTTCTCCGACCCTACACCCTCTGTAGTGAGTTAGGTGATCCTCCAAATTCCAGTAGTCAGCGCTCTTGTCACCACTGGGTGCTCTTGATGCTGAATAGTAAAATGTCTCTGGAAATAGTAAAATGTCTCAGTGCCTTTCAGTTGTCTCGAACAAAGTTTTTAAGGAGGACCTAGGAAGGAATTTTTCCCTCCATTTCCAGGAGGCTGTGTGGTTCCAGCCCTCTCCATGAAAATGAGGATTATTTCTAACTATTTCGGTTTTCAGTGTATTTCCACTTAACCTGGGCTCTGCCTTGAGCAGATCCTCATTGTCCCATTTCTAAACCTGGCAAGGGTCACAGGACCCTGTCTTCTCCTTGCACTCATTTTCTAAGCAATGCTTTTCAAGCTTTCTGCAGTCGACCAGAGGGATACTTAGGTGACAGTGTGACTCACATCAGCCTCCCTATGATGATGGTGCTCATGCTTTTATCAAAGTCAAGGAATAACTGAAATAGGGACTTTGGGAATTCTGTCCTTAGGGACGGCTGCCAGATGCTGCTGCCCTCAGATGTGACAACTGTGCAGTCGTCTCTGGCCATCCAAGGTGGTGCTCATTCTGCTTGGGAAGCGTGCGCCATCAAGAACTGGGTTTAAGCTGTTTCTCCTTATTTCTGTGGCTTTTGAGACTTTCAAGACATTCCTGTGGACTCGTGCTGGCAAAAGTAATGCTAATACCATTAGTAGAGACTCGAGCTAAATAGAGACGAGGGCAACTTAGAAAAAACAAACTTAGTGTTGGATGACACCCTAGTAAACATGTGGCCCCGTCCCTAGATTTTACCAGCACTGAAATGAGGTTCCAAGTCATAGTCCAGGGTCACGGAGTGAGAGGCAGAACTGGGAAGAGGACTCAGCTCTGCCTCTCAGGTTGGGGCTCCTTTCTCTTCAGATGAAAGCAGATGATTTTGTTGACGTCAGTAACCACTCAATTTAGTGATGTCTTTCCCGTACCAAAGCTATTCTCTTTTTCTGACACATGTGGAAATCTCAAGACATCTTCTCCAATTGCTTTTCGGTTCTTTTCAGCATCCTTCACTACCTGAACCTAATCTACATCCCTCTCCTTCACTTACTGCTATAAATTTATTCCAGGTTCTTTATATCAAGTTATACTGCTCCCTGACTGTACTTTCTACCAGTTTTTCCCCAAACTTTAGTAAAAAATCTTCAGGAGGGCTTGTAAAGATGGAGATTCCCTGGCCTGTTTTAGCTAAGGCGTTCTGGGCCAGGAAATGAAGTTTTAACCAGAATCCTCTGTGATTTTTGAAGCAGGCAGCCCAGAAATCATGCCTTGAAAATCACTGCTTCTCAATTTCCCACCTCCATTGGGGAGTTTTCTGTTAGTATACATGAGAGCTTGGAATGACCACTCCACCACTTACCAGCTAATTTGAGTTTGGTTAAAATACTTGATCACTTTAAACCTGCTTTCATATTTGTCAAACCTGGGTACTCAGTCTTATAATCTAGGAGCGTTGGGGAGGATTTAAAAAACAATGCTTAGAGAAACAAATATTTACTCTCCCATCTGGTAATCACAAAAAATAAGGCCTAAAGTTTTCTTCCTTGTGGTAGGTATGCTAAAAAGAAAAAGTGGTCTGAAGAAACCTGAAAACCCCTCAGTTTAAAGAAATTAATAGCAAAGTATTAAGCAATAGGCTAACTAGAGGAAAGGATGGGATTTTGATCAAAACTTTGCACAGTATCTTTAGACCTGGGGCTTGAGACTCAAGCTTGAATGGAGCCAGTTGACCTAGGGCAAGGTACATGGTCTGTTTGAAGTTGAACTTCACATCTATAAAATGGGGATGATAATGATGGTGGTTCTACCTGCCTATGAGACTGTGGTGCTGACCAGGTAGGACACACCTAAGCATTTAATGAATTAATACAATTACCTGGGATTATATATAAACTAGTTCATACCAAAAGGCAGGTGCCTAATATCCTAAATATTTCTCTTAGGATCACAATAAAGTGACTAGCTGAAAGCAGAATGTCAGGAAAAACACCAGTTTAAAAATAGAGCCAAAACTGGATCTGTGCCTCATGTGGTTAAGAAAAGTATTTGATTACTGTTCCCTTTATTTCCCTGTTTTTGGGAGTTGTGTTACTGTTTTATCAAGTGATTAAGGCTTTGGAATTCCTATTTTGCTCTTCAGTAGCAGCTACATAACCTCTAATTACCTCTATTTTTCCTAATTGCTGACCACGGCAAGTTCAAATGGTAGGGACTTAAAGGTAAAACCTATTGGCACTTAAAAAGAACACCAAAAGTAAGCAGTAAACCAAAGAAATGAAAAACACACTACCGAGTTTTCCTGAATTGATTCTGCCAGAAAATTGAAGTTTAATAAACTGGCATATAATTATGCTTGGTGAACACTGGCCTGACTTTCCAGACGACGCCTGTCTTTTGCAAATTTTTTCATCCACCTCAATGGTCTGCCTTATTTCTTCAACCCACTTAGGGGATTTCAATCAGTCACTGTCTTCTTCAAATCATCAAGATACTCCCCTCCTCGCCTCTCGCTTGCTCAACCACGAGTTTTCTCAGTTGTCCTATGCGTTACTGGAATCACTCTCTTCTTTAAGAGTACAAGGCTTTCTCCAGAAAACTTTCCAGAAGACCTTAGCCTTTTTTGGAGGATCCTTGGCTTAGGCTGTCTTGCACTGCAAGTTGTCTATTTAGACAGCTGTTCTATAGATGGTAAGGCCCTCAGAACAGTCTTTTTACTTCTGCATCCTAGGGTGTAGCACAGGTCCTGAAAATATGGGAGCATGACATTTATTTATTATTGTTGGTGAAGACTCTAAAATAATTGTCTCCTTTGAGAAAGTAAACAGGGATTACTGACTTTTAAAGAGCAACCTAATGTATGACAAGCACATATTAGGTGGAATGGTTACATGTGTGGGCTCTGGAATCAGATTGCAAACTCATTTCTTGCTTCTAATCATGGGTAAGAGTTAAATAAAACATTGAAAAATTGGACACCCTACCTCTCTGTAATAAAATTTTTGCTTCTTAGCATTCAAGCTGTCATAGTCATTGGCCCATGAACCAAACATGTCTTTTCATTCAAGCATTGGAACAGACATAGAGCTGAATATTGAACCCATTTAAATGAACTTGGAATAGCTGATGTTTTTCTGAAAAACTAGTTTTTAAACCCAGCAAGAGATGTTGTTTCTTCAAAGTCAGTAAACTCAGATCTTTCATAAAGAGAATTTGTAAGTGATTCCATTTTTCTTTCTATTGTGACCATAGTTGTATTTAAATCACTTCATCAAATGAAATAATTTTCTTATGAGACAAACTAGACACTTTGATTCTCTATGGTGAATTTTCCAAGGGGGGAATGTTTCCAGGAATTTAGGGCTCTGGGACTCAGAACTAAGTGTACTGATGGCAGAAACTTATAGTCTTTCCCCAATCCAAGTAAAACTTATATTACAAAAAAAAAAAAAAAATTCTCCCCCCCGAGACATTAGAGATTCCAGTTAAATTGAAGAAACACACATACAACTTTGAGTTCAATTGAGAACCTTAATTTGAAAATGCTGCTGAATATACTTAATTTTATAGGTGTATTGTGACTTTTCACTGATAAAAGTTAGACAAAGAACAGTGGTGCCAAGGAAAGTGCAATTTCTCATCACTCCTGCCTCTGGTGATAGGTAGACACCTGAGTGGGGATTCTTACTGCTGCTGATGGGCTCTGCTGTGGGGAGTACCTGCTGATTCTCCTACCTTCTAGCAGGGAGCAGAATTAAAATTCATGGCTTAGCAAATAACAGATGGCTAAAGGTGGGCCATGGAGTAGCTCATGAGTAGTTTAGCTCTTGAAGACCAAGATGCCCTATATAAAATATTCCCCCCTCAAATTATTTCTTGGACAGGTTGCTGAAGAATTAGCTGGCCTTGGTAGCCTAGAGATTTGGAGTCTTGACCCAAAAATGAACACCGTAGGCAATCACTGAGTTGTACTGGTGCCTTATTTTCTCCATAGTCGTAGGGTTTGGAGAACATGCCACCTTAGGTGAAATGAAACTGACCTAGAGCTCTTAGTGATGACTCCCTTCCTGGGTCTGCTCTCTCTAAGGCCTTGTACATGCCTTTAGTAGTTCAAACCTGGTATACACATCACCCCCATTTAGAGAACAATTCTCAAAGGTGGGACATCCAAGACTGAGAAATCCAGCAGTGTATGTCCTAGGGAAAGGCTCAGAAAAGACCATCACACATTTGAGAGAGAAACAATACTGCCGTCTGTCTCTGCTCCTCCCACCTGGCCAAAGCGAGTGAGTGCTTTGCATTTTACTCCTTGTCCTTTCAGGCAGTTGGAAAACAGCTGAAAAAATGCAGTGGCAGCTCTGCCAGGAGCAGGATCACATACAAGCCATCCTGAAATCAGGCCGGTGGAGTGTTCCTACAGCCAGTGATCCTTGGCGGGAACTGGCGAGATAAGTGTTGCTGGAAAATTTCTGTTTAGTTCGGAGTCTTCCTCTCTTACTTTGTTCCCTTAAGGAAAGGAGACAATTGGAAAAAGCAGATTTGTTTACTTTCCTGACATTCCTTCATCTGCCCAGTATTAGTGTCCTGTTTGTTATGGTCTTGGTCACTACTGAGCCAGAAGAGAAGAAATGAGATGTATAGGTGGAACCATTACTTGATTTAAAATGACAATACAATCCAAGAAATTCCACAAAACAAGTCCCAGGCCTGGTGCCTATTGGACAAGACTCTAAACAAGGACCCAGATTGCCAACATCATAACATTACTGAGCTTCCCTTCCCTCTGATGAGATGCTTGTACAAGCAGACAAGGAAATAACTGTGTTACCCATCTGTTGTAGCCATCACATCTCGTCATGTTTCTGACCAACCTAGGAGAGCTCAGGCATCCTGATTGCTTCTGATTCTCTCTCTGTCCTGCAGCTGAGTTGAGTGAGAGAATAGTTAGCATAAAGATTCCCTGGTGCTCAGGTAAACTCTCCAACTTCAGCTGGTATAATTGAGATTTCTACCAAATTTGTAAAGCTAATTGTGTGAATTGGTCGTGCTAAACACTTGTGTTTTCTTATAGACTAGAAACTCCTAAGGGCTAGGAAAAACGTTTTTATTCAAAGTGTAACTCCAGTTTGATTCTCTTCTCTGGTGTATACATCCTGTCTGCAGGAACCAGTCTCTACTTGTCTGTGTTAGACATGGGATGGTTTCTATCCTAGTCACCACACTGGTGCAGAGACACTCGTTAAATATGAATCTGTCAGTGATTTGGCCAGTAGCCAGGGTCTCTGGCAGCTTTGCCACTGTTTGCAAAGTGATTTTTTTAATGGCAACCCATGTGTTGGTGAATGGACTGGGAGGGGCAATCTGTCTTTAGTTTTTTTTGAGTGAAAATTGTTTCTGTAGGTCATTGTATCCAGCCTCTCCCCCTCATTTTGCAGATATGCTCTTTCAAAGAACCTTAAAAGACAGGTTACTTTTCATGTTCTAGCTGAAAACCCCAGCCTTCTTAAGCACTGCAGGTAGAGTGTGTACAGATGACAAGACGAGCATTGTTGTTTTGGAAAAAAGTGTCTGGCACCTGGAGGTTTAGATGTGTGCTTGGCCCTTTCTTCGCCTCTGGGCACTTTGGACCCTCTTCCAGGATGCTGGTTCCTTTGAGTTTGTGAAATCACATGATCAAAATTTGACCTCATATTTGTTCCTTCTTCCCAGATCTCAGATAACTGACAGATTGGTAGTGAATTAAAGTAAGTTTTGATTATGATTGGGAGGTAAGAATCACAGGGTTACTACATTTGGCTAAAGAAATTTCTTTTTGAATAATGAGTATTAGAAAAGAGGCAGGAGTTATTAGCAGAAACTTCTCATTGTAAAAATAATATAGAGTTGCTGTAAAAATTCTCGAATAGGTAAATCCGGGTCATAAGTGATACGAGGAAGACTTCCATCTGATAAGCAACATGGTGATATGTGGATATGGTTTAAGTTTAACTTGTTCTCTGCAGATATAGCTTCTTGGCACCAGGATGTCCCTTATTAGCTATGTAAGTAGCAAGTCATGAGGCTCCATTTCCTCATCTGGAAATGCGGATAAAAATACTTGCCCAGCCGCTTTAAAAAAGATGCAGTCAAGTTTCATTTTAGATGAGGGATCTAAAGTCAGCACTGAGGGTATGATACAGTACAGCACAATTATCCTTATGACCACAGGGGAGATTCAGATAGTCAGTATTTCCCCCAATTCCTGGACATTTCATTGTTTATTCAGTTGTGTATGACAAAACAGTGTCATGCATTTAGAAGCTGTGTTGTACAAAAACGTATGTTTTACATTATTAGCATTTCACTTCAAATGGTGAGCTTCTCCTAAATGAGAGCCATTTGGGCAATTTTGAAGCATGGCCCACCTCGGACGCGGCATGGAATGGCTGATGGAACCGCCTGCTCTGTGTTTGTTGTTCTTTGTCTCCTGTTGCTACTGTCTTTGCCTTTATTGCTTCACGTCTAGTTGAATTCTTACATAAGTTAAATGCTCTAATGTCTTCACACTGCACTAAGACCTTTGTGGAAAAAAAAAATCAGGACTCTACAAATGAAAGACAAAGTAAAGACAAAGTAAAGACAGAGTAGTAAGGCAAAGAGTAAAATGAAAGTAGCTCACGATGATGATTCAGAACTGCCATGTAAGCCCCAGACATGTACAAGGAAGAGCAAACTAGGGTGCTGGTGTTGGAATTACCATTGCTATCTAGTTATAGTTCCTAAGAGCAGCTCAGCAGAAAAGGTTTTTTTTTTAAGCTACTTTACACATATATAACAAACTGCATATATTTAAATATACATCTTGGTGAACCTTTACAAATGAATATAATCATGAAACCATCACCATCGTCTAAAAACATTTCCAATACTCAAATCTCTCTCATGTCCTCTATAATCCATCCCTCCCTTCACCCTTATTCCCAGGCAACCGCTGGTCTACTTTTTGTCACTGCACACAAGTTTGCATTTGTAAGAATTTTATGTAAATGAAATCATACATTTTGAGGGGAGTTTATATAATTTTTACATAGCATGATGACCTTGAGATTCTTTCATATTGTGTGTGTATCAATGTTTTGCTCCATTTTATTGCTGAGTGGTATTTCATTTGCTACATATACCACAATTTATTCATCTGGTGGTGGATATTTGAGTTGTTTCCAGTTTTTGACTATTGAACATAAAGGTGCTATGAATATGTATGTTCATGTCTTTGTGTGGAAATAGGTTTTTCTTGTGTGTATACCTCAGTGTGGAATGGCAGGGCTGCATGTAGGTTTATATTTAACTTTTGAAGAAACAGTTGGACTTCTTTACAAGATTATATAATTAAAAAAATATATATATATAATTGTTTTTTTTTTTAAAGATTTATTTATGCACACAAGCACTGGGGTACAGGCCAGAGGTGTGTGGGGGGGTGAGAGGATTCACCACCAGGTGAGCGGGGAGCAGAACAGGCAGATCAACAGAAGCACACTGCTGAGGGGAGCAGCGGGCACAGCAGGAGAGGTCTGCCGCGCCATGTGGGTCCCCTCCCTGGCAGGCAGCAGGGATCAAACTCATGCTGCAGTGGCTGCGGTTTGCTTCATAGTGTGTTGATTAACTCACTGCACCACCAGGGAGGCCCCTATAATTGTTCATTTTTGTGCAATGTATGCTTGTATGCTTTTTCCTTTCAGGTGTATCCCCCCCCTAAAATTCCCACCACTAATTCACCTGTGAACTATCACTATTGTCCCTTGTGCTCTTAATTTTATTTCATTTTTTCCCCCCAAAGAACTAACTTTTGGACTTACTGATTTTTTTGGACTGCCTTTTAAATTTCCATTTCACTTATTTCTACTTAATTCTATTTATAGTCTACTTATTTATTTATTATTTACTTATTATTTATTATTTATATTCTATTTATATTCTACTTATTTCTACTTGCATTTTTATTGTTTCCTTTCTTCTGGCTTTTGTTTTTTGTTTTTTTGCTAGTTCTTTAAGATAGGAGATTTCTTGTTTCTTGTGTTGGCCTGTATTGATATATATTTTCCTCTTATTACAGCTTTTGCTGTGTCCCATGCATTCTGAAAATTTGTGCATTCCTTGTCATTTGTATCAATGTATTTTTAGATTTCTTCTTTGATTTCCTCATTGATCCAGTGGTTTTTCAATAGCATGTTCTTCAGCTCCATATAAAGGGGGGTGGTCTTTGCTTTCTTTTCATAGTTAATTTCTAGTTTGATACCTTTATGGTCAGAGAATATAGCTGGTATGATTTTCATCTTTATGTATTTGTTGATGTTTGTTTTGTGGTCTATCCTAGAAAGATCTGTGTGCACAGAGAAAACTATGTAGTCAGTTTTACTGGGTGCAGTATCCTATACTTGCCTGTTATGCCCATGTTTTCGGGATATTTATTTAGGGCTATTGTGTCCTTCTTTAATTTTTTCTCATTGTGATATATTCATAGGGACTGCCCTGAGTAGAGAAATCAAATATTGTACAGAAATGAACAGCAGTGTAAGAAAATAATTAAAAAAAAATATTTATGCATACAAGAGCTGGGGTACAGCCAGAGGTGTGGGTGGTGAGAGGATCCACCAGAGACAGAGTGGGGAGCAGAACAGGCAGACTGACTGAAACACACGTTTGAGGGGAGCAGTGGGCGAGGCAGGAGAGGTCTGCTGCACATGTGGGTCCCTCTCTGGCTTGTGGCAGGGATCGAACTCGTACTGTAGTGGCTGCGGTTTGCTTCATAGTGCGTTGCTTAACCCACTGTGCCACCAGGGAGGCCCAAGAAAATAATTTTTTAAAGATTTATTTATGCATACACGAGCTGGGGTTTAGGCCAGAGGTGCAGGGTGTGAGAGGATTCACCAGAGACAGAGTGAGGAGCAGAACAGGCAGCTGGACGGAAACACACTTTTGAGGGGAGCAGTGGGTGAGGCAGGAGCCGTCTGCTTTGCCATGTGGGTCTCCTCCCTGGCTGGGATTGAACTTGTGCTGCTGCAGTGGCTGTAGAAGCCCCACAGTGCAGTACTCAATCCCATGCACACCAGGGAGGTCCGAAAATAAAAATTTTTAATAAATTATATATTTTGTATTTCCACTGATAACTTTGAGAATTCCAGTTATTCTGAAACTTTACCAATACTTGGTATGGTCAGCCTTTTTAATGTGAGTGGTTCTAGTGAATGGCATTTCATTGTGGTTTAAATTCACATTCTTCTAATGATTAATGAATGATGTTGAGCATATTCTTATGTGTTTTTGGCCCTTTTTTAGAGTTAATTTAAAAAAATATGATATTAAATAGGTTGTTGGTTTCTTCTTATTGATTTGTTTGAATCCTATATACAAGTGGTTTGAATATTTTCTCCCAGCCAGTGACTTGCCTGTGTGTTTTCTTAATATTATTTTTCAAAGAATATAGGGTTTACTTGTGTTAAAGTAGTATTCATCCAAAAAGTTTTAAAAATGGTTTAATCTTTTTGTTTCCTACCTAAGAAAACTTTACCTACCCCAAAGTAATGTCTTCCAGACTTTTTATAATTTTAGGTCTTATATGGAAGTCTTTGGGTCACTTTAAGGTTAGTTTCTGTATATAATGAGAGCAAAAGACCAATTTTCACCTTTTCCTCCTATGGCTATTCTAACCAGAACCACTGGTTGGAATGGCTGTCTTTCCTCTTCGAATTGCCTTGGCACTTCTGTTGAAAAACAATCAAGAACATGCATGTACGTCTGCTTTGACAACTGCACAGGGCATGTAGTCGTAACCTGGAGGAGGAATGGTTTATAGGGGTATCATCTTTCCATAATGGAACCAGACCCCAAAGTGACATTTTATGATCATTATGAAGTTAATACATTGATTTTCTAAATCAATTCAGGAAAAGAGAAAAAACAGAAAGTAGAAAAAGTTTTTCTTCTACTTTCCCTGGTGGCGCAAGGGGTTAAGGTGCAGCACTATGAAGCTGTCTGCAGCCACTGCAGCACGAGTTCAATCCCAGGCCAGGGTGGTGCCCCACATGGGGCAGCAGACCTCCCCTATCTTGCCTGCTGCTTCAGTCTGGAGTGTATTTCAGGTAATCTTCCTGTTCTGTTCCCCATTCTATCTCTGGTGACTCCTCTTAACCCCACCTCTGGCCTGTACTTCAGTTCTTTATGCTTAGCTAAATCTTTTAAAAAAAGAAAGTAGAGGGAACAATTCACTCACTTCATTCTCTGAAGAATGCTTCTCTGACTTAAAATATTCCTGGCTTGCAATGTTTGCCTGCTCTGTGAATATTTAAGGGACACAGTCAGAGGCAGAATTGCTCAAGGGTTAAAAGAACAATCAAGTTATACTACTTAAGTTCTGATAGCTCTATAACTCCAAGCTTTGTTATCTTGGGCAAGTAACTTAATATCACTTGGCTTTGTCTCCCACATCTATTAAATAAATCTACAACATATGCTTATATGGTGGGAGGATGGTAGATAACCTATGTGAAGCACTTCATGTAGTCTCTAGAACAAGATAAATGCTGCATAATTCTTGGCTATCCTCATCTTTTACCTTCATTGCACCATTTGTTTATAAATACTGCTATTTTACTACGATGAGTAACCAGCTTGAAGCAGCCTTGTTGAAGAACTCTTACTGTGGATATGCTTTCATTTTTGTATGGTTATCTGCTTGCTGTAATGACATCTGCTTAACAGATGAGCCCACCCTGAAGAGGGCTGTTCTGTGTTCAGGCATCAGCACTGTGTTTCATGTCCATTGAAGGCTGTGGAACCCCAGGCTGCTGATGGTTTAGTGGGATGAGATGCCAGTTAGCAGGATGTATCCCTAAACTGAACTGTGCAGTAGTATGAAAGTGAATGCTGGGTTTCAAGTGCATGTGGTCTTTGCAGAGTTGGCTTCTGACTGTTCCCTTATATTATGTAAGCCCTTCAACAGTGAACTAATTCAGTTCTTAAAGTCTATGATTTCTTTAAGTCCTGTTACACATACAATATGTAAATACAAATATAATACGCATGACCAAAGTGATATGCAAATCTATGTAATTAAGTATTACATCTATAACAGGGATTAATTGTAATCTAAGTTACCTAAATATTTCAACCAATGAAAGCCTTCATCTGTAGGTTATTCATGCCTGGATTCACCCTTTCACTTTTTTTTAAAGCACAGGATGTATCCATTGCTAGATTTCACATGTAGGAATTTGTAGTGTGAGGAAGGCCAGACAGCTGTGGAATCAGCTGCCTGGAACAACTGGGGCCCAGATGTTTAGGTTTTCCCAATGGGAAGAAATACAGGTGAAATTTCAGATTCGCCTTTTGGCATCAGTTTTTATGAGAAGAGCTTGTCTTTTGTAGTACAGATGTGCTGAAGAACTGATACAGACTGGGAAAGATGGCTGTGACCAAAAACACTTGAGTGTCTGCTCTGAGGAAGTTGGCCCAGGTGACCTCACTGCAGGGACACTGGGTTTGGTTATTAGCAGAATAGAGGGTGGGAGGAGGGGAAGAGTGAGGTGATCGGTCTTCTATCACCCTCCTTGCTTCACCACTCCGCTGAAGAATTTGGCTCCTGTGGAACTGCCCGCTCAGCCACAGCTCTCTCTCAGGGATCTGGAAGCTGTTGACCCTTCACGTCTAGGGGAGGTGGTGTCTTTCGCTGTTGTTAGTTCTGAAGTGTTTACCCATCCAGTGCTGGTTCCCTTAGTCCTGTCTCCACCCCTGCAGATGGTTTCTTCATGAAATGATCCCCAAGTGGTAGACACTATCTGTTTCCTGCCCCAGTCCTGACTGATAAGGTGGTCAGAATAAACTCCTCCATGGAAGGAGAGGCAGAAAATACAATAAGGAAGATAATACTATCCACTTACTGCAGCTTCTTTGGGCTATACACTATGAAAGCATTTTGCATGTGTTCAGTAAATATTTTACTAAGTGCTTACTGTGGGTTAAACATCGTTGGATAAAACAGACTGTTCTCAGACATGACATAATTTAACCCTCAGAGCAGCCCTGTTGTTATCACTACTTCAAACACGGTGAGGCTGAGACTCAGATTAAGTTACTTTCCAAGGTCACCAACAAGTGACGTGCAGAGCTGGCACTTGACCGTGATGATCTGACTCCACAACCTATGCCCTCCCCTGCAGCAAGGCCTGCTCAGGTGCCCTCCATCAGTAGCTGGGCAAATTCCCAAGGCTGGAGATGATTTGTTCTGCTTGGGTGTAAAGAGTGTAGGTGATACCTGGGACCCTCATGAGAGCAGACCATTGGCTGAAGCTGCTAAGGCATGACTACACTGTGGATGGGCAGAGGCTGAGTGCGGTGGGCACAGGCAGATGAAGAGAAGACAATGCTGGCCCCAAGGACTCTGAGAATGAGGCCTTCAGGTTCTCACCCGGGCCATCTGGGTTTTGCTTTGAGCTGGCTGTTGACAGCAGCTGGAGGTAACTCTTTTGTCCAGGTGCAACAGTCCCCTGTGCAGGTGTTTGGGTGACACAAAGAGGCATGATTTCTCATGTGCAGGAATCTTAAGTAGGAGCTCACCTCCCTTTGCACTTTCCTGAAGGACAAGCTTAGCCCCAAGAGGAGACAAATATGCTGGCAGATTGTTTTTGGAGTTAGGATTCCAATCTTGGGTCCTGCTCCATTCTTCTGTGGATTGCTCATCAAATTATGAAGAGAGTGACCTTGGTGTGAACTGACTTTCTGAGAACTGTTTCTGACCGGCAGCAGGAATAGTCTGAACGCCCACAGCACGCCCTCCAGGGGCCTCTCAGAGAAGCCTCTCTTGGAGCCAAGCCCCTGACTCACACACTGCTGGGACTGCAGACCTTCACCCACAGCGCTGCTTAGTTCCCTCCATCTTGAGGGGAACTTGACTGGGCCAGGACACAGGTCGGGGAGAAAAATAGCTTTTCCAATCCTCTTTATTCATTTGGAAGAACCAGGTTTCATTATTTCTGATTTATTTATAAAACCCAGTAGGGTCCTGACTAGCTCAAGTTTCCTTCCTTTCCTCTGTCCCTTCCTTCACTTTCTTGCTGCCACCCTTTCTGCTTCTCCTTTGGCTCCCTTCCTTCCTTCCTTGCCTCCTCTTTCCTTCACCAACCACCTGAGTCAGCTTCAGTCATTAGGTTTGCTGATTTTAAGGTTTGCAGCTACTTCCTTTAAGGGTACATCTTTCTCTGGTTCCCATATGGTGACCCTGAATCCTCACCTATAATGAGTCAGGTAAATACCCTCCTCTTGATACCAAAGGTTCAGCCTTCACGAGACTCAAATGAGGACATTACAGGTGATCAAGACGCAGACATTCAACTAGATCTTTGCTCTGAGGGATTCAAAAAAACACACTGGTTTTATTCATTACTAGTTCCTATGTGATGAGGCCTGGTGCGGTCAAGCCAACTGTATCCGAAACTGGACAACCATAGGGAAGTTAATTATTTTATGGAACTAAAATATAGGCTGACTTTGATTCTCTTTGCCTCTTAGAAAAAACAGGATAGGGAGCCAGGTTAGGTGGCCAGTTCACCACAGGCCTTCTCTCCTGCTCTATCTCTGCTCACCTTTTAGTGAGCCCATCGACTCTCCTTTATGTCTTCCATCCTATCCTTGTACATTGCCAACTATGCAGGGTTTTCCATGATCTAGAGAATAACAGTTGATGATAGAATAGAGAGGCAATTGCCAGGAATTCTTATTTGTAGAGAACTCTCTAGAGAAGCTCTTCACCATCCCCACCCTGCTTCAATATCCCCTCCTGGTTGGCCCAATATATATATAAGCCCTTCCAAGAAAATGGGCGGGTGTGTCCCCCAAAGGCCTTATAACTTAAATCGAGGGAAGGTCTGGAGTTGGATGTCCGTCCATCTCCCACGCCGCCATCTGATTCAGACTGGGTGGGGTCCCATGAATGAAGCACCTGCAGAAACTCAGAAGTGCCAGGACACTAGTCCTGATGTCAACGGGCATGCATGTAAAGCTGGGTTCCCTGGAGTTGTGAGCTCACTCCTCAGAGCGGAAAAAGGTAGATTATTTATGTGTTTTCTGTGTAGAGATGGCTGCTCCAGGCCTGACCTTTTGAGACTTCTTGGCCTCGGGTCAGGTGATGTCACTCAGTGCTTCCTGCAGCTGCTGTAGCATGAGGAATCGCCGTCCACCCCAAGGCCCCAGAGAGGAGCTGCAGTTGAGATCTAGTGTTGTGTGGGCTTCATGACCAAAACGTCCCTCTGCTGCTGGGGAGGCCTCAGCACAGGAAGTGGTGAACTGATTGATAGTTTTTGTGACCCTGAAGCATGTCCACATGTCTCTCCTACCTCTGGGGTATGAGCTGCTCCAGACCAAGGCTGAAGTCCCTATTATGCCCAAGTAGTATAAGTAGATTTACAGGGTTATTCTTTTTAAAGATTTATTTATTTATACATGGAAGAGCTGTTGTACAGGCCAGAGGTGTGGGGGTGAAAGAATTCATCAGAGACAGAGTGGGGAGCAAAACAGGCAGGTCGACTGAAATACAGTGCTGTAGGGAGCAGTAGGTGAGACAGGAGAGGTCTGCTGTGTCTTGTAGGTTAGATTCCTGGCTGGGGATCAGACTCATGCTACAGTGGCTGGTGATAGCTTGATAGCACTGAGACTTAACCCCTTGAACCACCAGAGAAACCCTTACTGGGTTATTCTTAGAATAGGTCAAAATTGTCTAAATATATTTAAGTTGGAAATGTTTTTTTGTTTTAAGAGGTGACTAGTCAAAGGGCTGATACTCTACACTGTCATTTCTCCCAAATGGTTTTCCATAGAATTTCAGTCTGCAGAATAATTGGTGTGCATTAAACAAAAAACCAAAACAGAAATATAGTCAAATGAGTTTAACAAATGCTGAAATATATTCTTTTGGGCACTTGATTTGTATATTAGCATATCAGAGATTCAAAATGTCCTGTTTAACTTTTTACAATCTTGTGTTTTGTTAAACATATTTGACCATGCCACTTTCTAGCACATTTGTTCTGTCTTATGAGAGCCAGTGTTCCTTGGACTATTCTTCATATTCTATTTTAGGTGAGAAGCAAAGTCACACGTGGTGGCTCCTTTTAAGAACGTATTCTCATTTCACCTTATTATTCACTAAACACTCTGTGAATTCACTTATTCACTCATTTATTTCTACTTAAAAAAAATATAAAATACTTCCACAGTGGCCATCCTTGAGAGGTGCATGAGGGTGAATGAAACATGGTTGAGATCTTTGAGGACCTCACTACCCAGAAAATAAACTGAGGTGAACACTGATGAAAGCAGGTGAAGATGTGGAGCCTGAAGTTCAGGAGAGTGACCTTGTCTGGGTCACAGATCTGGGAGGTGGTGACAAAGGGAGGTGTGTGTGAGTTGTGGAAAGGGAGGAAAACACATTTGGCGGGAAAAAGATGGAGAGTGGAGAGAAGGTTAAGCCAGAGATGAAGTTCCAGGAACCAAACACATTTCAGGACTGACTAAAGGGACAAAGAAGAGCAGAAAACAGGGAAGGAAACCTCCTCACAAAGGAGGAAACTTTTGCTCACAAATTATAAGCAAGTGTGTCAGTTGGGAATAAAACTCTGGAAGCTGAATGGTGTGGTATTTAAGAGCATGTAATAAAATCAGAGAGATCTGGGTTTTAATACTGCTCCACCACTACCACAACATTTTTTTTTTTTAGTACTTTCTTTTGAAATAGTTATACCTTTGATTTTGTTGGCTGGATCAGGGATGTAACACATGCCGTGGTGACCTGCATATGAAACCTGGCAACCAAATTTGGCCTGTTGGTGTATATAAAAATATGTATTAAAATCTGCACCACAGTCAAGCATTAAGTGTGACGGGAGCAGCCACCAGAGGGTTTGGTCTGTGGCCACAGAGCTTCAGGGATGCGTGAGTTCTGTGTGAGCTTGGCCTGCTCTGAAGCAGTCATGAAGAGGGAGCACCAACTGTTGCAAGCGTGGCATAAAGCAATATGGGAAGAGAGGCAGGAGAGAAATGTCATTCTTAACAAAAACAGTTTTTAAGGAATTATGTACCAACCAACAATGGTTGGCAATGGTGAATGCTAAACTAATGCTGTGTCATAGTAATAAAGAGAACACTAGCTGTTTTTGAGATGTAAACATCTTTTCCCAGGAACACAAGTCACTTGCAAATAGAATGTTTTTACAAAAGTGAGAGCACTTTCGGATCTATAAATCGGTGCCCTGTCCTTAGAATTCCCTTTGACTTCGTTGCTGCATAGAAATAAACTGTGTTTACAAACAATATCCCTTTCCTAATAGTTATTTTAAAAAAACAAACAAACTCCCAGAACTATTGGGAAGAAAAAGTAAAAGCAAAAACAAATCTTAAAATATATCTGGTATCTCTGTCTAGACCGTGGTAACATCTCGTGCCATGGATGGCAGTCTGCTGTGGTGTTGAACTTGTGAATGTTGAGAGAGCAGGGCCTACACAATGGCTCTAGATATCTGGTGGTTATGAAATGCAATCTTTATTGTGTTGTTCTGGTGGGACATGCTGAGCAGCTTGGGAGATGGAACTCCAGGTGGCTAGTGAGGCTCTTGTATCCAGAGGGCTCCGTTGGTGCCTTCATCTCCTGGAGCCAGAGCTTTAAGAGCAGAGCCTTAGTCTGTCAGGATCCTCCCAAGAGTGTAGCTGCCCCAGAAGAGCACTCCAGAAGGCCAGCCACTTCGCTGGGTCAGGCACCACTTCTCGTTCATCTGTTAACACTAATGGGACTCAGATGAAGTTACCTAAGTTGTCTTGAGAAGTTCTGTTTCATGGGTTTGAGGGGAGGAAGGGATTCCTCATGTTCCCACTCCTTATGGAGTGGAATAGAACTCTCAGCATACCACAGTGCTAGTTTCAGAACTCTTCCTTTGATCATTTTGCATCATTTTGGGAATGCTCTATTGCTTGAGTACTTCATTCAAAACTTGCAGTGATAATAACACCCTGATTTTGTTAGGGGGAAACAAAAAGTGAAAGGGGGGAATTGTTAGGGGGAAAGACCCTCCTGAATGGATTATACAAATAGGTTATGGACTTCGACCCCCATTCCAGATCTACAAGATCCAGGGACTACAAATCCCATAAGGTCATTATCGAAGAGCGATCACTGGGACCTGAGGGTGGAGTTGAGCAGCCAGGCTAAACATAAAAGCAGACACGTGGGCCTTGGGGGGTCCTTTTCCCTTGGGAGTCAGCTCTCAGCNCACCGTTGGGTTCCAGCTCCAAGGAACTGGTAGGATATTTACAGATCTGTAGCCCTCTCTTCCCCTTGTGTTATTCACTACGCTATTTCTCCTTCCCTTGTAAATAAAACCCTTTATTAACCTTTGTTGTGTGTGCCTGCAGTTGGGACATTATAAGTGCCGTTCGAGCGCGCGGGTAAGGACCCAGTCAGGCAAACCCATTTTATATTAGGGTTGTCCTGCAACAATTTGACTATTCGTCTCTTGCTACACCTTGTATCTCTCTCCTTCACTATAGAAATCACTAGCCAGGAATTTTTGCCTTTTAATTGAAGCCCACTCACTCCAGATTTCAGGTCAAACGTCTCTTCCTCCATATTACTCCCCACTATTATAAAATCTTGGGGCATCAATCATCTTTCCTTTGAGGGCTCACTCAGTTTCACTCTTGCATCTGTTCACATGGCAATTAATGTTTGCTTATTCACACTCTGTCCTTGGCAAATCGAGATGACTCACCAGGACTTAATGAATAAGTGAGTGGCTGGTTGTATCGCCTACTACTACACAGTGGCATCTGTTGAAATCCTTCCCCTCAGTCTACAAAGAGAATTGTTGTGGAATAATCTTTTTAAGTTTTAATCCCTGGCTTCATATCAGCATTTATTGAGTGGGGACTATACCCTTGGCAGTATTGCAGCTGTGTTAACTACATTGTTTCATTGGTTCCCAAAGCAACTCAGTGTGGTTGACATTAATACCTGTACTTTACAGGTGAGGAAACTAATGCTCAGGGGAGATAATCTCCTGTATAAGACATAATAAATAAGACAAAGATAACAAACTGTGACTCTGAATTTAATCCCAGGTTTAACACCAAATCTGAAGTAATGTGTTCTGAATGAATGGACGAGCAATCATAGTAAGCAAAGTAGTAATACTAATGTTAGAAACACAGAACCCAGCAAATGCTGCCTTTTCGTGTCTGTGAAAGCTGTTTCATATCTTTGTTCAAGCAGCCAACACAGGAGTGAAGTCCAAATTTCTCTGCACCGGGCTGGTGAGGTTCATTATTTTTAAATCTCCTAGAGCTTGTTTAGTTTTCTACCTAGGCATCATAAACTGATTCCAAAAAGGGGAACTATACCAGTATATTTTAGCCATTGGAGTTACAGATAAAATGGTCCTTAGAATGTTTTTTTTTGGGGGGGTCTATATACAGACCCTTTGGGGAGAAAAAGTAGTGTGCCTGCTCTCCATCCTATAAAAGACACACACTGATTTTCATATTATTTTAGACACATCTTTGCTGTGTGTTTCTAGGTCTGGTGGGGCATGGTGAATAGTTTGGGAGACTAGAACTCCAGTGGAGAGCCCATTATTACCACTAGTCTGTTTGCAAAGCCTCAGAATCCACTGGTCTGATATTATGGACTGAACATCAAGCAGATAGCAGGGTGTATGACTGAGCACTGAAAATGTCTGCAAAAAAATAATATGCTTTATTTCAAGAATTGTAGAATATGATTCTTAAGTGATTTTAAAAAAATGTTTATTTTTGTGAGAAGAGCTGGGGTGCAGACTAGACATTCTGGCTGGTGAGAGGATTCACCAGAGACAGAATGGGGAGCACATCAGGCAGATCTACTGAAACACATTGCTAAGGGGAGCAGTGGGCGAGACAGGAGAGGTCTGCTGCACCCAATTGGGTCACCTCCCTGGCAGGGGCTCAAACTCAGGCCATTGCAGTGATAGTGCTGAGACTTGACCCCTAGGCCACCAGGGAGACCCCTCATGTGATGATTCTTATGCTTATGTTGTGTTCAGTCCTCAGACCTATCCATTTCGAGGAATAGGTGGGTAGCTAACGCAGGTGATCTCTAGGACGTCTATGTACTTGTTCCCAGGTTTATAGTTCTGTGAGTGTGCTGGCTAATGACTTTCCCACTGTATGCATGTCTGTATACACTATGGTGAACCTTTATTCACCTCCGTAGTGTAAGTTGCTGTTTGGATGAGCATGAACTTCTGTCCTAATAAGAGTATTCAGTCATCCTCTATAATCTATAGCTCCTCGAATGATTGTAGAATTGTAATGAAAGAGGTTGCTAGTTTCCTTAAGTAAAATTAATGACTATACTTTCTAATATTCCAGAATAAACATGATGAAATTAGTAGGAGCTCAGGAATATTAAGCTGCTCTGTTTTCTACCACAAAGTACGGATGAATCAGTCTGGCTCATGTGTGAATCTTCATAGCTTTGCTGCATCGCCTGACAAGATGCAATTTCTTGGATGAATTTTGTTGGCACACGTGGGTATGGATTGTACATCATAGGTGGAACTGCTCTCCCTTAAGGGTGGAATTATATAAGGGCTTCATTTTTATTTCATTTAATCCTTACTTCTCACAATAATCCTGGAAGAAATTGCTAGTGCCTTTTGACAAATGAGGACCCTGTGATTTGAGAAGTTAAATAACTTGCCAAAATCACACCAATGATAGCAAAATCAGGATTAAACCTTGGGCTTTCTGATCTACAATTTCTGTTAAAACACTAGGTTATGCTGCTAAGAAGCGCAGACACTCCCTCCGCTGCTGCTGAGCTTCAAGGAAGCTGCATTACTTGGGTTCACTATACATTCGTTTCAATTCATGGTTCTGCTTTCAAGTAGCTGTGTGACCTTGGGCAAGTTACCTACCCTCTCTGAGCCTGTCTCCTTTGCTGCAAAATGAGGTTAATAGCAATACCCACTTTATAGGGTGGTTGTGAGAATTAAATATGTTAATATGTATAAACTGTTTAGGATGGTATTAGGCATATAATATACCCCTAGTTAAAATCAGCTATCATTCATTACCTGAAGTTGTCTGCTATTTTCTCTGAGCTCCCCTCTTCTGCACCAGGTGGGTTTTTCTAGGGTGAACACCTAAGAGGAACTTTTTATTCTTTAGTCCCCTCAAATTTCAAGGGACCTGTGACCCAGTTAACCCCCTTTGCTTTCTGAAATGGGATTTATTTTCTAGTGATTTTCTTTCCCATTTGTGTTGAATTTTGGCCAAGAAAGGGCAAAATTAGCTTGCTTTTCTTCATTCTCGCCAGCTAATGAGAGGAGCTGGTGATGCAAGGCAGACCCAAGGCCAAGCTTTTATTAATTTATTTTAAACCTTCATTTTGAAAAATCCAGTGGCTACTTTCTAGCTTCTGATGTAGATTATCTGCATTTATTCCAGCTGTACTGAGTGGTCAGTCATCTCTTCTGGTCCCTGGACTATGAGCCCCTGAGGGCAAAGATGACCTTAGCTGGTCTCTGAAACCCGCTGCTGTCCCAGAACCAGCACCTGGCGGGCATCAAGGGTGTTGCTTCCAAGCATCTTTCTGAGGGGGTCAGGCTGCTCCTGTTCATAGTGTAGACACGTGTTTTGTCTTTGTGTTTGGCATTTGTTTTCCTCCCTTTAAGCAAGAATTTTGATGAGAGAAAATCAATAGCACCCAGCCTGCCAGTTTCTTCTGCCCAATACCAGTATGTTATGAGAGAAGCCTATCAGGGCAGTGTGGGGAATGTGTCCCATTTACATCTTGGCCCTAGTGTGGACGTTTTGCCAAGTGGGCACTGAGACTGTCTTCCCCTCACGCCTCCACCCCCAACTGCCCCTAAGGTTCACTCTCTACCCAAGAGGCTGGCTGCACTGCATTCTGTGCTGCTACATCAGCATGACTCACTTTTTCTTGAAAATGTTGCTCACTTTAAGCAAGTGCTAACCAGCTTGGGTTAAGAAGGGTCCTGTACTGGATTAAGTTAATGATGTTGCTATCTTATTTATATTACCTTCTTGTGGGTGGTTATTTGGCTTAGGCTTTCTCAGAGGAAGAAATGACTGAATTATCTGAAAGGAAGATTCTGTTTCTCAAATAAGAATTTCATGGCTACAGCTCATCTTTGCAAGAACCATATATTTGTGATGATATGAGACAGATTCTCCTAATGTAATTTTATTGGAATTCTCTATAATTCCAGCAGCAACTTAATGCAAACCTTATGTTTTTTTTTTTTTTTCAATGATGATACCATACTGTCTCTGATTGGATCTTAAATGCCAGCAAGAGAACCTCAAGCTGGCTGAACAGACTAGGATCTAAGTGCATGAACAGCCC
The DNA here is from genome assembly GCA_019455555.1 of Galemys pyrenaicus. Lineage (NCBI taxonomy): Eukaryota > Metazoa > Chordata > Mammalia > Eulipotyphla > Talpidae > Galemys > Galemys pyrenaicus. Next base: position 7,818,961 of record JAGFMF010011739.1, on the reverse strand, counting down.
TACCCAGATTTGGAAAAACTCAGAATGTGTTTTTACAATGAAATGCAAACGTTCCAAAATCACCATAAATTGAATTATGAATTGATTTATGTATAGCAAGAATGCTAATCAATGGTTTGAAGTTTTATTTTAGGGGGCTCAGGGACCCATATTATTGGTTCCTGTGCACCAGATTAGGAACTTTTGATCTATCAGATGCTTGTTTTACATTACAGATAATGAAACTGAGGGCAATCAACTTGTTCAAAGTCATGTAGTCACTAAGTGTCAGCCAGAATTAGAATCCAGTTCTAGGTCCTTCTTACCATACCCTGCCCTGGGAATTCAGCACTGCTCCCTCTACCTTCATGTGGCTCATTGCCACCAGCTGCTCTTCAGCACATGGAGTGTACAGATCAGATAGAGCCGCCTACATCTGGAGCATGTTTTATCCAGGAGTCCATTCCCTTAGCTCCATTCAGGATTAGGTTCTTCTTGGCTGCAGGAAGCCAAGCCTGTCATGATTCCTTCTTTTTACATTAGTCATCTCCTTGACCGCTCTCTTTCCCAGGACCCTGGTCCTCAGGGTCATCTACATAGGCTTGTGTGAGCAGCTGAATCCAGCTGACTTCAGTGCTGGTTATGCCTCCAAGCAGAGGCAAAAGAGAACTTGGCTGAAGGAGGAGCAGGGATTTGAACACTGTGTGAACTGGGAAGATAGCTTAAGCCAGTCCAAACACCAGCAAATAGCACAAAAGCACGATAGAGCAGCTACGCCCAGGTCAGGGGATGGGAGCGGCAGGGCTCCCCACCACATTTTTCCCAACTGAGCTGCCAGAGCACATGGTCAGAGACCTGGACTTAAGAACTCTGTCTGGAGTGGACACTGGCACCTGTGAGTGGTGTTGGGCACTGGCTGGAAGTATGGAGACCAGAAAGACCAGTTCTTGGGGTGGAATTGGTGATGTCAAATATGGTATCTGGCTTCTTGCCCAGTGCCTGAGAAAGGCCACTCTGCACCCCCAGGTGGAATGAGCTTCCTTAGAATGGTCTTTCTGGTCTCTGTACTTAAGTCCTCATTGGCCCCAATGAGGGTTTCTAGCCTCAGAAACCGACTTAGGTAATAGGGTTCTTTTTTTTTTTTTTCTTTTAAAAAATTAAAAGATTAAAAAACCTAAAAAAATTTTATTTAACACATAAAACTAAGTCAAATAGTTACTCAGGCATTAATTACACTTGTATACTTCTAGAAATTTTGATTGCCTGTGTTATATGTTTTAAATTTTTTTGTCACTAGCTTTATATTTGAATAATGATGATGGAAGGGATTTTATTGCTCATTGTTCTAGGTATTTTGTGATATTCCTCGTAAAAACTAAGGGAAAAAATTCCCTTGTACTCACAGAAATGTGATATTACTGATGAAGATGCTCAAAGTTAGAGAAGGTAAGTGATTTTCCACATTAGAAAGTGGCAGAGCTGGGCTTGAAACCTAAGCCCGTTAGAGGAGACAGCTCTTTCCAGGCTCCTAAATGCCCCTCTCCCAGTCACCCAGTATTCATCTGAAAGCTTTTTAGAAAGGAAGAGGATTATAAATAACAATACAGCATCAACACACAAATTTAATATTGTTAGAATTGCATCATAGTCTTCACTGATCTCATTTATTCTTTCTGACTAAATCACCATAACCCCCTATTATAGCAGAAGAGAATGCTTCTTACTGCAGAACACTCAGGAAGTGACTTGCTGGAGGCCCATAAGTGCCAGAGACAGAACAGACTCAGATCTTACACCTGTGGAACAAATTATAATAACTTGCACTTTAAGAGCCCTGAAAACAGCTGCCTCCCTATGTCCATAATGTTTCTAATGTGACCTTGTGCACTGGTGTCAGGAGATAGAGCCTCTCCTCCCTCCCCACAGTGAATCCAACTGGCCTTTGGAGTTGCTTTGACCAAGAGAATGTAAGAGAAGTGCTGTCCAGGGTTTCCAAGTCCAGGCCTAAACAAGGCCTTGCAGCTTCCGCTTTCCTTCTCAGAACAGTTACTATGTGAAGAATTCCAGGTTATCCTGCCTAAGAGGCCCTATGAAGAGAAAGCACCCCAGTTAACAACCAGTACAAGGCCCTTTTGTGGGTCCTCGAGGTGCTGCTGAGTTACCTCAGCTGATGCCATGTGGGGTGCAGTTGACCTCTGCTGAGTATTGCCCACATATCTGACCTATGTGCAAGTGTATGTGATAAAATGGAGTAGTTTGTCACAGTAGGTAACAGATACACTGGTTTTTAGTAGTGAGTCTGCAGAGTGTGCCTAAGAGCTTTTCCGTAGAACTTGTCAATTTTAATCTGCTATTTTTTCCCCCTACTGCTAACATGCAAGAAATAAAATTCGTAAGAAAGGCAGGTAAAAATGGAAAATGAGATATAGAAGATGTTAGTCTGTTTTCTCGGACTGCTCTCCTACCCCTTGTGCTAATCTAGATGCTAGCCTTTGCCCTAACCCGAGCCATCAGCCAACCACTACCCCTCCGTGCCCTAGCCACTGAAGTAATTTCTCAGGACTGGTCAGCCTCAGCAGAAACGAAAACAAGATTATCTGGGTGTTAATCTCTGGGTGCTTTGTTAAAGTATCTGTAGTATGGGGCAGAGAGAAAGTCTGGGCCTAAAGTGAGGGAGAGCAGAATGCTACATCCCCTTCCCACTGTTCACTAACCCTGTGCTCTCAGGCAGGTCCTGTCACCACCCTGAGCCCTGGGTGGGTGCCTCATTTGGACAATAGACTGATTGGATTAGATATGCTCATTGTAAGTAGAGAAGGCTTTGGAAGGCCAGCTTTGTAATTCTGAAAAACTGTAATGAAGATTTAACACAGGCTCCCCCAGGTGAGCTGGACCAAACAGGTCTTGGCAGCTCCCCGGTGGCAGCACCTTGAGAGAGGAAAGCAGGTCCTGAGGGTGAGTGGCAAATTTTAGGCAGAATATGTGGGAAGTGCTCACTTGAAAGAAATTGAAAGCACCTAAAAAATGTAGGTGAAAAGCTGCTGCAGCCAGTGCAGCCCAGCCTGGAGCTCAGCTATACATACTAGGCTGAAATATGTTCTTCCTTCTTTGCCAATCACACAGCCAAATAGGCCTCGTGTTCTCATCCTCAAAGGGAAATTCCTGGACACACATCTGCTGCTTTGTTTCAGTATGTCATCATTTCCCAGTTATTTTGGTCCATGGGTTGTTTATCTGATGGTGGTGGGTTATTGCTGCCTCCCATGTGGCCTTAGTGTCTTCCCATTCAGGGCCTCCCTGTGCTGCTCCTGCCTCAGGCCTGTCCTTGGCACATGCTTGGAGGGGAAATATGAGATGCTCAGGTCCTCTCTGCCACAATCCCTCTTTCAGTTTTATTCAAGCAAGGGCACACACCATCATCTCCCTGTATGAGCCAAGGCAGAGACATGCCTTGAGGGGTCTCAAGCCTGAGGACACTGAGGCCATGAGAATGCATCTTATCAGTCTCTGCAACTGTTTCAAGATGCCATCAAATCTAATGTGATCCGCACACCAATATAGGCATTTTCCTATAATTTCCTATTCATCTAATTCAAATCCCCTGGCTACAAGGTGATGTCCTAGTTACAAAGGTCAGTGTCTGTTACTCTGTGCTCAGGAATAAGTGTACAGTTGCTTTTTCATCTTGTGCTGTCTACAATGGCTAAAATTGACCATCTGGTGGGAAGGTGGGTGTCAGAGAGTAGCTTTCATTTTAGTTGATCCTTTTCTGCCAGTGCTTTTCCAGATCTAAGGTTAAAAGTGGCATTAAAAAAAAAAGGCAGATCGACTGAAACACACTGCTGAGGGGAGCAGCGGGCGAGGCAGGAGAGGCCTGCTGTACCATGTGGGTCCCCACCCGGCCAGGGACTGAACTCGCACTGCTGTGTAGCTGATGCTTCACAGTGCAGTGCTCAGCCTGCCGCACCACCAGGAGGCCCCCCAAAAGTGGCATTTTTATACAGCTCTGGGTTTGGGTAAATCCTGTGGCAAAGTACAACTGGTGACTAAAACTGTGGAAGCTTTGCTTGTGTGTGAGCTTAGCAGGGAGAGAGACTCACAGACCCTGGCACACGGAGCTGAAGCCTTGCACAGACACTTGGTACCATTTTCCAAACCATATGTACTGTCTCCAATTTAGAAGATGAACTGAGTTCACCAAGAATTTGGGTGGAAAGTGGTTGTTTCATCATTGCTCCATCTCCTTTTTCACACATTCTGGGCAATGGCACTTTTCTGAAAAGGTGATGGTGCGATGAGGACAAGGATGGTGATGGTAGTGATGATGATGATGATGATGATGATGATGATGATGGAGGACTTCTGTTCCACTAATCAACCACTCAACTGCAGATACACTCTTCGTAGTCCTTGTGATGTTGGATTATTAATTCATTTCCAGATGACAGAGAACATTGGATGTATTCCAGAAACTTCCCCGGATTCTGGATTTTGGGGTGTTACTTTTGGCTTGCTTGCAGTGGCCAGTAGTACATGGACACCTGTTGGTGCTCATCTTCCAACCTGTGTGTGGTTCTTTGACTTGCAGCATCTCAGGAGGGAAGTTTCCTTTTTTCGGTTTGCTGCCCTGTTGGCTATGACAGACCAGTTCTGGGCAATAACTTCTCCACCTTCCCTGAGTTGCAGTCATGCCCCCTCTAGAGGTCTGAATCTCAGCCTTGAGGAAAGCTTGGGGAAGGGTCTCCTCTTGCAAATTTGTTCCTTCCTTGGGTTTTTTTCATTTAGATGTAGTGTGTTTAGTAGTTAATCCCTGTAAACTTTTTAAAAAAGATTTATTTATGCATACAAGAGCTGGGGTGGAGGCTAGAGGTACAAGGGGTGAAAGGGTTCACCAGAGAGAGAGTAGGGAGCAGAACAGACAGACTAACTGAAATACACTTCTGAGGGGGAGCAGGGGTAAGACAGGAGAGGTTTGCTGCACCATGTGGCTCACCCCCTGGTTGGGGATCAAACTCATGCTGCAGTGGTTGTAGATGCTTCATTGTGCTGCGATTAACTCCTTTTGCCACAAAGGAGGCCCCTCCCCTGTAAGTTGTTAATACTTCTTCATATTAACTCTTCAGTTCTCATATTACTACATGATTTCTGTTTCCTGATAGGCCCCTATCATTTAATCCTAACAATTCTATATATCCTCATGTTGTAGCCTTAAATTATAGGTGAATAAACTGAGGTCTAAGTGGTAGACCTCAGATTCCAATCCAAGTTCCTGACTCCAAAGCAAAGACCTGTTTCAGCACAAATTCTTTCCCCAGTTTCCTGAGAAAATCCCCAAGAAGTCCTAAGTCCATCACTTTGTTGTTGGCTTCAGCTTTTATTTTGTAATTAGCATGATAATTGCCCAAGGACCTCTGAGAAATGTTAGAAAAGGAAGAATTGTAAATAGTATTTTATTACTCTGGTCATGAGACTGAATGAAAATAAAACCTAGGCTGAGATAGCAGACCTTGCAAAGCTTACCATGCCTTCCTTGGCCTTAGTCAATCCCAGTGGATTTGAGCCTTCTGGTCTCTTCTGGAAGCCACTACACTACATCTTGCCAAAGCACTCTTAAGGAAAAAAACTTGAATAAAAACCTCATACTCTGTATTTTGGAGTCCTTGCGTCTTGCATTCTCTCTTCATCCAAAATATGGAGATGACAGTGAGTTGCTAGTATGGCCTTTCCATTTGGAGAGGTCCTGGCTCACCTGCACCAGAGGGGCCTACCAGGTAGGACTGCACAGAATGCATTTGGAGGAGGGGTAGGATTGGGGGTCCACTGATGGTGCTTTGTGGGAGGCCATTTTCCTTGGCTTTTGCCTGGGAGGAAGCCCATGTGCTCAAGGTATAGATTGGGGTTAAACCCAGTCTTTTGAGAAACAAGATTGATTTTTTTTCCCTTCCAAAAAGAAACTGAGTCTCTTTGGGAAGAAACAAGAGCGAGGAGTTTATCTTCTCTCTAGGGAGGCATTTGAAATTTCAGCATCTATGTTTTTCCTGGAGAGGAAGGTGGAGCCTTGAAATATTGTAGGGATAAAGTCATGAAAATACTTTTTATCGTGTAATGTGAAATTTGAAATTGTGCTGGGTTTCTCTTTTGATCACACCCGGAGGGGCAGGCTTTCTCCTCTCGCTGTGTGGTCTCTGGGCCAGGCTCCTGGGTGAGAATCCTGCCAGCCCACAGCGTGAGGCTGCTGTGTGGGGCCTCTGACTGTGCTGCAGCCCACAAGTGACTTTCAGGCACTGATGTGGAGCCCACGAGAGGCCTAGACTCAAATTCCTGCCTTGCCACCTACTGCTGGTGTGATTCAGGAGAATTCCTGGTGTGTCTCTGAGTGTTGGTTTCCTCCTGTATAACAAATAACTATAATACTGCCTGTCCTCAAATATTGTGACGACATATGCGAAGGTAGACATTAGAGGGCTGGCCCTTTGCAGGTGTTCAACCAGTCTTCATTTCCTTTCCTGGTGTCTGAGCTTATTTAAGTTTTGTCTTGAAGGATGAGGTTCAGTGTGTGAGGTTTTGGGGACGATACTTTCTCATAGAAATGTTTCCTTCATTTGTGGAGCTTGACTGTGTGTCAGATACGATGTTATGTTCTTCTGTCTGTAGTATCTGATTAAATTCTTCCAGCACTTTTAAAAGGTGTCTGGTTTGTGTCCCCTTTTATATATTGGGAAAAGGCATATAGACAAACTAGACCTTGCCCACCAAGGTCACACAACTGTGGCCCCAGCCCACCTATCCATCTGGTTCAGCATGAGCTCCTAACCCAAGCTGGAATACTGCCTGACTCAGGGCCTCTGGAGGTTGATGGGGCATCTTCCAAGTTCGAGGTTAGATTACTTACAGAAGAGAGCTATTTCTCTAAGGAATCATGGAATTGTTTGTAGCTCTTCATAGAATGAGAGCTGAGCAAAGCAAAGCCAAGGCCCAAGTTGACCTGAAGCTTGAGCTGTTCTTCTAAAGCTCCACAAGGCATTTCTTGGGGTTTGAATCACATTTCCCTGGAATTTGGATTTTGCATGTTCACAACTTTGCAGAATTCAGATTAATTGATTAAGATCTCTACTACTTCTGTAGAATTGCGACTTTAAATCCTTTTTCTCATAATATTTGTACTTTTTTGGGGTCTCCTTTAAATAAACACTGTTCCTCCTCCCTACAACATGTAAGTATGTAACATGCAGCACTGTGTGATATGGAGGGAGAACCTATATATTTACCTAGTTACATGGATTTAATTATATAATGCAAATATAATTCAATTTTTTTGGAGAAAATCAGTCCTAATCTCGAAAATTAGATCAAAGAGCATGTGTACACGTATTTTGGCTTTGTTCTTCAGTTTCTAACGCCTTCTTTTGATTGGCCTAGTCTAGTGTGTTCCAGAAAAAAGGCTTTTATTTTTCTTAAGGAAATGACATGTTCCTTTCCTTTCCTTTTTCTTAAGGAATGTCTTTGATTTCACATTTAACCCACTGTTGTTTATAGAAGAGTGGCTGATTCATGCTAGTTGACCATTCATTAGAAAGGAGCTCAGAATTCACCTCATCTAGTGTGACCCAAATTTACCTGCTTATAGGAACCATCTACACAAATGTGGGCCTGTGTTAGAACTTTGGAGTCTGCAGAATGTGCAGAAAGGGTGTCGGGCACTGTGTATTTTTAAAGTATAAAATGCTTCTTATTATCTTATTGGTTTGAGAAACTGATCTCTATTATTATGAAGGCTACACAAATACTTCCACAAAATCACCACTTATTTGGGGTTTCAGCTTTTTGATTTTAAGAAACAGGAACCCACTCATTTGATCCATGGAAAGGAGGATTAATAAATCACTTTCTCAGGAATCTAAGAGTTGGCAATGAAGTGTGGTCAGACCTCATGGATTGAAGGCTCAAGGGTCTTTTATTCATGATTTCCCTGCTCCTACCCACCCCCTTACATCAAGTTCATTTTGTTCTACTAGCTAAGTTTCTCATGACTTCAGCTTGTCCATGGCCCATTATAGCCTTTCCCAGAGCCCCTGATTCAGTATTTCAGTTTCTACATTCAGTATAGCTAAGTGACCACTCATAGGCTCAACTCAGAGTTCTGAGCCAGGTTATCAGAGATACTGTGGCAGCTACCCCATGGACACATTTAAAAATAACACTACAGATATGATTGGGGTAAGACAGAATACAGTAACTGTATGATTTGACTATCATGATGTTGGAAATGCATTCTAGCTTGTAGATCACATTTGTTCAAAGACCTCATGGTTGTGACTTTGGAACACTGTAGGGCTGTTGGAAACCTGTTGCACAGTGGCTTATGCAGTTGTAGACAAACACTGAGGAGTTGTGGAACTGGAGGTATGAAAGTGAGTGGGTAGCTGCAATGTATGAGAAAATAAGAGAAAACTTTGAATAGCAACAATATTTTGTGTGAGGAGAGTTCCTAGAGTTTTCACATTAGCTTTGGGGATTTAAATGGCACTTTCAGAATGTGCTTGGCACTTATGAGAAAGGATGAAAGTACAGTGGAGAGGAATCCTGCTTTCCTTAATGTTTTGTTTCATTTGGAGTCAATCAGTGGCATTCCAGTTCTGAGAGACCATGTTAGAAGTTAAGAATTAAGCTAGTTGATCTCTCTGGGTCCCAATTTCCAGTCGCGGAAAACTGCTGTGCCAACGAGGGGCACAGCATGACTTGACTCCCTTTAAGTTGCCCTGGCTTTTTACTTGCGTGCGATTTGCAAAATATGGTTGCCTGTTGACTCTCTCACTGAGCAAAAGTTTAAAGTAAAATAAAATTCTCTTCTGTCTGACTCCAGATTTTACCATAGTTCTGGGGAGTGTCACATAAGCAAAGACAACATTATTTCACTGAAAATAGTGTTAGAAATGGAGTCATGTGAAAAGTTCTGGAGGTTATTATTATTTTCTTTTGGCTCTGGAAGTGTGGTGGCAAGCTCATTTGAGACCCAAATGATAGAAAAGTTGCTTAGAAGTAGGACGACATTACCCTAATGCTGTTTCACATATTAATAACACTTTGTCTTTCTGCCTTTATCTTTCTGTGCTCTGGACTCTGGGCAGGAGAGACTCAAGAAGGAGGCCAATATCACTTCAAATTTTCTTCTTGTTGAAAATGTTGATGGATGTTGAAGTTAAGTTTCTATAATAAAATTTTGGATTGTTGAGGTTGAGGATTAGATTATATAGATCTGTTTGTACATGTGAACTTTTGAATGTGGATGTTTGATCCACTCTGGTATATTTGTGATGGTTAGTCACTGCTTATTATTGTGAAGTCTACAAAAAGCAAACAAAAAAACAAAACCCCACAAAGCAAGCTGTATGTCCTTAATAGAGTATAAGTGTCCACAGGATAAAATCTGTCACACACGAAACAAAAGGCAGAGCTGAGTTCTGAAATTCCTAAGACTAGAAACCATAGCTCTTTAAGGACAGAAACATCTGTAATGGATGAAACATTGCAGTAGATTTTGTTTTATGAAGCTTCACGGGATTTGGTAATGCGACTATAAAGACATTTTACATTCTATTATTCCTTTTTTATTACCTATTTTTGGAATCCATTTCCAATCAGATTAGAAATATTTACATTAAATTCACAACACTTATATTTAAAAAAATCCTTTACTCTATGAAGGTTTGTTAAGGTGTAAAATCTGAGAAGATCAAACTTTTCTTCAAGAGGTGAGCTGATGGTTGCAGCAGAAGATGTTAAGACTCAGAAGGGCAAGACATGCCCCTTTATAGTCTCTGCTTTCCTAGCATCTAGCATAGTGTGCATCACACAGTAGGTCCTCGGTGAATACTTGATTAAATGAATCATGTCTATGGGCAGTGGCTGTGATTTGGAGGACAAATGACTAAAGACAGGTGGGAACTAGCCTGACTAGATTCCAGGTCACAGAGACAAGGTGGCTGGAGATAACATTGTACTATTAGGGGAAGGCCAGGCTGTAGAAAGTTTTGAAAGAGTATGTATGGTTGATGAGACAGGCAAAAGAGAGTCACTGTATTTCATGCGTAGGAAAATAATGATGAAAACTTTTAGAAAAATGTGTCTTGCAAGGCTATATGAAAATGACTTGGAAAGAGCAGGGAGGCCAGTTATTTGTGAGCTAGTGAGGCAGAAACTTAGGCAATGAAAGCTGAAATCAACTGAAAATCTATTTTAAAGGCAGATGCTAGGACCTACTGGCAGGATAGAGATAAAGAACTGAAGAAGTAGGAAGTAAAATCTAGTTGACTTTCCATGGGGCAGGTAATGAGGGTAGAGATACTGTGGGGGACAAATAGGAAAAGGGGCCAGTGATTTGGGAGGGGTGTCTGGGTCAGTTTATGCTGGAAGCACTGGTAGTCTATCCACTTGCTTGCAGATGGTGAGGTTCATACTGAGAAGTAAAAGTTGGATTTATAGGTCCACTAACGTGATGTTGAAAGAACAGGCCATGTAAGGACAGACAGATGAACAGAAGACAGAGATTCTGGGAGCCAAAATGAGCCTCGTAGCTGGTGATACTGATTAAAATTTACCTAATCTCCTTGATAGTAGAAAGCATTTCCTATTCATCCTTACATCTAGCTCACAATGGAATGATGGAAAATACTTGCTAAAACAATGTCATTTCTGCTTGTGTTGTATTGATCCATGATAATCCTAGAAACTCAGGGAGACAAGCGTTTGATATCCTCACTGGGGATGTGATGATGACGTTAGAGCAGGGTCACAGATTTTCTTTCAGTAACACCAGCAATGTATTTGAACCTCTCCGTATGCCCAACTTCCTCTTGTTATGTGAAAAAGAATGAGGAGGATGTTAGCACATCTCTGATTTGTATATTTTGGGTATCAGATAACAAATTAAGCACCAGGATTCTTAAATACCAAAAGAAGCAAATTCAGCTGTAGACTTAATACTTAAAGTGTGCTTAGTACTGTTTGGGGTCTAAAGAAATTTAGTTCTGTCCTAGAAACTTTATAACTAAAGCAATGGTAAGTTCTATGAAAGCTACCGCTGAACCTGTTCCTCAAGCTGCATCATTCTGTCTTCTTGGTGACATCCTTCTTCCCTTATGAGGCAACGGTATTCCTTTAAACAAATCAGCTTTCTAACTCATGGTCCTTAAGTATGGCCCCTCCGAATACACATTTGTGAGAATAGCTCACGGCTCCATCAACATTCCATCTCCTTCACACCATGGTTACCCCTACATCAAATGGCACTGATTTTCTAAAACTGAGATGGTTCTTAACAATTTGGAATTTCTACAAACACTTGCTCTACTATCTCTCTGTCCTGTCAAGGACAACTTGGCAATGTCTTTACTTGTGGAGTTTCTAAAGTCCAGAAGATCTGCTGGAATATTTCCTTTTTTTCTTTGCTTTTCTTCCTTCCTTATTTCTCACCAGACATTGAGGGGAACTGTGAGTGTGGGCTTTGTACAACAACCATCATGGGTGCATGTGAAGTTTAAATGACATCTTTCTTTGCAGGTAGGTTGGCAGACAGAATTCTGCTGCCAAATTGGACAATGTTTGACTGTTAGCCTAGGATGGGAAAGCCCATTTTGGATTGCTTATTCATTCTTTCTTTAAGGAGAAGGTCTCAATGTTTTACCCGGCACCCAATTAATTGGAAGGATTTTATTTGGTGCTTCTTGGTGAAAGGCAAAATCATGGCATTTATTTTTTTCTTTAAATCTTTTGCCTTTTTCTTTCTTTGTTCTGAGAGAATGGATTAATAATTCAAAGCCCTTTGACTTTCTTAGACTTAGCATTTTTCCTTATGGTCTCCTTATCTGTCTATATTGCTGTGGAAACCATAGCTCATGCTCAGAGGCTATATTAAGAGGTGTGTTCAGGAATTGAGAGGGGCATGCTCCTTTGGGCAGATTTCCCTCTGGACATTGCACCTTGCTCTTCTTTTCTTCTTTACCTTCTCTCTGGTCAAATGAATATCCTGAGCATCATTGGAGGACTTTCAAAATTAGATGATACTTAGTGTGGTGTCCCTACATTCAGACATGATTTCATGATACATCATATGCCATGAATTGGATACATCTGAAAAACTAAGATTTTTTTTCATACATTCTAGTTTGGAGACTGGTGTGTGGAAGGACACTAGAAAGTACCTACATATTTTTATTTATCTATTCATTGTGCTTTCATTGAGCATCCACCATTGGCCCGCCACTTGGATTCAGAATTAAAACCTGATTCCCTTGGTAGTATGGCATAGTAGAAAGATCTTTGTATTTGGAGTCAGAAATACTGGTTTGAATTTTGACCTGCCACCTATTGACTGGGAAAATCAGTAGAAGTGCAACATGTAGGGTCACAGACAGATTGCTTAGTATGAAGTAGCTGGGGAAAGTATCAGAGGTGTAAGTTACATTTGAGCTGCTTCTCCAAGGATGACTGGTTGTTTGGCAGATGGATGAAATGAGAAGGGAATGAATTCTAGGTAAAGTGAATAATGAAGAGAAAATCATATCATGTGCACACAAGACGTGCAACATCTTAAGTGTATGTCGAGCTATCTGGGTAGGCCAGAGTATCAATTCTTTGGGAGGATATTGCTGGAAGGGCAGACCGATGCAGCTTTTGAATGCCTTGCAAAGCAGTTTGGACTAGTTAACTGCCAGGATGCTCTAATCTCAGTTTTCAATCTGATGGGTGAAATGGTGAGATTTATCTTCTCCTGGCAAGAGCACTGAGGAAGGATTGGGCCAAGAGAGAAGGAAGGAAGAGAAGGCTGAGTGATGAGACATTGTTGTTTCTCATGTAAGTTTCAATAAAGCATCACTGATGCTTCTGCTATAGGTAGGTCCTGTGAGCAGGGGTGGATGAGTAGTTGGAAGACTGTTAGAGAGTGACTACCAACTGGTTATCTGCTTGTGACATATCGACTGAGAAGTCCCAGAGGAAGAGGCTGGACACAATCCTGTGGTTGTCTGTGCAAAGTTTTAAAGGATGTCTTTGCAAAGTGAAGGCTCAGCCACCTTTCCAAGGGGAGCATGGTAGCCACTTGAGGCAGTCCCCTTGACCCAGATAGCATGACAAAACACTATTTTCTCTCTACAAGCCTTTGAACTTCTTTGAAGTCAAGAGGATTCCCTCTGTCACAGCTAGAATGTTAGTACTTTTGTCATTAGACTCGATGGGGAATCTTTTCTTGGTGAAAACTTAATTGCATACTTGGCAGGAAGACACTGTTGTTGCATTTGTTGGACACAGCTGGTGTTCTCTTCAGCCAAGAGAATTAAAATGGTGATAACCGTGATGCCAGTCAGAGACTAATTAATAGAGAAATGATATTCTATGTAAAGCTAAAGGAAAGGACCATTGGTCTGACCAGTGTGAAATAGTGGTGAACTGAGTATTGTTGTGGGGCTGTACAGAAGCTGAATGGTGTCACCAGGTTGAGACAAAATTACTTCTGGGGCAAATAGATGGGGAAAGGAACAAAACAAACAAGGTCCTCTAAAAATTTATGACTTTTTATTTTATGTGGAAAAGCTACCTTTGTGGCAGGAATTCTGGGCCAACTGACAGGAATATATTTTCATCTTAAATTTAAATCAGTGAGGCAGTTGCTGTAAGGGAGGGATTTACAAGCTGTCACGATGACATAAATTTAGGAAGGAGTTATCACTTAGACTTGGGAATGTGGCAGGAGCCGGGAGAAGCTTCATTGAGGAGGAGATATTCGAGCTCAATTCAGTAGGACAGTTAGGCCATTACAGGGTAGGAGGATCATGCATCAGCAATTTCATCACTGGATATTTGTATGTCTGATATGAGTTAGGGGTGCAGATTTCTTTGCTGGCATGTGGATAGTTCTTTTCCTACAGAATTGTCCTGGCCCTTTGTGGAAAATCAGTTGAATGTAAATGTGAGAGTTTACAGGACTCTATTCTTATACTGGACCATACTTTTTTGATTATTGTAGCTTTGTAGTAAGTTGTGAAGTTGGAAGGTGTGAGTCCATCAGCTTTTTTATTTTTTTAAGATGGTGATTGCTATTGTCGTTTGCATTTCTATGTGGATTTAAGAATCAGTTTATGAATTTGTATAAAAAGGCAGCTGGGGTTTGGTAAAGATTGCATAGATTTGTAGATCAAGTTGGTAGATATTGCTATTTTATCAGTATTAAATCTACAGTCTATAAACATAGGATGTCTTTAGTTTTCATTGTAGTATTTATCATTACTCAACATGTATATCTATGTGAGCTTTATTTTTAAAAGTATTTCTCACTCCCTCACTAGAATATGAACTGAGACATTTTAATTTTTTCTCTGCTTATCTCCTTGGGGACAGCTGGCACATAGTAGGTAGTCAAAAAATGTGTTGAATTGTTGCAGAGGCATCTCCATGAAAAGGGGAGGAGCATGGGGCAGGTGCCATTTCCTCCCCAACCCCCACCACTTACATACAGTTGCCTTGGATTCCAAGTCCCATCATGCCATGAGCCTGACTTCCTGAATGGGGGGCTGCTGGGAACAAGGGACAGAGTTAAGAGGCCATACTTGGCTTGTAAAGGAGACATGCCTGCTAGGACTCTCTTGCTTTTCTGACTTTGACTTGTGCTCTGGTACTATTGGAAGGGAACTTGGAGGAGACATATGGAGGAGAGACATGTAGAGAAACTTGGAAGCAATATTTTTTTCTGAAATGGAAAATTGATTATAGATTTGAGAATTTTTAAATTAGCATTTATAGCTATATAGTTCTCTCTAAACACTGTTTTTGGTTTTGGTATGTTATATTTTCATTTTCAGTAATATTTTTCTTTGTAATTATTTAGAAGTATATTTAATTTCCACCTGTTTCCCAAATTTCACTGTTATTGATTTCTAACTTAATTCTTTGTGATTAGAGAAGATAGTTAATTTGCTATCAGGCTGTCTAAATCTATTAAGGATAGTGTTTGACTGAAGATCTCAACTATTCCTATACAATGCTCTATAAGTTCTTCAAGAGACTATATATTGCTATTGTTGGTATTTTATAGATGTTTTAGGTCTACTTGGTTTATAGTGTTGTTCCAGTCTTCTAAATCTCTGTTGATTCTTTTGTTCAGTTTTTCTATTCCAGTGCTACTCATCTCCCCACCCAGTGGACAGAGCCATGGTCGCTTCAATGTGAGGATCTCACTGATCTACCCAGAAGGAATTGTTTGAATGCAAACATGGTCCAAGCTCATTTATCATTGGTATAGAACCAAACCTGTCATCTAAACTTGGCCCCCAGTTTGCGAATTAGACAACTAATTCCTTAGCTCATTAACAACAGGCCTGTGGTTAGAACTTGGTCTCCTTATATTCTGGCAGTGCCCTTCCCTCACATCCTGCTTCCTTACTTTCACATCTATTTCTTGACGATCCTCAGCACAGCCAAAGAATATAACTGGAAGCTGAAAAGGGGACCAAAGTTAAGGTCATGTTCTAGAAAGCCCCTAAGAACAAGAATTCATGTGGCTACATATTTGAAATGATAAAAAATACACAGTGGACATTCTCCTCATAGAACCTTGTTATAAGGCATCTTAAAAAAATCTTCATTGTCACTTCCTTTAACAGGCATATTACTGCTATGGAATTATAAGTCATCATAAGCCAGTTATAAACAACTGTCAGTACATCCTACGTAATAATAATTCTTGTGAAAAAAGGTCAGGAGAACTCTTACTTTCCAAGCATCAGTTAGCATTGAAACTCAGTTTATAAGCTCGCTCCTTGCCTGGGTTATAGATAAAAGACAACGTGGTATTGTCTTGATCATGAGACAAAACAGTCCCATTGTGCTCTGTAATTGGTTGTGGACATCAGTGAAGAGATTGACACTTAAAGAGCACCCAGAGAGTGCCAGTCAAGAGGCAGACATATCTGCCAGCTCAACGCTGAGCAGTAGACTCTTGGCAGGAAGTTTGTTTGGCTAGTGAAATGAGGAGTGTGGGAAGGTGAAGAGAAGGCCAGATGCTGGAAAATGGATGAAATTTTCAGGAAGGGAGATTTAACCCAACTCAAGGAAGGCACTACTTATAATCAGTGTTCAACATCTCCACCATGATAGCATTTATAAAAGGTATGACTGTTGATTAAGGTACTGAAGGAGAACTTCCTGCACTGGTAGGGTGGTGGAGACATGAACTACATCAATTTTCTTCTCCTTCCCAGCCACAAGAGATTATAGGTCTTAACTGAGATCCTGTGTTCAGTACAGATTTTTAAGGCAAGGTCAGACACACCAGAACTTAGAGATGGAGACAAAGATGAACTCCATAGCTTGTGTTAATGAGAATGACATGTTTTTGAAAGTGGGAGGTAAGGATCTTAAAATCTTTATCTGTTTGTTCTATATATATTTCTTCTGTCCCTATATATTAATATATTCTGTCCCTATATCTATATATTAATTCTTGCATGGCCAGCTCATCTATTTTCTCTTCATGATAAAAGGAGGAAAATACAATACAGTACAACAGCTTCTGAAAGTAATGATAGGCTTAGCCTGGTAAATCACTATTTTATCTCCTTTTAAAATTTATCTGGGGCCTCCCTGGTGGCGCAGCGGGTTAAGCAACACACTATGAAGCAAACCGCAACCACTGCAGCACGAGTTCGATCCCTGCCGCCGGCCAGGGAGGGGACCCACATGGCATGGCAGACCTCTCCTGCCTCGCCCACTGCTGCCCTCGGCAGTGTGTTTCAGTCAGTCTGCCTGTTCTGCTCCCCACTCTGTCTCTGGTGAATCCTCTCACCTCCCGTGACTCTGGCCTGTACCCCAGCTCTTGTACACATAAATAAATAAAAAAAAAAATAAAATAAAATTTATCTGTTCTTTAAGCTAGGAAGATTTCTGATTAGTGTTTGTCACTTTGAAAACTCTTATCAAACACATAGTACACAACTGAAAAATCTTGGTCAATCAAAATCCACTAGTGTGAAAGCAGAAGGAATAAATCTATTTGTAAGGGGAAGTGTTGCAGCTTCCTCAGACTTCCTTCAGAAGTCTTCCTTCCTTCCTTTATAATATATAAAGAGTCTGGGCTTTAAGTAGTTCTGGATTTTTGAATTAAATGAAATGCATGTATTATGTCTGGTAACTTTTGATGTTTGTTCAGTTTTGAACTAGATCACATAGTTGACTATCAATTGGGAAGATGAAACTGAAGCTTCCAAAACAAAAAATCTTCATCATATATGAATCCCAACTTGTATAAAAAAATATACACCATTTGTAGAGTGGAAAGGTAATATAGTACTTCCAAACCTTAGTGAGCTAGTAATTATGACAAACTGCCATTCATAATAGAGTACATTTAAAAAATACTGTTTTGTACTGCTATATGAATTTTATATGTATATCATTATAACTAAGCATCTGTAATATATACATTATAGTCACCATTAAGAGTAAATTTTTATTAAGGATGTCCTATCTTGAATTCTATATGTACTGACTGAAGAGTATCCTTGCCCTCAGATTATGTCAGCTCTCAGTTTAGAGGACTGTTATTCAGAAATTGTCCATCACTCTGTAGATAATCATATTATTATTGCAAAGCTCAATAAAACAGATGTTTAGGTCATGTGCAAGAAATGCAGCTGGGGAAACAGACTCTACTGATGATAAAACCAAAAAACCCAAAGCCTTCAGAGTTTAAAGGTAACAATAAGGGGACCCTGGTTACTCAAGATTTAGGAAACCATGGCTGTGTAAGTTTGGACCTTTATTATCACATGTGCCTCTGGATTAGATCAGGATTCAGCTAAAGCAAGTGATTGGAAGAAGGCAAAAATCAAATGACCCATACAGCTAATGGTCTGTGTTGTTAAGATATTTTGAAGTGTATTCAGTTAAATAGTTTATTTTTGGTGAATGTATGGACATTTAGAATTTATTTGTGGGGTTTATTACGAGGAGGGAAGGGTGTTCTTTGCAGCAGGAGTGAAATAAATATCTATGCTCTGTGGGCTTAGTGAGTAACATAGTTTTGTTTTGTTTTTTCTTTTTAAGATTTATTATATAGAAGAACTGGAGTATAGGCCAAAGGTGCATGGGGTGGGGGCTGGGGAGTGTACTACGTGAGAAGATTCACCAGAGACACTGTGGGGAGCAGAACAGGCAGATCTACTGAAACACACTGCTGAGGGGAGCAGTGGGAGAGACAGGAGAGGTCTGCTATGCCATGTGTGTCCTTTCCATGGTGGGACTCAAACTCAGGCCTTAGCAGATATAGGGCTGACTTAACTCCTAGGTCACCAAGGAGGCCTATAACACATTTCCTTGCTGAAAACTGGTTTTGTAACTTCCCTTCAGGGTCCTTTACCCAGTTATCCATTGTGCCCTATTAATGCCCTTTTCCCCAGCCTTTGGGACTTTGGGATAGGAAGAGGAGTTTTAATGATAGTAATCACAATGGTTAATGATAATAATGATAAATATAACAACTTCCATTTTGAGAGCTTGCTATGTGTCAAGGGCTGTTTAGGAAAAAGTCAGAGTTTTTAGTTAATTTTGTTAAAATTTAGTTAATTTTGAGTATCGGTTTATTTTGTGTTCCCGTCTTATAATTGTGGCAGTTATTGGCAACTCATCTTTTCATTATGAACTTAAATCAGATTACTTCCGTGCATGATGCTAACAACTCCCCAGATTTCTGTGTTTAAACTTAGGTAAAATTCCACTATTTGCTCCGTCTGAGTATTTTCACGCTCGTTTATGCAGGATACACTTTTGTGAAGAAATAGGACTTGGTCAGTTCAAGGTCTTGGCCACAGTGCACACTGCTTAAACATTAAAGCCCCCAGATAGTGCCCGCCTCCTGATGGGAAGAGGAGAGACTTCCCATTGTTTCAGAGGATGCCCCCAGGCCTTGCTGGAGACCTAGCAGGTTTGGGTATGTATTTGTGTAATGGATGGAGCATGCTGGGGCAGGAACTGCCCAAGAACAGCTAGTTCTTTGTAGTCTCTTCAGTGTCTCCCCTACACCCCAACAATTAAATTGGTAAGGTCACAAAGAGTGTTAGTGTGAATAGGCTAGACATAAAGCCTGGGCTTTCTCTTTGGCTTTAGAATTTAAGTGGGAAGATTCTGGAATCCATCTTTATGGCAAAGGCATAATAGTTAACAACCCTTACATTGGAGAGAGCTCTAGTTGAATATGTAACCTCTCTCAGGTTTTTTTTTGCCAGTGATATATGTGATATACATAATATATGTGTATTTATATTTATATATAATATGTAATTATGTACTATGATAGAATATATACATATAACATATTTGTGTACTATATGTAAAATGTAATGCCTGTGTTATAGGGGTTTGTGGTATAGTTTAAAGAAGTTCATTGCTCAGATGATTACCCAGCTCTCAGTCCAGATTAGTCTCTCATTCTTTTAGGTCTTTGCTATTAGACTGCTTCCTCAAAAGGACTTTCCCTGTCTGTGTAGAAGAAACACTCTACCCCTCTGCCTATAAATTCCTAGCACCTTACTTTGGTTTAGTTTCCTTGTAGTATTTATCATTACTCAACATGTATATCTATGTGAGCTTTATTTTTAAAAGTATTTCTCACTCCCTCACTAGAACATGAACTGTATGAGCTGAGACATTTTAGTTTTGTCTCTGTTTATCATCTTGGGGACAGCTGGCACATAGTAGGTAGTCAAAAAATGTGTTGAATTGTTGCAGAGGCATCTCCATGAAAAGGGGAGGAGCATGGGGCAGGTGCCATTTCCTCCCCAACCCCCACCACTTACATACAGTTGCCTTGGATTCCAAGTCCCATCATGCCATGAGCCTGACTTCCTGAATGGGGGGCTGCTGGGAACAAGGGACAGAGTTAAGAGGCCATACTTGGCTTGTAAAGGAGACATGCCTGCTAGGACTCTCTTGCTTTTCTGACTTTGACTTGTGCTCTGGTACTATTGGAAGGGAACTTGGAGGAGACATATGGAGGAGAGACATGTAGAGAAACTTGGAAGCAATATTTGGAAGAGACACGTGGGTAAAAGACACATGGGAAGGTTGGTCCTAGTCCTTGTCAGAGACAGTAGAAGTTGTCTTTATATGCTTTATTTTGAATTTTGAGTCTCTCCTGTCTCAGCTCTCTGGGACCTGCCTAACCACTTTCTTATGGTTCTTTGCAAGAAGATGCCTTAGACTTGTGACAAGCTTTTAGGCCTCAGTGGCCCCACTTCAAACCAGACCTATTGGTCTGGGCATTTGCTCATGAAGAGATTGGTGAATTTTGGAGTTTTACTAGGAAACTATTATTTGAAACTCTACTCTCTTTTTTTAATATAAATTTTTAAAAAAATTTACATATATTTGACATCAATTGTAATCCCCAAGTATTCTCCATCACCGAAACACCAGTGCACCATCACCTCAGTCCCCTGTGCTCCCGCCTGGCCTCCACCCTTCCCCTCTTCCCTCCCCACCCAGTGTCCCCAGTTTGTCTTTGTCTTTTCATTTTTTGGTTTTTGTGTCTTTATTGTTGTTATTATTATTGTTCTTATTCCTTTCCTTGATCTTTACTTGGTTCCCTTATATTCCTCCTAGGGGAGGAACCATCTGGTATTTTTCTTTTGCCTTCTGACTTACTTCGCTGAACATCATCCCTTCCAGTTCCATCCATGTTCCTATGAATGCGTCTAGTTTTTCATTTTTGATTGATGATCTACTCTCTTTATGCACACAAATTCTATTAAAAATATTTTACACTAAGACTATGCTTCATTTGCCTTAGTGCATTTGAGTGGCTGAGTCTCTTTCAGATCATGTAGCCCTTAACATTCCTGGGTCTTTAGATGCCTCTTGGTTACTGGCTAAAAGAATAAGAAGTGCGTAAATGAGATGAATGACTGCTAAACACTTTGTGCAGTGGCTAGCACATAGTGAGTACTTGACATTTCTGCTGTTAATTACATGTAGATGGACGTTGAGTGAAACAGTAGCCCAGAGATTGCCTCCCTTCTTCTGGGAAGGGTCTCTCATTCTGCTCCTGACTGGGTCAGAGAGAATATGGAGGATTCAAAGACTGGTGATCGATCATCATCTAGAGAACTTTATCAGGCCTTTGGTGGTGGTATCGATTCCAGTCAATAGGATCTGGAGTAAATTCTACACATGGAAATAAGATAGTACTCTCAGGTCACAATGGAATACTGTGAAAGCTCATTTGGGAGGTCTTTCTGGCCAGGGCAATATTTGGCCCATTCCTTGAAACACTGTTACCTGCTTCTGCTTTTATTTATGTTGTGAATGATCTTTTGCTTGATGCTTTCCTTCTTGCCTAAACTTGAGTAATGGCTATTTATTTTAAAGTGTTGCATATTTTAAAGTGTGGCACAGAAACAATCAACTTGAAACTTTATATAATACTCCTTAGTTTCCATACTTATAATATTCTTAAGAAATCTTTAGGATGTTAATTTATATCCAGAGATAATTCTAGTTTTTTTCTCAGTTTTTCCCCTGCAGGTACAATTCAAATGTCCTTCCTTATGTTAGTCAGGGTCCTCCGAGAAGCAAACACCAAGATAGTATTATTTTGCAGGGATTTTATTGTAATAAGGAAGTGCCTATGTGAAAGGCACTGTGTGAAAGGAAGTTGCCAGAGAAGGTTGAGTTAGTAGTCTGACTACAACATGAACCTGGTTTTGAGTGAAGAGGAATAGGAATGAAGGAATAGATACAGGCCAGATGGCCATGTGGCTTAGAGAAACTTCATCAAAGCTGCTAGGAAATTCCTGCACCATGTTAGTCAACAAATGAGTCTTGTGTCTCCCAAGATGGAGATGGTGTGACCTTTCACACTCGGTCATAGGCAGTGAGCAGTCCTTGAAAAGTGCGCTCATGATGCAAACATAGCAATGGACATAATAGTGCAGCAGTCGGGGCCCTGGGTCAATTCCTTGCCCTTTAGGAGATCTGCAAGGCACATTCTCATGTTTACCAGACATGAAGTCAGATGATTCTATAATCACCCACTTGAGCTGATTGCTTTGCAGTGTGGTACCAGACTGGCAAGGAAGAGAGCTGCAAATTAAGTGGGTTAACTCAGATATGATAATGGTGGGGTAGAGTTCTTTCTTGCTGCAGCTATCCCAGCCACAGTGGTTCTCTGATATTCTTTAACCCAAGAAACACAACTCAAAAATTGGTTTGTGTCCCTGCATGCCCAATAGAGGTAGGTCAGTAGCAGTTCTAATAGTTTTAGGTTCAAATCATTCTCATCCTCAGAGGTCCATCTTTGTGTCCATCTAGACCTGTCCATTGGTTCAATCTCTTTCTACCATGTTGCTTTCTCTTAAAAGGGTCAGTTGGTATTTCTAGCCATGGCCTTGCTTGGGGTCACCTACATCTACCTTGAAGATTTTTCACTAAGAAGAGTCTCAAGGAGTTGGAGTTGTAGTCTCTTTCCTCTCAGAAGGTCATTTGGGTTCCTTATGAAAATTTCCTCATCCTCTTTCCCAAGCACTTTAATATTCCTATATCAATAATTTACTTGGAGGGGTATTTATGAACATGTGCTTCACTAACTTTCTTTGCTAGTTGAGAATGAGAGCAGTTGAAATAACATCTCAGAAAGGTATTTTCCATAATTTGTAGAGAGTAATCAAGGAAGGAAGGTGCTTGGTGACAATGTGAACCTTCCATTTTCTGAGGTATTCTTGTATGCTCTACCTTGGATCTCATACCTTTCCATTATTTCTCAACAATTTGTTTTTTTTTAATTATTATTTTAAAAAATTTATATATATATTTCATATAAATTGTAATCCCCATGTATTCCCCATGACCATATCACCAGTGCACCATCACCTCAGTCCCCCCTGCTCCCATCTGCCCTGAACCCTCCCCAGCAAGTGTCCCTAATTTGTCCTTGTCTTTTCATTTTTGATTTTTGTGTCTTTATTGTTCTTATTCCTTTCCTTGATCCTTATTTTGTTCCCTTATATTCCTCCTAGGGGAGGAACCATCTGATATTTTTCTTTTGCCTTCTGACTTACTTCGCTGAGCATCATCCCTTCCAGTTCCATCCATGTTCCTATGAATGTGTCTGGTTTTTCTTTTTTGATTGCTGAATAGTATTCCATTGTGTATATGTACCACATCTTCCTGATCCAGTCATCTGTTTTTTGGGCATTTAGGTTATTTCTCAACAACTTGTTAATGTGATTTCTTAGAGCCGAGAGGTCCTCCTTATGCAGATTTGTGTAGCTCATTTTCGCTAAGTTCCCTTCATTTTCCTAGAGTATTGGGATAGTAGGACTAGGCTTAATTAAGCGAGTCAAACAAATAGCTAATTTTGTTCCCCGGAGCTCTCTTCTTCTGTGAGTCATTTACTGTCTGATTTGTCCATGGCAAGACACAGCTGTTAGCAGGCAACCTCTGTGCCCCAAAGCAAACAAGGACAAGTCTTCCTATGAACCTCAGAGCACATGCTGCGGGTTGGGGCGGGGGGGTGCTTTGTTTTTCACCATTTAGAGCTTGTTGCTCCCAAATAAATGGCTGTAAATGGAGATGAAGGGATAAGAATTGTGACTAATTTCTCTAGGGAGCCTAAATATGTCCACTCTGACCCCGGCGTGTCACCTCCCACGTCTTCCTACCACAGGACTCATAGAAAGTTTATGACAAGGTGGGTGTTTGTGATAGAATTCAGGATGGGGACTAACTTAGTTTTCCATCTTTCCATGACGATGCTGACGCTCAGTCAGTGGAATCCCAGTGAGCTAAGGGAACAGGCGGTGTGTGTCAGGTTGATTCAGCTGAGGAAGTCATGGCCTTGGTTCAACCTTATAAGGCTGTGTTCCGGTGGAAAGAGACTGTCTCTCAGTTTGAAAATCTAAGCTCTGAGCATTCCCAGATGACATCTGTAGTTTTTCCAACACACACTGGCCTCCCTCATTCCTTGCAGCACTTAATTGTGCAATCGTAACTTGGCAGGTTCTTCCCCCTGTGAAATCTGTACATTTTCAGCTCTGACATCTCAAAAACAATCACTGAAGCATCTTTCTGGAATGGTTTTTCGTAAAGCAGAACCACTTCCATCTAGATTTCTGGTAATCAGTACTAGGAGAGTGATGACTTCGGAAGGTGTAATGGAAGAATGGCTGACTTTGAAATTGGATAGACTAAGGTTCAAGTCCAACTTCCTTTTTTTTTTCCCTACTTGTTGAGCGTCTTTAGACCTTCAGCAGGTCAGGTTAACCTTTTGTGAAATGGAAATAATAGTATCAACCCTGCAGGACTCTAGAGAGAATTAGCTATAATGTAAATGAAGAGTTAAGTAAGACTCCAAAGTTTTATATAAATAAATGTGGAGGGTGTGTAGCAATGTGTGTATACATAGAGAATCTTAGCTCACTTTTTAGCCCTCAATAAATCACACACACACACACACATACACACACACACACGCACGCACGTACACCCCATTCCTTGGAAGCCTCAACATTACTTTTGATAAATAATTTGCTTCTGAGACTGGTCCAAGACTATGTGTCTGTGAGTTATTTCTCAAGCCTCCATGCTGTCTGGGAATGTCTGAACAGGCTTCTGTGCTGATATCCACAGAGACAGTCCTGGCCTTCCCCCTTTCAGCCATTAGTGGGTAGCAGGTAAATTCAAAAGATGACTGATTGTTTCCAACTTCCGCTAATGTCTAAGATCTAAAGGCAGAAATCATTCTGAGTCCTGCTTTGAGACATATGGGAAAAAAATATTTTTCTCTAATTCTTGGAATACTTCCCTGTCATTGCAGAATGCATGTTTTTTCCAAGTAGAGTTTATGACAGACCTTGGGCACACTAGGTAAAGATTCAGTTCTTTCCTTTATGAAGCTATAAGCCAAAATATTGGTCACCAGTTTCTTAGCACATTTAGTTAAAGGCTCATAATTATGAAATGGAGCCTCAAGCAATATACTGAAACAAACAACTTCTGCCTGGAATAAACTTTGCAAATTTTACTTGTAACTTCTTTTGGCTTTTCTTATGTCAAGAGTTATTTTCATTATTTAGTTACTCAGCAAATTTGACTAAACAAAATATGTACTAATAATCCACTACATTCCAGGAATTATTGAGGTTCTGGGAGTACAATGATGAACATGTCCAAGAATACTGTTGTCTTTTATGAAAACTGTTGTCCTTGAGTTAAGAGAAAAAGTACACAGTAGTAGGGAGAAAGAAGAGTAGTAGCTACATGAGGCAGCCTGGGCTATGTGTCTAGACTTGAGAGAGAAGGGAAAACATAACTTGGCTGGGTTCTGAGTGCAAGGGAGAAAGTGGCTATGGATGAGACTGTGGGTTCAGATATTCAGTATTATAGCCCCTATAACACACATTGTAGAATGTTCTTTGCTGAGGGAAATATATGAAGGATTTAAAGTATGTGTGATGTGGGAGGAAGGAAAGTCAGTGTTTCCTTTTAGAAAGACCAGTCTCTTGTCAATGTAGATTATGGATTGGAGGGGTTACATTTAAAAGTGGGGAGGCTATTTGGGACTCATTGCTTTAATAATGGAACTAATAATGGCAGTGGAAATAGAAAGGAGCTATGATCTAAAATGATTATGTGGCAGATAGAATCAATAGAACTTGAAAATTTATTGGCTAGATTGACTGAAACAAAGAAAGAAGACAAAGATGGTAATATTTCTCTAACTTAAGCAATCATTTACATGGTGGTTCCATATATATAAACAGTCTAAGAGTCAATTTAGAGGAAAGAGTGAACTCCACTTTGGACATGATGAACTTGAGATATCTTTGAAATAAAGTGGGAGATACTGAGTTTATAGTGGGATATTCAGGTCTGAAACTGCAGAATTATCAAGAATATAAATAAAGGTTTGGAAATTATCAACAAATTGTAATCAAAGACATAAAAATTTGCCTCCACAAAAGGGTGTGGAGTGAGAAGTGGACCAACGATAGATCTGAGGAATGTAGCATATCTAAAAATGGAGAAAAGAAGAGAAACAAGGATGTCAGGAAGTAAAAACCAGAGAAGACAACTAGATAGCTGGGTACTGGATAGTGGGGAAGAGAGAGTTTCAAGGAGGTAGTGAAAATGTGTTTAGTACAAATAAGAGGTCAAGGAAGACAGAAATTGAAAGTCTCATGTTTTACAAAAGGGGAGGAAGTTGTGTATCTGACAATAGCAATTGGGGAGAAGTGGGAAAGAAACTAGATTTCAGTGGGTGAGTGAACCAGGGGTAAATAGGTGGATAAATTATATGAAGGTGGTGAGAGAAACAAGTAGCTAGAAGGGCCATGGGAGATAACAGATTTAAAGTTCTCTACTTCATTCTTCCTGATTATTTTTTATATTTTTCTAATAAATATTGTGAGGGAGTGTTGAGGGGCTTCTGAGAACTTGTTAGGGAGAACTTAAGCAATGAGAGGAATAATGACAGAGCCCCAGGTGTTGATGGGAAAATTCCATATCACCTGTGGAGGAATTAATCCATGCAAAGGGCACCTTTTCAACTGTAAAAAAGAGAAGAAAAGATATATATGGGTTGGGTTGGCAGTATTGATGGCTGAAAAGTATTTTCTGCCCACCTCTGCTCCCAATCATAGTCCCTCACCTTCAGCTTTATCTTTGGATGTATATGTTATTTTAACATATAAGGGTTTCTCCACTTGGACACTTCCCTTTGAATTTTGGGTCATCAGTTGTTTTTAAAAATATATATATATATATTTTACATCATTGTTCATTATTGTAGATTTTATTTCTCTTCTCAGGTGTATTACCCACAAAATTCCTACCACCAATTCACCTGTGAACCTTCATCATAGTCCCTTGTTTTTTGTTTGTTTTTATTTATTTATTTTTTTTATTAAGCTGCTGTGCATAGGAAGTGTCATGGGGGAGAGCCAGACGCAGGCTGGATGAATGGGGGTAAAAGAATTCACCAGAGACGAGTGGAGAACAAAATAGGCAGATTTATTGAAATACACTGCTAAGGGGAATAGTGGGTGAGACAGGAGGGATCTGCTGCAAGGTCATCAGTTGGTTTTAGGACATCATTAGCTCCAGAACTAATTGGAAGTTCTGGAGGGTTTGCCATTGCTCACTTTATTCTGCAGCAGAGTATTTTGACTTTGCTGAATGTGTAGCCAGGGGGCATAGTCTGTGGCCTCAAAACAGAATGAAGTAATCCCCACCAAAACTTTTGTTTCCATCCTTGATAAAATTTAAAACAAAAATAAATACGGAACAAAAAAGACCTACTAACAAAAAAGTATTCTGTCAGTAATTTCCTAATATTGACTCCATGTTAGAATGATAATATTTTTGAGTAACTCAGTTGAATAATGTATTTTATTTTAAAAAGGCATAAAATGAGATCAGTGCCCTGATTTGACTAGTGACTATTATAATGGTCTAGTGACTATTTAAATGTGCCTCTGCCACTTTGTGTAGGTTGGTGCTTCATCTTTCATTCTTGAAAATACCTGAAGAGCTATTTTCAGCTCACAAGGGAAGAGAGTCTTGGCTGGTTTTGCTGCTTTTTTAATCAAGCAATTTGAAAGCATGAAACATATATTGTTTTCTTAGGTACAATTTCCTTTGAATTCTTTTGGTTGGCTTGAGTCTAAGTAGATTCATGTCTTAGGGTAGACTTTCCCAGGGACAGTGGCACTGGGACAGATAATTAGCTCCCAATCTGTACGTGAAGATTGTGTGTGAAATTGGGTTGCAATGAGTGTGAAAGGCAACTTTGCATGGGGAAATACATACCGTAATGCAGCAGCACCTGGTCCATGGCCTGGGACAGTTGTGGAAGACAAATACTAAGTCCCTGAGTTGTCTTTCTGTCACAGAATAGAAGATTTACCGTTTTCTCTCCATCCTTCTGTTGGGTAGTTTGGGCTTCACCTAAAACATGTACAAGGGGAGCAGCTAGATTTTCAGATCTTGGGATAATTCAGCCCCTAAGAATTTATAACCAGTGTGATGAAGATTATTTTTGGTTGTTGTCTCTGAGAGAGCATGTCCAGTTTAGGGCTGTTCTCAGTGTGAGTGAGCAGAGTTCTGAAATCTTGCTGGCTTCTAGATTTGGTTCACAAGCTTGGCGGCATTGTAGGTAGAATTATCTAGGAAGTTAAAAAAAAATACCAGTGTTCATTTTCCACATATTCAATTTAATTGGTCTAGACTAGTTAGGGTAGTGAGATTGAAAAAAAAAGTCTAGATGTTTTTAATAGGCAGCTAAGTTTAAAGAACTATTGCTCTAGATCATTGGGACTTTTGAGAAATTGATTAGAGATTTTTTAAAAAAGATTTATTTATGCATACAAGAATGGGGTACAGATTAGAGGTGCAGGGGGTGAGAAGATTCACCAGAGACAGAGTGGGGGACAGAACAGGCAGATCGACTGAAATACATTGCTAAGGGGAGCAGTGGGTGAGACAGGTGAGGTCTACTGCATCATGTGGGTTACCTTCCTGGCTGGGGATTGAACTTGTGCTGCAGTGACTGCAGATAGCTTCACAGTGCTGCGACTTAACCCCTAGTGCCACCAGGGAGCCCCCTGAATAGAGATCTTAAGAAACAAGAGGACCACACATAACTAAAGAGTTCTTAAAATATTTTTTATTATTTCTGTTATTGCAATATAATGACCACTTTCTATTCATTTGTTTTCAGGGTTACACTCATTACTTCCTGGAAACCCTTCCAAAAGAATGGTTCATTCTTTTGGTTCACCATGTTTCACTGCCATTTTGCACTCCATACTGTGGACATACTTGAGAACGTGACATTTGGACAAAAGAAAAAGGACTATCTCTAAGGGAAACAATTTGGCTTCCATGTAAATAACACATAGAGAAATTGGAAACTATGAAAATGTACTACTCTAAGAGGTCTAAGTATCATTTTAGTAGTACTTGATAATATTGCTTATAGGTGAATTAAAAATGGCTTTTTTTATAAGACTGAAGTTCCTGAAGAACTGGGAGAAAAGGTAGAATCCCCTAGATAAGTCCACAACACAGAACGGTGTGTCCAAATTCTATACTGTCTCATTCTAGCAGGTCTATGGAAATGAACCTGTAATAGCTTAGGTTTTATTTATTGACATGACTCCTAATCTTAAAATCTGTATGAACTTTATATATAGTAGTCATTTCCATTAGAACAAAGTATTTTTTAGGTGAAAGAAATAAAACCAAAACACATCTTCTAATTTGATTTTCCATCATCAAAGAGATTATTTGGGGGAAAGGTGAGGTATCTGAACTGGCTATCAGAAAGGACTTAAAATCATCTTTGTGACTTGAAAAAGTCTTGTCATGAGCACAATACCTAAAATTCTGTCTTTTTGGCTGCATTTTGGCCCCATAATTCTTCAGGATTCTTCAAAGATGTAGTAAAATGCAATTGAGTAGGAGTTAATCTTTTCATAGATAAGATGAACTTCAGAAGCAGCCATCCCTCAGAGTATCTTCATATAAGGAAAACAAGGACTTCCTTCATGAACAACTCCTTGGGTTGGCTTTAAGTTCCAGGTTGTTTTTCCAGTAACTGAGCTATTAATTTTCATTTTCCTTGTTGGCACTTTCTAGAAGTTATAAGGTCATTTTACAGGTCTTCTCAGTGTTGCCTTCTAGGAATTACACTGATCTGTCTCTCAAACGTTCTTTGTAAAGGAAGACATGGCACAGCTCATTAAAACACCTCCTGCATACTTCTTTCCTTTGGGGGACCTGGACAGGATGTGATAAGAGCCAGTACTCTTTGAATGTGGTCAACTAGGAAGCTCTTCTGATGTAAAGGAGATTGGGATTTACACAGAAAGAGTTGGCTATCATTTCATGGTTCAACTCATAAGGTTTCCTGCAGTGTCTCCTATCAGCCATTCAGTGTTAGGACTTTCTGTAGAAGAAACATGATCAAAACACAGTAAGCTAGAAACATTAGATATTAGAGTTTATAGAAGGCCTTTTGCATTGTTCAAGACAGGAGCTCAGTGACTTGAGTCATAGAGGAACTGTGGGATCAGGCAATCTAGTTACAGGAAATCTATAATTCAAAGCAAAAACAGAACTTGCAAAAAGATCAACTTGTACTAAACTGATGAACTCTTGAACTTCTCATTCTCCATTTAGAACATGTTTGAACTGAGAGTCTGGGGTAGGTTTGAGTATCAAGTGGGGATTAAGTGGCTTCGTTGTACAGTTGAAGCTAAAGTTTCATGTATTACGGCATTCAAAAGATTATTAACCTCTTTGACTTTAACTGCTGTAGACTTTAACAGTTGGAGAAGCTTCAGGAAAATATTTTTTAAAAATTGAATACTATGTAGGATTTCAAATGAGACTATTTTTATTGAAATACAGTTTTAGAATTAGGAAAAGTAAGGTAGCAATACAGATACCTCATTAATGCATTAAATGACAAGATCTACCAGTGGACATAGCTTCAAAAGAGTAATGCATGAAAACTATTCTGAGTAAAAATCAAATGCATCAGGCATCTAAAGCATTCTGTAGGGGATGAGGATGCAGGAGGATCAGGACAGGGATAGGAAGAGCACAAGGAACTATAGTTGTGGTACATGGGTGAATTGGGGGTGGGAATTTCACGGGAAAATCATACATTGTACAAATATGAAGGATGATGTAATACATAATACATTAAAATATTTTGAGATTTCTATAGCAATTATAATGTGATGAGTGTGTTTAAAATGTTTGAAAGTTTAATGGATTCATAGAGAAAACATATGTGGAGACATTGGAGGTAGATGGAAACCAAGGAGAGAGCCCTTAGAAGTCAACCCTTCCAACACCTTAACCTTCCACTTAAAACCTCCAGAACTGTGAGGAAAAAAAAAATTGTTTAAGTATCTGGTCTCTGATAGTTTGTTGTGCAAGCCCTATAAAATGAAAACAAATGAATACAATGGCATTTTGTCTCTGGTTTTGTTAGTAAGCAGATCTCAGTTCCCTTCCTTTGGCCCAGAAGAGCAGAAGACCAAGGAGATATGCAGAAATGACCTAATACCTTAGGAACTGGGGCGCTTTGGGGACTGTGGTTCTTTTTTTTTCTCATTAGATTTATTTAATTGTATTTGACAGCATTTGTAGTCCCCAGGGAGTTCCCACCACCATTTCACCCGTGCACCATCACCTCAGTCCCTTGTGCTCTTCATGCCCTCCTCCCTGTCTTTGCCCTCCTCCACCATGTTCCCTTTGGTCTATCTTTAACCTTTTGATCTTGTTGAGTTTGTTTGTTTTTGGTTGTAATTGCCCATTTCCTTGAGCTTTCTCTTGTTTTTTTTTTGTTTTCTTTTTTTTTTGTTGTTGTTGTTGTGGTTGTTGTTCTTTCACATTCCTCCTGAAAGTAAAGCCATCCAATATTTTTCTCTTCCCTTCTGACTTGTTTCCACATATACACAATGGAATACTAGTCGGCAATTAAAAATGGTAAACTAGGGCCATTTATAGGGACTGTGGTTCTTAACTAGAGTCAGTAGGCTTCAATTTTTTTTTCCTTTTATACTGACTTTTCTAACAAGAGGGCCCAGAGTTTCACAATATTCCCAAAGAAATTTATGACTTTATAGAAGTTTGCAACCAGCTTTTTAGAATTTATCATGTAACCCTGAGCCTCTTGCCTTGGCTCCAATTAGACATAGAGTTTACTTAAAAACTATGGACCATCACTGCTCATGAAACTGTTTATGTCGCTCTCATGTGTGAAGCTGCCTTTATCTTCTAAGAAACATTTCAAAATCCAGAGAACAAAGTAAAAACATTTATTGAGATGTATGTAAAGTATAAGATGTGGTGTTAAGTTTTGAGATATGTAAGTATGCATGAGGAAATATTCCCAGACTCATGTTGGGAGAACTTGAAACTTAGATATTTGCTGAGTTTCATTACTGTGGTGAGTCCTGGCTCATTTGGGCTGAAGCTACACCCTAATGTTCCTAACTCTGTAAATGCTTTGAGTTTGCTAAATCTATGACTTCAGGTGGGTACATGGAGGCCCACCCTTTTCACAGGCTAATTTTTGTATAAGCAACTTTGTGATTGGTTTTGATCTCACACGAAGGCTAGGAGAGAAGAGAATAAGTAAAAAGAAAAAAGAGGAGAGGAGAAGATGAGAGAAAAACACCAATATGACAATCTTAAGTGCTGACGAGTATGGGGAACTTGGAACTCACATGCATTGCTGACAGAAATACAAAACAGTGCAGCTACTTTGAAAAACAATTGGCAGTTTGTTCTAAAACTGAACATATCATAATATTATCAATCTCACTCTTAGGTGTTTGCCTAAGAGAAATGAAAACCAGTATGTAAATATTTATAGAAGTTTTGTTCATAACAATTTGAAAAAGTAAACACCCAAATGTTCTTTAACTTGTGAATAGATAAATTGTGGTACACTAATGCAGTGGAATAGTACTCAGCAATAAATAGACGAACTATTCATAAACAAAAAAGCTTGGATGACTATCTTCTACTTGTATTAGGTTAAAGAAGGAAAATTCAACAGATTAGACACTAAATGATTTAATTTATGCCATATTTGAAATAAGTAGAGTTATACTGATGGAAAACAGTTGGTAGTTTCCAGGAGTTAAGAATGAGGGAAGGATTTGAATACAAATAGACATTGTGAGGAAATTTTTAGGGTAAGAGGAGCTGCTTTATATTCTGATATTGGTGCTTATTCTATGACTTTAGCCCTTTGTCCAAACTCAGAACTGTACACCAAAAA
This sequence comes from Galemys pyrenaicus, assembly GCA_019455555.1. Classification (NCBI taxonomy): domain Eukaryota; kingdom Metazoa; phylum Chordata; class Mammalia; order Eulipotyphla; family Talpidae; genus Galemys; species Galemys pyrenaicus. The sequence goes on along the minus strand of JAGFMF010011739.1, from coordinate 7,786,137 downwards.
GTTATTTTTACTGTATATAAATTAAAAAATAATTTTTTAAAAAGATTTATTTATGCACACAAGAACTGGGGTACAGGCCAGAGGTGCAAGAGGTGAGAGGATTCACCAGAGACAGCAGGGAGCAGAACAGGCAGATTGACTGAAATATACTGCTAAGGGTTGTCTGTGAGGCAGGTGAGGTCTGCAGTGCCATATGGGTCACCTCCTGGCCGGGAATGGAACTTGCACTGCTGTGCCAGGAATGTTTCACAGTGCGGCGCTCAACCTGCTGTGCCACCAGGGAGGCCCTTAAAAAAATTCTTTTAAGGAAAAAAAAAAAAAAAGATGAGAAAGGAAAAGAAAACTTAATCCTGGCTGGAACAGAGCTAATTTTAGAGCCAAGAAGGGAGCACAAGGTCACAAGGGGACATTCTACTGGCTACTGCATGTTCTACTGATTTTAGCCAAGCTCTTGGTGTGGACAAGGACTGGGAAGAACATGGCCATTTTTGGGGTGTAGTAGCCCTAAGGTTTGACTCAGGAAACTAGAAATAGAGCTAAATCTTGGGAAAGAATAGTGTTGAAGTGGACAAATTGGTCTTCTCAGAATGAATTTGGGAACAAACATTTTGGCATTACCTCTTTAGAACTAGAGATCATGGCTCATGGTACTTTGGCCAAGAGATTGGAAATGCTGTTGGAAGACTTCCAAAGCTTGGACCCTTCTCCATATCTTCCTTCTCCACTAGCAATCTAGCAAGTAAAAGCTGTGTCCGTAAAGGGAAACTAACTCTTTGGAGGAAATCAGGCTTTATAGTAGCAGATTTTAAGCATTCATATAAGTAGATGGGATCCAAAGTCATTCATTTAGGCCAGATATGGCATAAATTAAATCATACAGTATGTAATCTGTTGAATTTGGCTTTTTTGCTTTAAAAAGGCAGGGAGGAAACAAGTGGTGGTGGAGCGATGGAAGGATTTAGCCTCAAGTTTGCCTGGGTTGCAACAACAGGCATTGTCTGCAGTGTGCTAACTACTTAACCTTTTCTAAGCCTCCATTTCCTTCTCTGGGACATAAGTTTGTACTGAAGATCAGATATAAGGTGGAATAAATGGAGAATGAACTATTTTTCATACACACACACACTCTATTTGGAGAAGATTGGGAGTCATTCTCAGGAGCAGATCAGGGTCAAAGATTAGAGATAGTGATGAAGGATGTATCTAGAAAATGCAATGCCTGCTTTAGCATGTCAGTCAACTTCTTACATAATTAGAGAGAAGTCCATTGTAGCTCTTTCCAGTGGGAGACTGAACAGGAGTAAAAATGCCTGCTATCGTTTCTTTCCTAGAACCCCACTCTACTCCTCTACCTTTGGGTTTGGCAACACTTGGGTGAAAAGGAGCCTCCATTTGACTATTGATCAAGTTTGAGAGCTCTTGTCTTGGTGACCCCTATTTTGTGGCAAGGTTGAAGGTTCCCTCTGTGAAAATACAGAATGGGGACACTGAATGATTGAGTTGTGAGGGGAAGAAATAGGGAGGGAGGAGAGAAGGGAAGGAGATAGGAGAATGAGGAGATGAGTTTACCATTGGGGAGTATGGTGCTGTAGCCTTTTTTGTGTGTGTGTGTTAAGAGGTAACAAAGAACTTAGAAAAGATGACAGCCTCCACCCCTTTTATACTAAACTGCTTGTTGTAGTGGTGAGAGTAAACTTTCATCCCCATTTGTACACGTCCACTGTGGTGCTATCTGGAAAAGACAAATTAGATAGTAGTATGAGTTTTTGACAGGGACCTTAACTCTTATCTGGTCATTATTATCACCTCAGTTCTGTTCACTGAACATTAACTACATGTCAGTCCCCATTTCAAGCACTTGAATCATTTAAACATACTTTCGATCCTTATATTAACCCCACATGTGTACTTTTATTTTAGAGATGAAGAATGTGAGAAACCGATGGGTTAAGTATTTTGGACTTGTTCACACAGTGAGGGAACACTTTTTTAAAATGTATATATCTTTATAAAAAATTTATGCATATAAGAACTGGGGTACAGGTTAGAGGTGCAGGGGGTGGGAGGATCCACCAGGGACAGAGTGGGAAACAGTGCAGGCAAATAGACTGAAATACACTGCTGAGGGGAGCAGCAGGCGAGGCAGGAAAAATCTGCTGCACCGAGAGAATAATTTAAATCTAGGTGATCTTATACACAAGTGTTACCAGCCACCCCAACCCTACAGGGGAACTGCAAGAATTCTCATACAGCTAGGCCAGGTTATGTTCCTATTCCTACTGGGGTGTAGACCAGAAGGACAAGGGGTGAGAGATTCAGTAAAGACAATGGGGAGCAGAAAGGCAGACTGGAATACACTGCAGTGCATGAGGCAGGCGAGGTCTGCTGCACCGAGAGAATAATTTAAATCTAGGTGATCTTATACACAAGTGTTACCAGCCACCCCAACCCCTACAGGGGAACTGCAAGAATTCTCATACAGCTAGGCCAGGTTATGTTCCTATTCCTACTGGGGTGTAGACCAGAAGGACAAGGGGTGAGAGATTCAGTAAAGACAATGGGGAGCAGAACAGGCAGACTGGAATACACTGCAGTGCACGAGGCAGGCGAGGTCTGCTGTGCCATGTGGGTCACGTGGCTGGTGAATGCTTGAGCCTGCTGAGATACAGCCTCTGTGCCACCGGGAGACCCTGGTCTGTTTCTTAAGGCACTTTGAACATAACATTTCCTATAGCAACTAAACTTTTGGTAACTTTTTATTTCCCATCCTCACAGTCACTTTGTCCCTGGTGCGTGCACAGCAGCATCCTCTGGAGCTCAGCCCTTCTTTCCAGGACGGTTCTAGAGGAAAACTATCAAGAGTTTATTATGATTCAAGTCAAAAAGTAGGACAGGACTTAAGCTGGCTCACCAGGGGTATAGTCAGTGCTTTCCATTCTCAGATAGGCCTGAAGTCTTGTGTTGAGAAATAGTTACCAAGACCCTTGAGTTTTCAGAGGCATGAAAAATGATGTCTTGTCATTGGTTGTTTTGAGGCTGTTGCTGGACCCCTTCACCTCAGTTAGTGACAACGGTGTTCAAACTTGGGCCAGTCTTCCTGCTGGTTTAATACAGAGATTGAAATCTTTTCTTCTGAACTTGTCAGAAAGTGTTATATACTAAGTACATTATTTTTTTTTCCTGTGTCTTGGAGCTACTTTATAATATAACATCAATTAAGCTATTAAAGACTACTGATATTTGCTATTTAAGACTCTCTTCTATAGGATTTCTTGCCATCATAGAGCATTTGGTATTTTACAAAGCTCCCACTGGATCTACTCTTTCTTTTTAATAATTTTTAAAATATCTTTTACTTCATTGTGTATTCCCTGTAGAATTCTAACCACCAGTTCACCAGTGAACCATCACCATAGTCCCTTGTGGATCTATTCTTAATAGAGATTTCTAGTTTTGGGGAAGGAAGCCTGTTATCAGTATATTATAAATTATGATCTGAATTGATTGGTAAGTTTTTATGCTGTTCTTGTTGCATTAATGATAGTGTTTAAGATAAAAGGAGGTATGCTTATTGTTTCACCTTAGATTCAATATTATGATATTACCACTTTATACTTTAATTATTTTTAATCATTGAATTACTGGTAAGTGGAAATGGGGGGAGGTGGATCACTGGGTTCCTTTTGTTCCACCTTTGAGGACCTTCAGATAGAACTTAATGTTAAAGATGCATTGTAAAGTTATGTCCATCAACACATTCTTGCTTTTCTACTAGGTAGTCCCTCTGTGCTGCATTTGTGAGCCAGACAGGTAAGCTTATGAGTGCAGGACCGGCAGGGCAGACCAGAATCCCAACCTTTGTCAGAAATATCAAATAAAACACCAAACCAGACAACAATAAGAAAGGGCACATTCTCTTGCTATAGAATGGTGCTTGTTCAAGTAAGACCCAAGGCCTCATTATAACTTCCCTTCAGTATCTGGAGACATAGGCCCTATTGTTGAGTCAAATCTAAACTCTGATTTTGAGATGATACATTTGAGGTCCCATGGTTGGGTCTACCAGCTATACATCCAGCCATCCCTCCACCACCTCACACTTTGTCTGGTATGACTCAATGCCCCACTCACATACATGCATTGCCATCTCTGTGCCTTTGCTGAGGCTGTAATCTCAGTGTGGGAGTATCTATCTCTCCCTTCATCTCCACCCATGTGCCAGTATGTGCATGCACAAACACGTACACATTCCCCTCTACTGTCTGGTGAGCACCAACACAGACATAAAGGTCAAGGATAGCCCTTTGTGATTCTCTCTTACAACTTTTACATTACAATAATTTTAGGGATCAGGAGAGCTGATTTCGTTTCTTAGTTTCATTGTACATTGGATTAAGACTCAGCTTACTGTGTTTTTGGTAAAATAACAGCATTAGTCTCCTTTGTTAGGGGAAGTTTATTCAATGTGGGACTCTTCGGATAAAATAATTAGTGAGTTACTTGGTAAATGAACCAAATCCTTTCTTGTGTTTGTTTTGCTCTCTCTCTCTCTGTGTGTGTGTGTACATGTAAGAAAAAGGCATAATATGAAATGTATGCATGTTGTTTCATTCTTTACCATAAGCTCAGTCAGAAGTACCCTGTGTTTACATTTTATTCCACATGGTATAGAAAACACTGACTCGTTAGTCAATGATAAGGTTCCAACAAATGGCAACTCTGAGAGGGATGTGTTTTTAGGAAACGTTCTCAAGTTTGCACAGTAGGGCTGGAAAGTCTGATTGGTCTATGTGGAACATCCTGTGCTTTGTAAGAAGAGCAAGGCAAATGTTTGTCTCAATTTCATTTAAAAGGCATTTTCCCTCAGATTTATTCACTGAACCATACAACTGATTTTTTTTTTTCATAACTTGCCCCATGTGTTACCCATTATGGATTTAGAAGTTTGCAAACACCAAAGTCGGTGTGAGTCAGCAGAGGCCATATGCAGATAATAGGTTGTTTTGAGTTTCTGCATTAGAAACTCCTGCTTGGATCAGCCCTGCCTGGCCATCACACACAAAATGCACTCTAGATTCTGGATTGGATTCTGACGTTCATGGTGTAAATGCTAGGACTCAAGCTGGATCTCTTGGCTGCCCCTTTAAGGTCTTTCTATTTAAATCGCTAATGGGGAGCATCTTTATTTACTATAAAAAGAAAAAAATAAGGTATTTCTCAAAGAAATATGTGTATATCCATTGTGAACTAGGCACTGTGCTAGATAGATATAAAGAATCTAAAGATGAGCTAGAAGAAATCTTTTACTTCAGGTGCTACCCATCTTCTCTCTCGAGAAAGTGTGTGAAGAAAGTCATACACAGAGATGGGTTGGGTGTCACAGGGACCTGGGAGGAGATCTGGCCAACTCTGCCTAGTGAGACAAGGAAAGGCTCACAGAAGAGGTGGGTCTTGAAGGAAGAGTAGTGTTTCACCATCTTCAACATTGTAGACAGAAGTAAAGGAGTATTTTGTTTAATACAGACATATTAAAATCTAACTAATTTGAATATAAAATACATTTTAAGGTAATTTTAATTATTATAATTATTTAATTATTAAATTTAATTATTTAATTATGATTATAATTATTAGCAAATAATGATAGGACATGATATTTGGTTTTCCATTTAAGAATCCATCCAAAATTGGGGTAGAAAGAAGTCATAAGAGATTTTAGGACCCACTAAAAGGTTTCTAAAAAAATACTTGGCAATTTTGGCAAGCCTCATTTGCTTGGTTCTGATATCTTTGGTTTTCAGTTATCATGGTTGTCTTAAATTATACCAGCCTCTTATAACACATTCAAATTTCAATTGCCATGGTATATTAACTGTGAATAACTGCATAAAGTACAAATTTAATGGCTTCCTTTTTAGTGCACAAATTTCCATGTAAAGAAGATGCACTTTATCATCAGTGATCAATCAATATTGCCTCTTTGTCACTTAGTCATATAGTTCATACAGTGACATTTTAGAGAAATATCAATCAAAAAGAAGAAATTGAATAACAAATATAAAAATGCAGTCAAAAAATATTGTTGGAGGTAAAATAGGAATCAAATATAAGTGAAGTTTTGAAAGAAATAGCTGATGTGGAAAGGTTGACCTTGCTATTGAAGACACTAGCTGGAGGTAGTAAATGATGACAAACTTGAAACATTAAGAAGGAAAGCAGCTGAGACAGAGAGGGTTAAGATGTCACAGAGGAAGTGATGTCAGCAAGAAAAAGCTTCATGTTAAAGGAACTCTTGGAGATAGTTCACAACATTGAAAGCACAAAGGATACAATGTTGGAATCATACTCAAATTTAGAAAAGAACTAGGCAAGAGATGCTGGGACTTAGAACATAGAAGAGATGCTGGCTCCATACTGAGAAAGCCCAGTTCAAACTACTGTTGATAAATTTTTAGACAAAGAAATAAAATCGTTTAACTTCCAGTATTTCTACTTTTGAAATGACAGTATACTTAAAAAAAAAAATAGTTTTACTACTTTTTCGTTTCCCTCTACATTTTTAACCAACAATGAGACTTGTAAAATGTTGGTAAACATTTCTAAAGGTCATGGAATAATTGTAATGTTCTCTAATTATTCAGACTACTGCTCATGATTTCAGCTTGCTCTGTCATTTTCATGGTACCACACCACCCGGCAAAGCAGGAACTTCCTGTATTTTGAAGAGACCCAAAACACCAAGTTTTAGTAAAAGCCCAGAGCAGGAAAATATATGAATCTGCTTTTGTTGTCAATTCTTCTTAAAAGGAAGACTCTAGCTATTTAAATGTAATGCTTTGTTGTTACATTTCAGAACTCTGGCACTGCACAGTACACAGGGCACTTTGCAACTCTTCCAAAGCTGTGTATAAATTTTGCAGGATGAGCTGCTTCCATCTAGTTGGCCTCCCAGAGGCTTTCCAAACTGCCATTTGGATCTGTTCTTAGCATTTACCTTTATAAGGGAAAGAATAGCCTGTCCTTTGAGTTGAGAAAAGTTCATTATGAGAGTTGCTCTTTAATTATAGATCATATAGTTTGGGGGGAGGGTCACCAGCTCAGTGAGGACTGTTGTGAATATTTTTTGTTTGCTGCATTGGGATTTGCATTTCTCACTGGATTCATTATTGTTGGGACTGTTCTTAAGAAACCTCACACCTCCTTTGCTTGCTGTCTGTAATATCAATACCGAATGGTTGATCATGAAGTGTCTTCAAGCAGCTATACCCTGCCAGCTATCCATTAATTCTGCTTTGTATCCCCAGAGCTGCCTTAATTTCCATTTTTTTCTGAGTCTAATTATTTAATTTCCCCTTTAATTTTATAATCTACCTTGTATTCTTTCAATATATTTCCATTTATTTTTTGGGGGGGTCCAAGTTAGCCGGAATTGACTTCTTTAAGAAATGTAAGCTCTAAATGTTTTGCTCTTTAACTGGACCTAGTTAAAATCAGACCGTAGAACTGAAGCATCCAGAAGGGGAGGGAGAGGGGGAGAAAAAGGAAGGGTGAAGAAGGGAGAAAGTGGCAGTGTGGATTATGACAGAGGTTTATGGGTGCTTTGGTGGTGGGAGAGCTTCTATGACCTCGCTTGAGGGGAGAAACCCTATACTGCCAAAATATTAACAAGGATGGAAGACAGTGGTGTTTCATTTAAAAAAAAAAAAAAAAAGCAAAGACAAGCTTTTAAATCATCAGGTAAACAGGAATCATAAAGTGGTTTTTCCAAATCTTAATAATTTAAAAACTATCCAGATGTGTGGCTTAATTGGATGTTTTCTTTTCCAAACGGAGAATTGTGCTGGGACTAGCCCCTGCATATGAGCAAGATAAAGGAACTGGCAGTGTATTGAGACTAATTCTTTTATTCAATCAAGGTAATGAGGTAAAAAGTGAGAAGAGTTGAGAAATATCCTACCATTTTATTTTTAAATAGATTTTATTTATTTTTAAAATTGTTTGTTGCGCACTTACTATACAGCAGGCCCTGTATTCCAGGCCCTGGGAATAAACTAGTCAACAAAACAGAAACAACAAAACTCTGCCCTGCGTGAGTCCACAATATAATAAATGGAGAACTAAAGGAATTCTTGGTTGTTACTATTTTGATCTAGAGATTTATAAATATAATGTATAGATCACATAAAATTCTACTTGAAATGTTGGCTTTTTGCTCAAAGAGAAATCAAATCCAAATTAATGATAAACTCTTAGTAGTGTTAAATTATCTCCTGGCTTTTCCAGTAATTTTCCTTTTTGACATTCATGGCCAAAATCGGAAGACAGGGATGTTGAGTCTGGGTGATTTTAGAATCTCACCAAGAGATTCACCAATGTCTGGTGCCTAGAGCTTGGCAAAAGTTCCGCCACACTCTTCTTGCTCAACAGTCATCAGATGATGGATGTTTCTGATCTGAAGCCGGATTTCTCAATAAAAGGTGGGAGTGATTCTGCCCTGGTTATTGGGGGCCGGGGGACACCTTGCTCTTTTCTTCCTTTCCCAGCTCTGGGATGAAGGAAAATTGCTATGGAAATGAATACTCAGAAGGCATTTACTGAGTCAATTTCATGATATTAAAGGACAAGGGATGAGTCCTTTGGCATTCAGTGTGGATTCTAACATCTCTAACTGCATTTGGCCAGTTAGCCATTGCTATTTAAGGAAAAACTGAAAACCAACAACTTGTTTTTCTGAAGTTGCCAATCACATTCCATTATGAATCCCTGTAGAACTAGGTTTTGAAAACAAATCTTTGCCCTGCATATAGAAGTAGAATCACATTATTTGAAAAACATTCAGTAGAAAGTGAATTCTGATGTGTAGGGCACAAGATGGGAAGTCCACTGTGGCCTATGAGCAATGGAGGAGACAGAAAGAAATCAACAGATAACATTGTTTATCCAGGGCACTCTTCAGAGGCACTGTTTTTTATATGGCATGTCTATGAGTGTCCTCCATGCATGTGTGACCTGCTGCATCTCTTCATGAAACAGTACCCACCTCAGTATCCCATCACCTGGTATTGGCTTCCTGCCCTTCCTTATCTCACTTCTCTCCAACCCCCTCACTCACCTGGGATTGAATCTTTTAATAATCATTAGTAGTTAAGGCTTGCTTCAAGGTCCTGTTTCTGGAATATCCAAACTAAATTAGGATAACTTCCCTCTGCTCCTAAATAGACTGTCCTTTGTCTTCTAACTATTTAATAAATAGTCCTTCCTTACATGGTACTATTTCTGGACTCTGTTCGGTTCCCTTGACTGTCTTTTTCTACATTAGTATCAAACTTTAAATTCCTAGGGATTCAGAGTTTATTATCTAGTGCTTTAAATCATAAATTTGCCATCAGCTTCTTTCATCCATGCTCTGATCTCACCTCAGCTTTCATTTTTGTTTTCTGTTTCAGTCCTAGTCTCCATCTCAGCATGAAATTTGTCACTTGTTCCTCTAATTTACTGCCAGAATTTCAGCCATTTTGTCTCTTAGTCCAAAATTCCTTGTGATTTAAATATTATAATTGGTCATGCAAAATAGATATTCTGTCCCTCTTCTACAATGAGAGAACCTCTGACTCTTGACTGATGTACAGTCTTCAGAATGGCAATTGGTTTACTAGACTCACTTGTATCTAGGTTTGGCCATGTTACTACACTCTGTCCACTAGGCTATAAGAAATGTCATGTGGAGGCTTCTGATAAACTTCTTAAGAAATAGTGTGGGCAGCCTTTGTCTCTATCTTTTTGTTACCCTTTCCTCCATCCAGCTTTATTTAAGAAACCAGCTGCCATCTTGGATTATGTGGTTGAGGTCATGCTCAGAGGAGCAATAAGAGAGAAGAGACTTGAGTCTCTGGTTATGTGAAGACCTGAACAGCCCTGGATCTCTTACATAGTGACACAAATTTACTTATATATAGAAGTAAAAAATAAATATATATATAATTTTAAAAAAATATTTATTTATGCATACAAGAGCTGGGGTACAGGCCAGAGTCGCAGGAGGTGAGAGGATTCACCAGACAGAGTGGGGAGCAGAACAGGCAGACTGACTGAAACACACTGCTGAGGGCAGCAGTGGGAGAGGCAGGAGGGTTCTGCTGCGCCATGTGGGTCCCCTCCAGGGCAGGCAGTAGGAATTGAACTTGCACTGCAGTGGCTGCGGTTTGCTTCATATTGCGTTGCTTAATCTGCTGTGCCACCAGGGAGGCCCTACTTTTATATATTTAATACATTGTTACTTAAGTTTGGCTGCTATTCACAGACAAAACTGATTCTGACCTAGTATGTTGGAGAAATAGAGACTACAGGGCAGAAGAAGAGTATTGGCCCAGAGATATGAATTAAAGTTTTCTCTCCTATTCTTAATTCAGATCTTTAGGCACCTTACAGAAACTGTTAGTTTTGCTCTAATATGACCCTTATGGACTTTGGGCAAATCATTTGATGAATTAAATATCAGAAGGTTTTGAAATAGTCATCTGTACCTTACTATAGCCCAGAAGCTTAGAATTCTCAACTACTATCCCATACTGAATTGCCTTAATGTTTCACAGAATTCAAATTCTGTTTTGTACATGGCTTCTTAACAATGGGAAGTGAAAAGTAAGAAGACATATTTTGGATATATGGTTACAGTGTTCCCCAAAACTGCTGGTGAGACTTGTTGAGACAACAGCTTCTGTTGTTGAAGGACATGCACAGCTTGGTTCTTAAAGTGCGGAAAGAAAACACATCAATAAGGATTCTCTCACTATACAACCAAGACATTTTTGAGCTCTGTCTATAAGCTGGCATCTCAAAAGTGAGCATTCTCTTCCAGCCATGGTACTTGATTCACTAAGTCAGCATATCTGGTGTAAGCCTTCTGAAAGGTTTAGTAAACCTTCTCTGACAGATGAGTTGGGTTTTTCTAGTGAAGCAAGTGAATTGTGGCTCTAGTGTAAAGATGAGGAAGTCAATATCTCCTCTTTGGAAACTATGTTCATGTGGATTTAACAACAGTCTTGATCCTCTCATGTACCTGCAGATCTGGTTACACAGAAGATTCCAGGAAACTGGAGCAAAATATTTTCCTATTTTTATGACCATCAGAATGAAAGTATCGAAGACAGGGGAGGAAGAAGGGAAAAATCTCTTTCCATAGCTCCAGGCTCTGGAGAGTTTCTTCAAAGATCAGAGTCTTAATTTGTGGCTGGTATAGGAAAAATGTCAAGGGTCAGGAACATTGGATAAGTTGCGTGTTACTTGAAAATAAAAAGTAAAACCACACAGCGCAGTACTTGTGTTAGTGGTTATTTTGCTCACTTTCTAATAACAGACTGCCAGGGTTAAGATGGGAGAAATGACAATAAAAATAGAACAGACTGTTTGCTCAGTATGTGGAGGTGTAGAGCCATCATTCCTGATGTAGCTCCATGCCACCTTTCCTGCTTGTAGCTCTATTTAAGAAACCAGTTACCATCTTGGATCATGTGGTTGAGGTTGTGCGCAGACCCTACCCTACCATTCTCAGACCCTTTAGATTAAGTGATTGCCTCTAAAATACTCTGAAGGTGATTGTGAAACTTATGAAGGTTAGTCTATCAGTTCACCCTGATGAGATTAATGGGTTGGTTTAGGAGCTCAGAATCTGTGGGCATGGAACTCAAGACAGGTACATTTTGAAAGGTGTTTGAAAAAATATGGAAACTAGCAAACTGCAGAATTAGGATAGAGGGAGTTCAAGGAAATAGCCATTGAAAAGAAAGAGGAAAAGGTGAGATGGAGAAGGTCGTAAGTAACATTGTTTTGTATCAAAACAGTCTTACATTGAATACTCCCTGGAGAAAGCATGTCTCCAAATCTGCCCCCATTCATTTGCTATATTACATCTTTGAAATGATGGGCATTGGAGATTATGAATATCAGGGATCCCCTTTTTTTCTCACAAAGGTCAGACTTAGAGCTTTAGAAATCATGTAAGAAACAGGGAAATTGGATAAGTTTATGTTGACATAGGGGACAGTTTCAGCTTAATCCTAGGTTATGGTCACTTTTGAGGGAAATGTCTTGACTCATGGTGGGACAAAATCTGCAAGACTGTATTTACACGAGTGGTTGCTGAGCCTCTTAGGAGGAAACGCAACCTGAAAATAGGGTATGTTAAATATACCTGGTCTGGTGAAAGAGATTTAGTGTATTGGCCATTAGAGGGGAGAAGGAGATTTTGAGTAATTTGTACTATCACTTGTCTTTTTTTCTGGTCCAGTTTCCCATGGAGCAGCACTCTCTGAGTCCTGGGAGAAAGGTATAGAAAGTAAAATTGAGTCCTTCATGAAACTTGTGAAAAGGTCCTTGCATAGCAGTTATGTATTGGTATTCAGCTCTACGATAGTGCACAGGAAAGGTATTGAGTCCCACTTCTGTAAGAAACAGAGAAGCTTATTAGGCTAAGTATTTCAGGGGGCTTGGCTTTGGAAACTTGACTATGCCAACTGTTGATCCCAAGAGATGCTCAGGGGTAAGTGATCCTCCAGAGAGGTGGCTGCAGAAGCTCATTGGAAACCACAAAGAGCCAATGGGCATAAGAGAACTCATAAATAGTTCTAGGCAGAAGAGTAGTTGAAGAAAATTAGGAGAAGTCACATGGTGGAAGACTTTTGATTTGACTGTGGGCAGAAAAGATCTTTTGGAGTTCTTTGTTGTTCTTGGATGCCTTCCACCCCCCCATCCCAAAATGGTGGGTCAGTGACAGACCGAACGTGTGTGTGTGTGAGTGATTGGATAGATGAGACAGGTTTTACTTTTCAGTTTTCCTTAAAGTCTGATAATAGTTTTCATTTCTACATACTTTCATCAGTAACAGCTGCTCATGTAAGAATGATTTTCAAGTGTTATTTGGTGCACAGTGATAGAAGAATTTCTCCTTAGGTGAGAATGTAGCTGACACACCAGTGGGATGTGTGTGATTAGAACAATCTCTCCATTATTTCTGTTAAACTTCCGGCTTCCTGGGATGTGTGCATGAGTGCATGTGTGTTTGTATATCATTGTGATTAGTTGCTAATCAAAGTACTTGGGATCCTTCCTATCTTCAGAAAAATTATTTCTAGTGCTGTAGTTACAGGGCCCATCCCCATAGCCACAGATCCCAGGTAACTAATGCTCATCGTATCTGCCTGTCAGCTACTTGATGACTTAAGGTACTAAATGAGGTTGTGGTCATGGGGCTAATCTCTGGCTCAGCCCTCAAGATTCAACTTATCAGATCTCACACCTACCCCTTTAGCCCTCTAACAAAGGGGTGCTGTCATTGCAGAAGGACTCAGTGGAGAAAATGTGTGTGGGGGGAGTGGGCATAGAGGGTTAATGCTACTCCTGGAACTGCAGATCTGTGTATGAGCACTTGGCAGGAGAACTTTCATACACAAAGGGGACATGCTACCATGAATAAAAGCAGCACAGTGTATTATCTCTGATTTTGTAAGTCCTTTGCATAGATTATATCATGCACCCCTTCCAGTAGCCCCATCAGATACATACTAATATTGTTTTCATTCTATAGATGAGGAAACAATGGCTACAAGAGGCTATGTGCCCCCAAGTGCTCACCTGGTAAATAGCAGACACAAGTGTAACAGAAGCGCATATTCTTTTTTTTTTTTTTTTAATTATATTTGACATCATTTGTAGTCCCCAGGGAGTACCCACCACCATTTCACCCGTGCACCATCACCTCAGTCCCTTGTGCACCCTCTGGCCT